>CM064873.1:42671331-43058831 GCA_032719365.1 Prinsepia uniflora
GACTCCCGAACAACTCGAATCCTAAAGGTAAAATGTTAATTAGACTGAAAGGAACAAATTCCATGTTGACCGTGATCGGAGATGACATCACACGCGCCGTCACGCGCCACCCAAAGTGGCTGCGCGTGAAGGCCACGTGCCAAGCTACAGTACTGTCTTCCTCACCCGAATAGCCTGATAAACGGGTCTGCAACCCGCGTGTCCAACCCGACCAATTAACCATCCAATCAAACTCAATTGTTCCCATTATTGATCCTAACATCTTCCATAATCAATTAATTAGAGTTCTAAGTCGATTGATTACTTCGACACACCCCAAATCGATCAACCCAGACCCGAACAGGCAAACGGGTCGTCACTCAGAACTCACCCAAAACAGTGCCATTATCAAATTAACTTCTCCAGCAGCTTAAGGGAACCTAGACGAACCAAAACATCCAACCAATTAACCCCAAACTAACCTGGAAGTCGTCGTCCTCAAGCTCGACAATACTCAGAACCAGGAGCCTCCGTTCTTGGCCAATTCGTGAGTGATGTCCTTCGAAATCGATGTGGTTGGTTTCCTTTTGCTCCCAGAAGACTAGAACGGCCCTTAGTTTAGCTCGAATGTCCCCACGATTTGATCTTCGATTTTTCCCTCCAACTGGTTTTCGATTCGAACTGGAACTTGGGTTCCTGGGCAAAACGGGCTCCAATCTCTACAACTCTAGCACCTTCGTGTTTCTGTCACTCCCAGAAGTCTCCCTATGTGTTTAGATTTGCCTCAAAGCCCGTAGGAATTGAACTCTGAGTTTTCCCCCCCAAAAACCCGAAACTGTTTTCTCACCGTCTCTCTCAACCTCAGCCCTCACACTGATGCCCAAATGACCCAACTGAGTCCTCTCCTCACTCTTTTACATTGTCAATCGATTCAAACGGCCAGCACCCGTGGGAGACCAACTGAGGTCTCTGAAATTGGTCCCCCGCAAACACAGAAACCATGGCCGTTATTTTATCCCAACTCCTGCTCTGGACTCTGATCAGTCTCCCATGTGTGCCTCCCACTGCCTCAAATCCCATAAACAAGTCCACTGATCAATCCACTAAGGCCATAAACAATTTGAACGCACAAAACACCACGGCACGGCCGTGTGCTCTGTTTTTCACGGTGGTGCTACAGTAACCGCCGTGAAATGACCAAAATGCCCCTCTGTGCAATTATTACCAAATTGCCCTCCAACTTCCGTGACCCGTAACTCGGTCACCCGACGTCCGTTTCACGCGTGCCGCCTGTCGTTGTACTCAGGGCGTCGAGATGAACATAACGGTCTTCGAGTCATATGGATATCAATTGTCAAACAAAAAGTCAACTTTTTCCCCTTATAACGTCCAATTTACGATAATGCCCCTGGACTTCCGCACGTCATAACTTTCACCATGTTTGTCCGAATCGGATGTGCCACCTGTCTATGAACTCGTGATGTCTCGAACTACGTCACGGTCATCGGTCAACGTCCGTTCGACCCTCCAATCAAAAAGTCAACAATTGACCATACGAATAACAAGGGTAAAAACGTCATTTTTATTCATTATTTTACAATATTACATTTTTTGAATTTCCGGGGCGTTATAATTTCACATTTAATTTTCCGAATTTACATTTAATTTTCCGTTCATCCACTCCGAGCATAACTCCAGCTCTTCGGAGTTCCACCAACAAGGGCAAATAAATCAACCTACGATGTGCTATAGAACCCGTTGACTTCCTGCTCAAAGTGTTTGCTACTACATATGCCTTCTCGGGATGATACTCGATCGTGCAATCATAATCCTTGATTAGCTCTAACCATCATCTCTGTCTCTGGTTTAGATTAGTCTGAGTAAAAAGGTGCTTCAAACTCTGATGATCTGTGAAAATCCTGCATGTCTCCCCGTATAGGTAATGTCTCCAAATCATTAGAACATGTACTACTGTCGCCAGCTCTAAATCATGGGTAGGGTGGAATCAAGAACACCAAACAATGGCTAGAATTACTTGTTCGAACTTGTTGCAATTCGACCAAACTTCAAACTTGATTTCCAGGTGATTCCTCATCTTCCCTTCACGATAATGGTTTTTGTGGACTCGTGTAACCATAAATAATCAGTCCTAATCATCCAAACGGCCTAAAAACTCATCTAGATCCAATTTTGAAATTTGACCCAAACAGGGCTTACGGGTTTACCTGGGTTCTGGTTTTTTGCTAGCTATCTGCCATGTTCAGCCATCCTTACAGTCGTCTCAGGTCTCTCTTCCACTCTTTCAATCTCTCTGAATCAACAAGGGTGAAGGGTGGATGGTTTGTGGGTTTGTTTGTGGGTTTTGGGTAACAAAGAAGGAAGAAGATGAAGATGTGCATGAATTTGGATTAGTGGGCCAATGGGATGAGTGACACTTATCACTCATCCATTGGTCCAATTAAGATATTTTAGACTAATTAAAATTTGCCAACTGTACTCACCTCATAAAACGTGAATAGTACGTGATTTCTTCCATGAGGGGTAACTTTCCCGCCTGACATCTGATTTCGACGTGCCGCTTGTCTACAGACTCGTGACGTCTCGATCTATGTAATGGGTCTTGGTAAAAGTCCAAAAAGTCTCCCTGTTCAAAATTCAACCTTCTCCCTTTCCAGGGGCAAAATATTCATTTCACATTTAATTTTTCGAATTTACATTTATTAAAAGTTCGAGTTGTTACATGTAGTCTCCGATCCAAATGACCCGACCTGGAATTAAATCCTTCGTTTTTCATTATTTTTCTTCCATTCAACGCCCAGTATACTATATACTAAGCCAAGAGTAGGTCTATGATCACAAAGCTAGGTAAGAAAATACGAGAAACAGATAACTCATACCTTGATGTTTAGCCAACGTTCTATTTTCGTTCTATACTATCTCCAATGTCCATAATCCCTCTTTCCAACTCTAGAATGACCCTAGAAACTCACTTAACAGTCTAGGATCCTCACATGACAACTTCTAGACTTCAGAACACTTTGACAACCCACGACCATTACTTGGCTTCCCGGGTTTACTCGTAGCTACGGATTTAGAGGGTCTCAACCTTTCTAATTCCCTCATAATTCCCTTCTTTCCCTTCTCTCGTTCCTTTTCTCCTCTTTCCCTCTGGTCCCTTCGTTCATCTCTCCGTTTTCCTCATTTTCTTACCTTTTTTTTCTTCTTTTTGTTGAAACTGCACCAAACGCCTTAAAACACCCACCCACCCACCCACACACACACACACACACACACACACACACACAAGAGAGATAGGTCGGTAGAGGAATGGGAAGAAAATGTAGGGAGAATTCTATAATAGGCTAGGGTTCTTTTCCAAAATGACCAAAATACACTTATGCCCAAATGACCAAATTTCCCCTAGTTACTCTTGACCCATAACATACCTTATTCGACCTCTATTTTTGGCATACTGCCTATCTATGGATTCAGAATTTTGTAACTTTCGTAACAGTGCTCGCGACACGTCCACAAAGTGTATTGGTCAAAAAGTCAACATCTTCTCCTTATAAGGGCAAAACTATCATTTCACTAATTTTTTTTCTAAATTAACGTTCATCAAAATTCTGGGCCGTTACAACCTACCCTCCTTAAAAAACATTCGTCCTTATACGAGATCCTTGTATAACCTTAACTAATTCGTATAATCAACCTTACTCATAACATCTATCAAGTTATGTCCAGCATCACTTGTATCCTAGCAGTCCATAACCAAGCTCAACCAATTCGTACCTCAAGTACTAGTTACTTCATACAACGACACTATGCGTAGGCCACCACCACCACCACCACAAACATCCTTTAGGACAAATCCAAAAAATTGTACGAACACATCATCTAGACAAATATTCTCCCGGGGATATCTATACTACTGGTAGGTAAGCCACTAGGTATCTACCACCTAGCTCAACGTCTGAGTGTAACCTCACTCAAGATCTAGAGCTCAGCTCGATGGCTAAGGGTAACTATCATAGTACCAGTCTCGGGGTCTGCAGCCCAGCTCGACTTCTGAGACTCACCAACCACTACCCACTCAGGATCTAGATCCTAGCTCAATGTCTAAGTCACTATCACACTACCAGTCTTAGGAAATGAGCCCTTGATCAACATCTGAGACTGACCACCAGTCAGGAAACAACATCTGTCCATAAACACAATAGTGCAAATATCAAGAAACATATATTGATAATATACATATAGATTTCTTAAAATCAAATTCACAATTACAACATATATTCATTCCTTAAAATTTAAATCATCATTTCAATTTCTGAATTTCAAACTCAACACAATTTTCCGAAAAACTTCGTAAATGTATACTTGAAATCTATTCAAAATTCTAGAAAGCAACAATATTCACTTGAAATCCAATTTCAAAGCATTAGATAATTACCTTGATTTTCATTCCAAATCCAACTCAAATTCCAAACTAGACTTTAAACCAAACACCGTCTAGCTTAATCTCGTAAAACGTGTACTTTAACTAGTTCCATAAAATTATTAATATTATTTTAAAATCATAATTGAACCAACATCATTCGATAAAATAATCAAACAACATAATCGAATCACTACCACACAAGTCATATAAGAAAACATTTACAATATGGTATACACAAAGCTCGTAACTCAAAGACTAAATTTTCAAAAAAAAAATATTTAGTACCTATACTCTGATACTAAGTTGACATGAGTTATCCCTAATTTCCATGAAAATCAAACTAGTACTGCTCCCGTCTGACAATAGGGATATCACCAATTTTATCCATATCCATGTCCATATCTCATTAGATTAACCAATTTAAATCCATCCTTGTGGGGTTACCGCCCACGTTCAACCTACTAAGCCTGACAAGTAGGAGAAAATTACTAACTCGACCATATTCGAGGTCTTACTTTCCTTATTAAAAATTATCACTATTTTCCATCTCAATCATATAAACATATTAAAATTGTTAAAATAATAACAAGTTTAAAATACATAACTATTCATATATTCAATTTGATAGGACACGACCCCCTGAAAACATCTTGTAAATCACACCCAGACCCTGCACCCGTCTGACAAGTACATCAAAATACCAAATAACCCTCGAAGCCTTGTCAAACAAGGGATACTTATGTTCTCGCACTGATCATACCTTCGCTCTTTAAGCAGACTCATTTCTTGTGCCAGTCCTAGAGGGTTTTAAAACCAAGAAAAATGTGTGCGTGGACCTAAACAGAATATTTAAAAACACAGTTTCAAAACACAATCATAAAACGCAAGTAATAACCCTCCGTTTTAGAAATACTATGCATGCATAAGGTAAACAACAAATCTCAATAAAACAAATAATAATCATGAAATCTCAAAATACGTGCAAACCACAGAAAACCTAGTAATATCATAAAGCATGGCAATCCCAAACCGTATCAACGTACCGTAATCACACCAATAATCAATCAACCCATCTTCGATGTCTGCAAACTAACTCATCATATCACAAGTACACTATCGATAGGCTAAGCCACTTTGTAAAATGAGTTTTACCTAGACGTCTGAGTGGGGACAGACTCAGAAAAAAAAGCTTTACCTTGACGTATGAGTTGTCCAACACCAGTCATAGGAAAATGAGCTTTACCTCGACATCTGAGACTACCTATCACAATACCAGTATCGGGAAAATGAGCTTTACCTTGGCATCTGAGACTACCCAACCAAACCGGCATCCCGAGGAGGTTTATCCATAACACAGCATCTCACATCTCAAATACCAAGAAAACATATTCTTATAACTTATATCAATTCCAAACCAAATCCAATGTCCAGAATATTCAAGACACAACATAGGCGAATTTTTCGAAAAACATGCGTTAAAAATTTTATGAAAAATCATCCAAAAGTCCACTATTATTAAGAAACACACTTTAAAACATGCATAAAATATTTCCAACCAAAACCAAAATTCAAAACCTCGGACCTAAGCCCAAAACACAACTCGTTCACACCTCGTAAAGCGTGCCATTAAAATAAACCATAAAATTATCGAAATTCATATAAAATTCCAAACAATCAAACATCATCCAAATCACATAGAAAACCATTTAAATAAATTAAATATGCATGCATTATTAGTTTAAGAAAGAAAGGGTCCACTCACACTCGATCCACGCAATCCGATAACGAATTGCACGCTTTTTATAATTTTCCAAACCTTTCCCAACTGCCATAATTCAAGTTTAGGGTTACTAGTCATCCCTTATAACTTACACTTTAATCCCTTAATCAAATTTTAAACAACTCCTAATCCTTCAGACAAACAAAACTGGACCCATACGATATCTGATCACCTCGAAAACTGTATCGTTAGACTAGTAAGGTAGAATACATGAAGTTTTTTGTTGACCGTTTTCCCAGACATTATCTCACGTGCAGGGTACTTTTCATCTCTTTCTCCCATTTCACTAGTTCTAGGGTTGCCCAACCCGACCATAAATCCCTAATTTCTCAACCCTTTTCAGTTCTTTTTCGTTCAATCTACTCTACACTAACTCAAGAATGGATCTATATATTCAAAAACAGATAAAATTACCTCCAAAGCTCCTATTCGATTCCATCATTTGCGGCCATCGTCGAACCACCTTACCTGGGCAATTCTAGCACCCAAGCTGTCGTGTTACTTACTCTTACGAGTCGCCTGGACATGTAAAGTCAGTTAAAAGGCTTGGTTTCAAGAATCCAAGGTTAAAACATAATTCCCACTTCACAGCCAAGATTATGGCTTCTCGACTTCACTGTTACATCACTAGTCTTCCCCTTCGTTTTCACTTTGTTCTTTCTCTTCTTTCACTCCTCTCCCTCTCCTCTCGTTTCCTTTCCTAGTTTCATCTCTCCTTGGTTCTCCCTCACAGTTGTTTTTTCCTTCCTTTTGGTGCAAACACACAACTAACACACACATATGCATAGTCTTGGTCTTTCTTGCACACAACCAACATGAAGTGCACTCCATGTTTTGGTTAAATATTTGTAGGATGCAAGATGACGAACTTCGAACGTATTGGGTCTAGTCTGGCACATGCACAGTCTTGGCATAGCAGAGACTTGATCTTGTCGAACCTTCTCTCAAATTGGCAGTGACACAAACATGCCATAGAGTTGGCGTGGCGGAGAAATGGGGAGGAACTCAATATGGGACTCAAATGGGAGGATCCTGGGACATATCAAGTACATGGCATGTGCCTGAGCTTGGTACTTCTTGAGCACAAAATTGATGTTGCATGATATGGTTCTGAGACCCAGATGAGCTAGTTTGAGGGGCTTGGTCTGCACCAAAATGTGGCACGATTGGCAAACTTGGCACTGAGGGTCTAGTTAAGAACTGATATTGAATTGAGATATGTCCTTCATTTGAGCCATTATTTTTCCTAAGATAACTTTCTAAAAATTGCACACGCTTCATAAAAGCATCACTTTATGCTATTGATTGCTAAGATTCAAATAAAAGCTAAGGAAAAGGGATAGCGAATGGCATGAAATACATGTAAAAAATATAACTCTCTTAAGTCCCAAGTTCCATCCAGTGGAGGTTCCGTTGAAGTATAGACAAAGTTCATGGGGAGCTCGCGGCACTAGTTGGGCCAGGTCTAGGGCTTAACCTAGTAGGTTCCAAATTGGCTTTTTCTCATCCTATGACTTTGTAACCAAGCTAGGGAGTGTGTTTGGACTTTTTAACATATTTTGAATCTATTGGTGTGCCATGGCGCACCATGGCACGTACAAAGTGATCCATGAGCCTACTTTCAAGTTTCACTGCCTGCCCAAGGACCTACTCTAATTCGAGCTAGCAGATAGTTTACATTTACACTAACAACTTGCATCTGCATGCTCGGCTCAATTCTGATTGGTTTCCAAGATGTTTTAGTACTTTGTAATAGCTTAGGATTTGACAAGATCAAGGCATGTTGGCTTTCATCATCTAGACGTCATCGACATCTGGCTTTCGTCATCGTCCAAAATTCAACCTGCATGCCTTGATCTTGGAATCCTAGCGGACTTTCCAAATGGAGTGTGTCAATTTGATGTCAGAGTATAGTTTTAGGATGTATCGTTAGTTTTCGTACACTCGATGATCATATGTCCCGATTTCACATGTCAGAGCATCTCCTCGAATAGTTATAATCATTATTTGACGCTAGACTTTACATTCTTGGGACCTAACCGTTAGTTGTTACAAGTAGAAAAGAAGTTTTGAGTTATTCTAGTTCCTCTTCACATGAATTAACTAGATTTTTCTCTTCCGTTGAGTTTTGAGTTTAGGTGACGAGCTTAAGACTCGTATAGGTGGCATTAATGAGTTATTCAATGATGCACGTGGAAAATCTATTTTTAAGCAATAGGCTCATTTGGAGGTTTACTTGGGGAGACGAGATCTCTAGTACCATTCAGGAAGTTGGAGTTGAATCTGAGTTGACCGAAGGTTCAGGAAATCACTTCATTAGAATTTTGCTAACGAACTCGTTTTCCAAGAGACTTAGGATTCTTAGAAGAATTCTAGAAAGATTTTTGCAAATTAATTACATTCTCGATTAAATTGGAACTTAAGGGATACTTCAAAAGGAATTTCCTAGTAGACGTGAGTTAGAAAGATTAAACAATTTGGAACTGAGTTTTTGCAAGACATCGTAGTTGCTGAACCGCTATACCGAAGTTAACCATCAGGCTGTTTAGGGAAGTAGACTAGAGGACGTTTCTCTTTTACCTTTAATGCAGTTATTAGAAATTTTTTTAAAGTTTCTCAACATGATCTTACGTTTCGGCTTATGTGCCTCGCTTAACATACTTAACCTATTTTTGCAACTTCCTTCTTTCTTTTCTAGTGATTTACAAGTCCTTAATGTTTGGACAAATTCAAAGTCATATACATTCTGTATTTAACTAAATGTTTTAAAAATTTGGAAGTGATGAGTTTCAAATTTTTTAAAACAATTCCTTTTCGTTTGATGACATTGATCTTTGGGGTCGTATGTGTCTGTTTTGTTTTAAAATGCAAGTTGATATAATTTGATTTTCGAATCCTATGCCTTTTGCGATCTTTCTGTGACCCTAAGCCTTTTCTTGAATTGGGACATTTTATTGGTATTAATCCAACACCTTTTTGATTCTGTCAGTTCGAAGCCTTCATCTTAAACGATTTGCTCAGCATTTCTTAGAATTGCCAACTAGAGTGTTTAATGAATTCATTTAAACCTTGACATAGGCTTTATGTGTGACGACATGAGTTGATGTGATGGCAAATTTACGAGGTTAGTTACTCGCAATTATAGACGACCCATTGAGGTTTTGACGAATTTTCCTGATTGAGTCTGATATAATAGTGATGTGCTTACAGTTGTTATCCAGTGACTTTGTCCTTACGGTTTAGTTTGACCGTTGACCCCGAGCTTGGAGTTGAAGCACTTTTTCGGCTAGATTTGGCAACCACATTTCATCCAATCCTAGTTAGCCTACCACATTTAAGCCCTAAGATATTTACAAGTTCTGCCCCCAAGACTTAGCTAGTGCTTCTGGTAGTTAACAATACAGACCTTGTAAATGAGCGACGACTCAAGTTGATTAAATTGAGGCAAATGAGATTTAACGATAGTCACTGGTACGCATACAAATGGACCATTTCTTTAAACCCTATCTATCTATCTTGTTCTTTGGCTTGGCAAGGACTAGTACCTTCTGTGAATTAGCTCCATAAGAAGTTAGCACACATTTTTTTAAATCAGTAAGCTTCTTATTGTAACCTAAGATAGGATGTTAATACCTTAGTGGTAGATTACCTCTAAATTTTAACAGGAACCTAGTTGAGTGTTTCTCATTCTGAATGTGCTGCGAGGATTCAAGCCTACAACCTTTCCTTTCTACGTCTAGTCGAGTAATAACGATTATACACCTAATCACTTTCTTAATATGAGTGCAAGTAGGGACGTTTCTACCTTGTAATTGTGAGAGACGACTTTTCCTCAATCATAGAAATAGCGTCTATTGGTTTGATCTTAAGCCGAGTGGCTGACCAATGACCATCTTATCAATGCGTAGGAACTTGACTTAGTTCAAACCTAGAAGGACGTTTATGTCAGGACCGGTCCCAAATCCCCCGGGATTAACGTGGGACCAGCCTGATCCCGTCTGACACCACGTGTCAGACCAGGGAAAATTCCATCTTTAGCCCTCACCGGGGCTATCAGAGTGCGTCAGGATCGTAGGAGGAGGGGAGAGATGTAACGACCCGTCCCGAATTTCATGATTAGATTAGTGACTAATCACGATTAGTGAGGCTAATCCGTGATTAGTAGAGCGAAATCGGACGAACGATGCGAAATGACCGTTTTGCCCCTAGTGGTGGTAAAACGTTAACTTTTCATTCGGGATGTCAAATGGACTTTGACCCATTTGGTTTTGTCTCGGGCATATGACCTCAGGTTCCGGGCACGATGCCCAGTTGATGTCCTATGTTCGGGCACGAGACCCAGTCACTTTACTGTTTTGATTTCAGGTCAGGGAACCTTAAATGGATTCCCAGGTTCATGACGGTTTATGGGAACCGGCATGAACCCTTGTTATGGTATCATGTTTCATGACGGTTTATGGGAACCGGCATGAACCCTTGTTGGTTATTACGGTACATGACGGTTTATGGGAACCGGCATGTTACCTGGTTATATTATTACGGTACATGACGGTTTATGGGAACCGGCATGTTACCTGATTATGGATATTATGGATCTTGACGGTTCAGGGGAACCGGACATGAATGTTTATGTTATGTATATATATATATGTTCATCTACCTTCCTTTACATGTTCTACTATCTCCTCCGGGGAGGGTCGTTGGCCTGGGTGGACCCCGGAGTAGTCACGGAGCACCGACTGAGTGGAGTCACCCCCCAGTTGGGTTCCTTACTCTCAGGAAGGCTATGGTTACTATTACCTCGAGTAGGATCAGTGGTCTGCGGACATTGACCTTGACTTTGAGAAGACTCGGATTGAGACCCGGGTAAAATGCGCGTAGCTTTGGATACCGTGACAGGATTGGTTGTGTGACTTATATGTATAGATATGATATATGATATGTGGTGTGCACAGGTGTGCACAGGATTTGAGCAGTAGCTTGTGTACTTGGTTTCTTTATGGTTGGGGCCGAGTCCCTTATGGATTTAGGCAGTGGCCCGTATGGTCGTTTTCATTGTGGTCCTTTCGACCTTGGTTTATATCTGATTTGGGCTTAGTTCCCACGTTTGGTTTCTTTGGTTAAATGGTTTTCCACTGCATGCATGCTTTTTAGTGGAGGGTACAAATGTCTTATGAATTGTTTTTATAAACTTTTGTGTTGTCCACTCACCGTTTTTAATGTTTTGACTGCCCTTCAGGTTGACATCGGATGTGGACTGTAGCAGAGACCGAGATATCACATACCTCCTCCGGATCCTGGCGTACTCTGATAACCCGGGAGGGCAAAGGTCGGAAATATCCCTTGTCTGACACTTCGTGTCAGACGGGAACAGGGTCATCCCGCACTAATCTCGGGGGGATTGGGATGGGTCCTGTCAAGTGATGTCTCATCTCTGCTACAGCCTGCATCCACGATCAACCTGATAACTTTATTAAAAATCATTTTCGCATAAAGACATTTATGCCCTTCATAAAAGCATATGCATGCATTCAAAAACCGTTGATCAAAACGTTCATAAAAACACTTGAAAACATTCTCAAAACCTTACAGGGGTTCATGCTCGGTTCCCATAAACCGTCATGACCCCCAAATCCATTTGGGTCCCCATCCCGAAATCACAACTCAAAACCATAAAACAATGCATGTGGGAACTCAGCCCAAATCCATTCTCAGTGAAATACTAAAACAACAAGTACGGGGTCTCCGGCCCCAAATCATTTCTAAAACATTGAATACGGGGTCTCCGCCCCAAATCACTTTCTAAATCATAACACACACAGGGCCTCCGCCCTCAAATTACTTTTCTTAAAAACTACATACGTATCAACATACGTATAACCCATCCTAGGCACTTCCGGAGAAGATTCCAACTCGGGGCACACAGCCCCTAGGGAACACATCCCCGTTATATGTCACGTTATCGACTCTATCTAGTATGCACACTACTCGGGGTCTCACTCCGAGTCTTCTCCCAGGAATCTCCATCTGGGAGGCTCAATCTCTGGATCTAGTCCGAGCTCTCTCTCTGGATCTAGTCCACACATCTCTTCGGAATCTGGTCCGGGACCACATCATTTCTAATAACCACCACTCCTGGAACGGGATCCCGATGGGGATACCCATTCTGGTATGTGGATCGTGACTCTCCAGGTCAACGCTGGAGGAGACCATATAATCAATATGGAGGGTTCATTCATTTCAATTACTTCCTCTTTCTTTTTCAAAACACTTTTCAACTGGGTCTCGTACCCGATTCATTTCAACAGGATTCCTCGAATCCGATTCTAATCACTTTCACAGGCCTCAGCCTAAATCCTCAGTTCAATAGGGTCTCATGCCCGAATACTCATTTCACGAATCAAAATGGGACTCAAGCCCGATGTTACAATCAACTGGGCCGTAGGCCCGAAACTATTACTCAATAGGACCTCACGTCCGATTTCACAACCAACGGGGCCTTAAGCTCGATACCTCAACAAAATGGGTCTCAGGCTCGATATCATAAATCAATGGGGCATCAAGCCCGATAGTACCACTAACTGGGCCTCAAACCCGAATCGTAAACCAACTGGACCCTCGGTCCGATCGTATAGCTCAAATGGACCCTAGGTCCGATTCCTCGTCAAATCAAATGGACTCCAAGTCCGAGAGTTCATAAATCAAATGGGTATCGTGCCCGATTTCATATTTCCAAATCCAAAACCAAATCATTAAACCCTCATTGAAAACCTAGCACGTATAAGGATCGTATAAAACAAAAAATCTCGAAATACGTGCAAATACGTAAATCCTAGGCTACCACAAATGCACTCATGGCATCACAAAACATATATTAAAACACTTATAAAACATTTATGCATGCATCGAATTCATAAAACAAGTCCACTCACAGACCGTCCAAAGTTGCGCCTCGATACGCGTGCCATAATCGTCTCCTTGGTCAAACGTCGCCTTTGGGATTCCCAAACCTGTCCAAATTCATTTAGAGGGTTACTAATAGCCTCATTAACCTCTCATTGAAGTCCCATAATTTTCTCAGTTTTCTAACTATATTTAAAATAGAACTTAAACCTTCGGACAACCCGAACTATATCGAAACGATGTCCGATTGACACGAAATCAGTCCCAAAATGTTCGTTACATCGAATAGATGATTTCACATGTTGGAACCACCCCCAAAAGACGGTTCACTCGCCAGTATGCGCCCCTTGAAAGGACTGGGCGTGGGCCTCACGCGTCCTGCAAAGTTTCCTTCTTCCTCAGGTGAACCAGCCGGTCCACCTGGTTCGAACCAAACCGGACCGGCGTGACCGGTCCAATGGTTTCCCCTTCTCATTTTGGTCCGATTCCTTTCCTAATCAATCCTACAATCTTCCTTACATACTTATGCATCTAACTATATAAATCACAACCCTTAAAACTCCCTACAACCCACGGGTTCAAATTGTCCCCACGATCCCTGTTTTTCCCCACCACCCTCACTGCTGCTTTGCCCAAAACCACCATCCAAAACTTCTTTAATACCTTCCTAACAACCTAATACACGTCCTAAAATCAACTTAAAGCAACCATAACGAAGAAATCGAATTAAAATGACAATTGGGCCTAACCGGGTACGGTGTTCGGGTTCAAGGCCGCCGTCCACGGCGGCGTGGCTTCAAGCCTACCACCATCATCCACCCTTCATTCTCTCGGCCTCTGGGCTTCACGGGCATGATCAGCTGGGTTAAGGGTTTGGTTTTGGATTGAAAATGGCGATCGGTTTGATTTGGAGGAAATGGAAAATAAACGATGAAATGGAAGGGAGATGCATGAATGGGCGAGGTTGGCCAGTGGATGGGTGAAACTTGTCACTCATCCATTGGTCCACTGAAAAGTAATTGGGCCCACAAAAGAAAAAACTTCACTTTTTTCCTCGTAAAACGTGTCACCGTAAATAGTTCCCCGGAACTTCCGTGAACTGTAACTTTTCCGTCGAACGTCCGAATTTGACATGCCGCCTGTCTACGGATTTGTATCGTCTCGATCTACGTAACGGTCTTTGGCCCTCGACCATCAGACCTCTTGGGTCAAAAGTCAACTTTTGGCCCAAATTACCAAAATGCCCTTGAACTTTCGAACGTCATAACTTTTTCCTCGGACGTCGGAATCGAGCGTGCCACCTGTCTATGAACTCGTGACATCACGACCTACGTCACAGTCATCGGCCAAAGTCCATTTGACCACCCGTACAAAAAGTCAACGATTCACCCATTCCAAGGGTAAAATCGTCATTTCGCCCGAACGTCCGCTAATCTTCGTCTAATCTCCGATTAGTCTCGCTAATCCATCATTAATTATTAATAAATCCCACTAATTCGGGACAGGTCGTCACAGATTAAGGATAGAATGATACTTTACCCAGACAAAAGCCTTAAACATTTATGAACGAGAACCTTAAGTCACTCTTGTTTGGGGAAAACCATCATCGTAGTCATGGATTCTACTAACCACTTTTCACTTTTCGCCTACAAATTACTAGTGCCTTCTCTGGATGATTTATACCTTGTAGGTTAGATGTGTCCTACTACTAGGTATAACTTATCATTGAAGTTAGTAGGCGGAGCTAGTTAACCAAGTTTTTGGTGTTAGATTGTTTTTCCATGTCGAGAGAAATATGAGATTAGTTTGACAAACTAGTAACTTATAGTGGTCTTACCACCATGGTCAATGCGTATTATGAATTGGAGCTTTGCAAGAAGTTACCAGTCTTACGTTTGATTACCAACTTTCGACAAGATTGTTAACTTGGACTTCTGAAGTGAAATTTGGAATCACTGACTGGGATATTGTCTTAGTTAGTAAGGATCCTAATATGGAGAAATTTTAGCTGCTACCCTTGTTTTTTTCGTTAACTTTTTTACTAAGGGGATTTCACTCATTGGGTAAGTGGATGATTTTTACTCCTTGATTAAGTTTGGTATTCACTATTCAAGATTAGTGTAGGCATTTTGCCATCTATACTTACAGATAATTTCATTCCTAGAGTTTTCCTAACGTCACTTGGGTAGTGGAGTGACATCCCTACATCATTGAAACCTTTGAATCATTCAGACTTGTAAGGACCGAAACTAGGACATATTGGTATCGAACGCAAGAATGAGATTTGATTTATTGGTAATTAGTTGGAGAGTAAAGCGAACCTTAAGGTCACAAAGAAGGATTTTACCATGAATGGGATTGAACAAAGCTGTTCAGTACCTTTTACCTAAAGAACTATTGTGTTGTTACGCCATTATTACTTTCCAAGAGTTAAGTCGTATTTCGAGAAGTCATTGGTGAAAGATTTACACTAGTGTTGTACTTAAGAATTAAGAGAAACTTTCGTGGTACTCATTGACTCCTTGGTTAGAGAACCATCTAGTCGTGATGACTATTAAGAGAAATCTAAAGAATTGTCAAGGAAGCTACGTACTCATGATTTGAAAGTTGGTAACCTAATGATCTTCCCTGCTCTACTTCTGGATTTGTGTACATATAGAGAAGTTCTAATACAGTAGCATACGCAATTACTTCTGAACCTTTTAGCTTGGGCAAAATTAACTGTTTAAGTGCCTGGAGTTTACCTTAGACCGTTATCAGAGGGAACTAATATGTAGATTGTTTATCGTGTTTTGAGTTATTAAGAACCCTAAGTGACCATTTGTGACAAAGCTAGTTGTTGGAATCAAGGTGTTTGTAGTTACTAGAAGGATTAGTTGGCACCTCATAAGACCGAGTGCTTAAGATCATTCAGCTTGATGTAAGTAACCATTACCTTGATGCACATGCTCATATTGGTTAGACGAGAAATGAGATGATTACATAAGTTACCTTATGAGACAATTGGAACACAAATGTCTTACTAGTCGTATTACTTGAGAAAGACTTTAATTAGTTGTATTACTTGAGGACAACGTACAATGAGTTGAAAATTTATTACAGGAGAAACACATCAAAAGGTTGATGTGCAAAACTGACGAACTACTTGAGAGAGGCAATTCACTGTTGGATCATAAGAGAAAGTTGAGCTCTTAACTCTGGACGGGCAAAATAATTCTAGATACAATTAGGGGTTGAGATTTTGACTTGTGTTGAGCATGTTTTGACAAAAGAGTTTCTTTGAAGGAATAGATTACTACGACCCATCCCGTAAATGGGAAATTAGAATTAGTAGAGTTACCAAATTGCCCTTACAAGTGTCACATGGGCTTTGGGAGTATATTGTCATTATGGGTGCCTCTCGAGCGCAATCCTTGAACTTGACCCATATTTTAAACTACTAGGCCTAATTCATTAATCCCAACTATGAATCCTATTGATGGACTTATTTCTTAAGCCCAACCCCTAAAACTCTAATTATTTACACTCACACACCCCCCTCAACTCATCTTCAATCTACTCTCAAATAACTCACACCTTTCTCAAGATTTCGATCGAAAGCACACCCACCATCATCTCCATTTCTGCTTATAATCCAGACCTCACAAACATCACCCTTGGTTGCGCATCATTGAGGCAAGCCCATCCATGACCTTCGTGATTGATGGCGAACACCGTGGCACTAGAATCGAAGGCTTAAATTCAACTACCTTGTATTTAAATATTTGGTCAAAATCTAAATGGCTTCTCCTAAATCCCAATGTAGTAGTACCTCCACAATACTCTAAAATTATTATTATTTTTTCTCATACCTAATTAAATTCCACTCTCTTCTCTCACTGTAGAGAAACTTGAAAACCCAAATCCAAATTTAGAAGATGGTGGTCTTCCACTACGACGGCAGATAGGCTCATTGGAAATTGGAGAAATTTTGAATCATCGAGGTTTCCTAACCTATTTCAAAATGCAATAGGTAGATCTTAGCCTTTTATGGAATTTTTTATAATCTAGGGATCAATCAGAATAATGTATACCTTGCATGCTGAAACCAAAGTAGTTTGACGAAATTAAACCTCGCCTGAAATTGAAAATGTTCGGAAAAAATTACAGAAACTGGCCGGTGAGGCTCGAGTGATGGTTAGTCAACCATCAATCAATCTAACATCGTCAGTAGTTGACAGAATATTCTAACGGAATTAAGCATATTTTGTTAAATACTAAAAGCATCAGAGTTAATGGAATCTTCCAGAGAATATTATATGTGGAATATTCCAGCATGTGTGATATGCTCGTGAGGGTGCTTGAGTGTGCGTGGCCTGTGTGTGTAGCCTCTGATTAGAGCAAGGGGACATGTGAGGTGGCTTTTAAACCTCCAGCCAGCATGTGGGGGCACAAGAGAGAGTTTTCTAGTCTTCTACTAGCACGTGGCAATGGTGTGGCAATTTCTAGGCCCACGGAAGTGTGTGGGCCTAGTTATGAGGTCTTTCGGATCGTTTTAAGCATGTTTAAGACTTTTTAAGCAACATTTTGGATAACTCTAGTGGGGTTCTGTTCGATTTTGACTTTGAAATTGAGTTGTAACTTTTACAAATGTTCTTGATAGGAATGAATTTACTTGTAGTTCGTGCTAGCTTTATTTTTTGGGTGACTTCGACTCCCAATCTGTTGTGATTGGACCTCCTTAACCATTTTTTATACTCTTGATTTACTACTTGTACATTTTACATACTTGTTTATGATACATGCTAGGTCATGTTTGTTTCACTTATTGTTTTTTTACCATGTTAGTGTATGATTTACTTATCGATTTTCCTGAGTATGATTGTACTGCTTGAGATGATAGTGTAATAACAATCTAGGAGTCTCCGATATCTCAATACCTCGTATGTTTGATCGTAGACTATCTTCCACGTGACCATTCACCCATTGTTTGTCAGGGCCCACCCCTAATCCCCCAGGATTAGGGACTAAACCCTGTTCCCGTCTGACAACCCAAAACGAAATCACCGAGACAAGCTCACGAAAACCACAAAATACATTGTCAAACGCAGGAGAAAAAAGCATCCCAGAGTCAACGGCCCAACTAAACACCGATTATGTAACACCCCGGAAATTCGAGGATTTTAATATTGTAAATTAATGTATGAATTGACGCTTTTACCCTTGTGATTTGTATGGCCAAATTGTTGACTTTTTGATTGGTGGGTCCAATGGACTTTGACCAATGACCGTGACGTAGTTCGGGACATCACGAGTCCATAGCCAGGTGGCACGTCCAATTCGGACGATCAGGGAAAAAGTTATGGCTATCGGAACTCCAGGGGCATTACCGTAATTTGGACGGTTGGGGTGAAAATGTTGACTTTTCTCTTGGAAACTAATTTTCACATGACTCAAGGACCGTTGGGTAGGTCTCGACGTCCTGAGTCCGTAGACAGGCGGCAAGCCGAAATCGGACTTCGTACGAGGAAGTTATGGTCACGGAAGTAATCGCGATTAACCGAACCAACCGAGAACTGGATTAAAATAATATTATAATAATAGGATATGATTACTTTAATCAAATCAATCTGGACCCTTGGATGAGTGACAAGTGTCACTCATCCCCACACTCCCTAAAACAAGGATCTATGTTGGCCATTAGATTAATTAATTGATTTCCTCTCCTCAAATCCTCACCATTGAATCTTAAATCTGATGGAATCCTAGCCCTTGATTTCATCCACTCCATCTGTTTAAAAACCAACGGATCTCACTTCCTCACACTTACATTTTCATTCTCTCAAACCGTTTAACATGGTTACCACTTGGAACAAGCTCACCCGCACCTCACCTCTCAACCTCACACTCACGGCAACACCAGGCAGCCAACAGCCACCCTCAGACGCTGGCCACCACTCCACGGCCACCCTGCACGGCCGGATTTCCCCTAGACCCGAGAAGAAACCCGAACAACCCAAACCACCCAAACCATCCAAACCTTCAAACCTGGATTCGAACCAACATACGGTTGGGTTCACTGTGACGACAGGACGGCCAGGAACTAAACTAGGCGGCGTACGGCGGCGACACGGCGGCGGTAGGACGAAAAACCTACGAGTACCCGATTTCCTTCCCTACTTCGAAACGTCCGTTTTTGACGTTGGAATTGTTTGGTTGTTCTTATGACACATTTAGGGGACCTTGACGACCAGTTTGAACCAAAGACCGTGGCTGGAAACTCGACGACTCGCCGGAGAAGATAACCAGAACCGGCAGCCAACCTTCCCGTCGATTTTATTCAACCTAGAATCTAGTTTTAATTGCACAGAACCATTGTTGAGGTAGGGACGAGTCCATAGGAACAAATCCCACCTAAAATGGTGGTCGGAATCACGATCTGTGATCGGGTCGAGCCGTGGGTTTGCGGTGACCCGGTTCTCTGACCCGGTTACTGTAGGCGATGACGTCATCATCCTGACGTCAGCAGTGACGTCATGATGACGTCATCATGTCAGGAACTGTCAGACCAGGGACCAATGGACTGCTGACACGTGTCCTCTGACACTGTCACTGATGACGTCATGCTGACGTCAGCAGTACTGTAGCACAGTTGACCAGAGGGTTGACTAGGCGCGTGGGGGTGCGTGTGAACAGTACTTTTGGTGGGACCACCACCATTCTTTAGGTTTCGACGATCCGGATCCAACGGCAGTAGTTTCGGGTCGATCGGAGATCATTAAGTTGGTCAAAATGAGGTTTATTGCCTTGGGAAGCGCGTTCGGGCGGCTTTTCCGGGCCAGTTTCGGTCTAGGGTTTCATGGTTGAATGTTAGGGGTTTAAAATTGACCTTTATGAATACTTTGTACTTGACAGGGATTGTACATTTGTACCAGGACGAGGGTATACGTTCGGTTCCTAGCAGGATTGTACTGTGAGTGGGCCCGATTTCATTAAAACCTTGCATGCTTAAATGTTTTCTGATTTACTTATATGTTCACATGCTCGAATCAATAAATGGTTTTGATGATATTGAAATTTCGGTTATGGCACGTTTCACGGTATTTGGGCATGAGACCCGTTTGTTGAAACGTAACGATCGGTTCGGATTTTACCTATGTATACATATATGTTTTGCATGTGGATATCAATAAAATGTATTTGGTACTGCACTGTATAGATCCTTCCATATGATACTGTCTCTTTCGGATGAGGTACCCCGGAGAGGTCACGGACGTCTAGAACGTCCAGCGTCTATGACGCTAAGCATCGGGGATGCTGTACCCGAACGGGGTTCGGGGATTGAACTCTGAATTGAGACCCGAGTGGCACGCGTAGCCTTGTGATTGTGACCTTATTGGACGTCAGGGACGTCAGACATCAGGGATGTCGGATTGGAGTGTATAGTGCAGTGGCTAAAATTATGTTTACGGTTTTACTATATGCCTTATGGTTTATATTATATGATTGATGGTTTTAAATTCGGCTGCATGCATGTTTGGAAAACGGAGGGGTAAATTATATGTTTTACTTATCAAATGATTTTATAAACTTGAGTTTTGGTCCACTCACCCTTAATGTTTTGGTAACCCCTCCAGGTCATGATACTGAGGTAGAGGAGGAACCTGAGGCTGAGGCATAGATCTACTTCTGCGTACCTGAACCCCTGCTGGGTGGTTTACCCGCAGGTTTATGTTAGAGTCATGCTCACAGCTTGTAATTTTGAATTTCATCCCTTGTCTGACATCTGTTTAATTCGGATTTGATGTATGACTTTAATTTGGTTATTTATGCATTTGATGTTTTGAGGTTAAAATTGGTATGAGTTTTTGGTGTCAGACGGGAGCAGGGCACGTCCCCTTGTGGTCCCTGTGGGATCGGGGCGGGTCCTGTCACAGCAAGTCTCTGTTTTGGTTGACGAGCGTGAGTTTCTTGGGGCATGTGATCTCAACAGATGGAATCAGTGTGGATTCTCAGAAAATTGAGGCAGTGGCGAAGTGGGAACAACCGAGGATCGTCACTGAGGTCAGAAGTTTCTTGGGTTTGGCTGGCTACTACAGGAGGTTTGTAGAGGGTTTCTCTACCATTGCTGCCCCGTTGACGCGACTGACGCGGAAGGGAGTCAAGTTTGTCTGGGATGACGATTGTGAGAGCAGTTTTCGGGAGTTAAAGGAGAGGTTGACATCTGCTCCTATACTGAACCTTCCTGACGACAGTGGGGAATTCGAGGTGTACAGTGATGCATCCTTACAGGGTTTGGGATGTGTGCTAATGCAGCAAGGGAAAGTGATTGCCTATGCTTCGCGCCAGTTGAAGCCGCATGAGCGCAATTATCCTACGCACGACTTGGAGTTAGCTGCTGTTGTGCATGCGTTGAAAATTTGGAGACATCACTTGTATGGTGCGACTTGCAGAATGTTCACGGATCACAAAAGCCTGAAGTACTTGTTCGCTCAGAAGGAGTTAAATGTGAGGCAACGACGGTGGCTAGAGCTGATTGAGGATTATGATTGCACGATTGAGTACCACCCTTGGAAAGCCAATGTGGTGGCTGATGCTCTAAGCCGGAAGTCGACGCATTCTGTAGCACACCTACGGACGGTTCATTTGCCACTTTTGGTTGAACTCCGCAAAACTAGCATTGATTTGGGACTGGATAGCCAAGGTGTCTTGCTGGCTAACTTTCACGTGAGACCACTCTTAATCGATCGGATCGTTGAGGCTCAATCTCAAGATCCTGTCTCGTGTGCGCTTCAGATTGAAGTGGAAGCCGGTGAGCGGCTAGATTTCACAGTCAGAGAGGATGGAGCTTTGCTAAAAGAAAGACGGTTGTGCGTGCCCGACGTTGAGGCACTGAAGAAGGAGATCTTGGACGAAGCTCATAGTTTGGCCTACGCGATGCATCCTGGTGGGACCAAGATGTATCGTACCTTGCGAGAACACTATTGGTGGCCGGGTATGAAACGAGAGATTGCCGAGTTTGTCAGTAGGTGTCCGATTTGCCAACAAGTGAAGGCTGAGAGACAACGACCTTATGGAGCCTTGCAACCACTACCTATCCCGGAATGGAAATGGGATCACCTAACAATGGATTTTGTGTTTGGACTTCCTAGGACACCCAGAGGCCACGATGGAGTTTGGGTGAATGTCGACAGACTTACGAAATCAGCTCATTTCTTGCCGGTGCGAGAGAACATCAGGATGACATAGTTGGCTCAGTTGTTTATCGATGAAATTGTCCGGTTGCACGGTACTCCAGAATCAATAGTTTCTGACAGAGACCCGAGGTTTACTTCTCGGTTTTGACAAAGTCTACAGGAAGCCTTTGGGACGAAACTCCATTTCAATACTGCATTTCATCCTCAGATTGACGGCCAGTCTGAGCGGACCATCCAGACATTGGAGGATATGATGCGATCTTGCGTTCTGCAATTTCAGGGCGCATGGGAATCACACCTAGCCTTGATGGAATTTGCCTACAACAACAGCTATCAGGCAAGCATTGGGATGTCTCTTTACGAAGCCTTGTACGGACGGCAGTGCAGAACTCCGTTGTGTTGGACGGACGTGGGTGAAAGAAGGTTGACTACATCCGAATTGGTGGAACAGACGGCGAAGAAGGTCACACTCATCAGGGATCGACTCAAGGCAGCCCAGGACTGACAAAAAGAGCTATGTGGACCATCGGATTAGAGATCTTGAGTTTGCGGTTGGAGATCGGGTATTTCTGAAACTGTTCCCTTGGAAAGGTGTAGTGAGATTTGGCAGGCGAGAAAAGTTGAGCCCTCGTTACATCGGACCTTATGAGATCACTGAGAGGATTGGCCCGGTGGCCTACAGGTTGGCACTACCACCAGAGCTTTCGAAGGTCCACGACGTTTTCCACGTGTCGATGTTACGGAAATACGTGTTCAACGCATCTCATGTACTGGAAGAACAACCCATTGAACTCCGAGAGGATTTGAGTTTTGAAGAAAAGCCGGTGCAGATTTTAGACCGAAAGGATAAAGTACTACGTCGGAAGACCGTTCCTCTGGTAAAGGTTCTCTGGAGGAACGAGAATGTGGAGGAAGCCACATGGGAACCCGAGGCGCAGATGCGAGAACAGTTCCCCTATCTGTTTCCTTGAAATTTCGGGACGAAACTTCTTAAGGGGGGGAGATTGTAACGCCCCGGAAATTCGAAAAATGTAATATTGTAAAATAATGAATAAAAATGACGTTTTTACCCTTGTAATTCGTATGGTCAATTGTTGACTTTTTGATTAGAGGGTCGAACGGACATTGACCGATGACCGTGACGTAGTTCGAGACGTCACGAGTTCATAGACAGGTGGCATGTCCGATTCGGACAAACAGGGTGAAAGTTATGACGTGCAGAAGTCCAGGGGCATTATCGTAAATTAGACGTTATAAGGGGAAAAAGTTGACTTTTTGTTTGACAATTGATATCCATATGACTCGAAGACCGTTATGTTCGTCTCGACGCCCTGAGTACAACGACAGGCGGCACACGTGAAACGGACGTCGGGTGACCGAGTTACGGGTCACGGAAGTTGGAGGGCAATTTGGTAATTATTGCACAGAGGGGCATTTTGGTCATTTCACGGCGGTTATTGTAGCACCACCGTGAAAAACAGAGCACACGGCCGTGCCGTGGTGTTTTGTGCGTTCAAATTGTTTATGGCCTTAGTGGATTGATCAGTGGACTTGTTTATTGGATTTGAGGCAGTTGGAGGCACACATGGGAGACTGATCAGAGTCTAGAGCACGAGTTGGGATAAAATAACGGCCATGGTTTCTGTGTTTGCGGGGGACCGATTTCAGAGACCTCAGTTGGTCTCCCACGGGTGCTGGCCGTTTGAATCGATTGACAATGTAAGAGAGTGAGGAGAGGACTCAGTTGGGTCATTTGGGCATCAGTGTGAGGGATGAGGTTGAGAGAGACGGTGAGAAAACAGTTTCGGATTTTTGGGGGGGAAAACTCAGAGTTCAATTCCTACAGGCTTTGAGGCAAATCTAAACACATAGGGAGACTTCAGGGAGTGACAGAAACACGAAGGTGCTAGAGTTGTAGAGATTGGAGCCCGCTTTGCCCAGGAACCCAAGTTCCAGTTCGAAGGGAAAACCAGTTGGAGGGAAAAATCGAAGATCAAATCGTGGGGACATTCGAGCTAAACTAAGGGCCGTTCTAGTCTTCTGGGAGCAAAAGGAAACCAACCACATCGATTTCGAAGGACATCACTCACGAATTGGCCAAGAACGGAGGCCCCTGGTTCTGAGTATTGTCGAGCTTGAGGACGACGACTTCCAGGTTAGTTTGGGGTTAATTGGTTGGATGTTTTGGTTCGTCTAGGTTTCCTTAAGCTGCTGGTGAAGTTAACTTGATAATGGCACTAGTTTGGGTGAGTTCTGAGTGACGACCCGTTTGCCTGTTCGGGTCTGGGTTGATCGATTTGGGGTGTGTCGAAGTAATCAATCGACTTAGAACTCTAATTAATTGATTATGGAAGATGTTAGGATCAATAATGGGAACAATTGAGTTTGATTGGATGGCTAATTGGTCGGGTTGGACACGCGGGTTGGAGACCCGTTTATCAGGCTATTCGGGTGAGGAAGACAGTACTGTAGCTTGGCGCGTGGCCTTCACGCGCAGCCACTTTGGGCAGCGCGTGACGGCGCGTGTGATGTCATCTCTGATCACGGTCAACATGGAATTTGTTCCTTTCAGTCTAATTAACATTTTACCTTTAGGATTCGAGTTGTTCGGGAGTCGTCCGGGATAATTTCGGGAGTTCGGAAGTTTAAGTCCTTAAGGTTTATTTCGTCGAAAAATCCGGAAAATTAGGGAAAAATCATACGAGCTATTTGAGGATGTTTGTAACCCTTCTTGTACGTTTTAACAGGCCCGGACATTTCCGAAGCTACTGAGGAGCGCATGGGGCGCGATTGACGCGTCCTAAAACCGTGAGTGGACTTTTTGATTTCTAAACCGGGCATGCATGACTATTTTACTTATTTATCTTATGGTTTTACATATGATTTTATGATGGTGATATGATATTTCGGTTTTACGTGTTTTCACGTTTTTCGAGATATTCATCGTATTTCACGCATTTCGAGGTTATGGTTTTCGCTTATGCATGAATGATGTTTTGATGAAGTATCTGGATATGATTATGCATGTTACGGATTTATGATGTTTAATTATAATTGTGAAGTGATTTCGGGAATTGCATGTTTTGGAATTTGAATGTGAATTCGGACATAAGTCCTATTATGACGAGATATGATTTTCGGAATGATGTTGGAAAACGGTTTATGATGAGTCCTGGTATATTGTGTTTAAAAACGGTTTTGGGTTTAAAGACCCGGTTGATTGTTGGATCTGATTTTGGGTTTAAAGACCCGGTTTATTGATGACGGGGGCGGGCCCGAAAATTGGGTTTAAAGACCCGGATTGAGTTTAAAGACTCGGTTATTCCCCCGAGGCCTATTAATCATGTTTTGAGTTTAAAGACTCGTTGATATCTCGGGATGGCCAAATATTGAGTTTAAAGACTCGGATGGATCCAACGGTTTAATTGTGATTGTTGATGCATTTTTTACTTGATTTGCGTAAATGATGTTTCCAGACGACGGTTTGTGGATTTTGGTAATATTATATCATTTTACTCGAGCTGTGATGATTTTCTGTAACGTTTTACACATGTTTCGGAAAAGAGTTTTCGAATGATTAAATACGTGGTTTTCTTTTCGAATATCTAGTTATGCATGCGTGTTACAAAACTGGAGGGCGAACCCGATTTCGGAAAACTGTTTTCCTGTAAAACTTATGTTTCGGTCCACTCACACTTTGTTGTTTTAAATTCCCTCCAGGTCGTGGTGCAAGTGCGGGGGCAAGCGCCGAGGCAGAGGCTGAGGCAGAGGCATAGGCATAAAGTTTTCCGTTGCGGAGTAGTTAGTTCACAGAGTAGGATTTGTTCTTGAACCTGTTTTGTAATATTATGCTCTGTGAAACTGTGGACTTGACGTCCAGTCGGATGTATTTGTTTTAATCTCCCTGGTCTGACAATGGGTGTGATGTAATATTATTTAGTTTTCCGGTCTTTTGGATTCGATTGTCAGACGGGAGCAGGATGCTTCCCGATTATCGAGGCGATGATCGGGGTGGGTCCTATCAGAAATGAATTTTTTACCGCTAGAATGGGAAAAACATTGAGTTTTAACCTGGGAGATTGTTTGGACTTTGACCAAGACCCATTACGTAGATCGAGACATCACGAGTCTGTAGACAGGTGGCACATCCAAATTGGACGTCGGATGGGAATGTTATTGGCCACGAAAGAAATGACTTACTATTTACATTTTACGAGGCGTGTAGAGTTCATAGATTTTAATTGGTCCAAAATATCTTAATTGAACCAATGGATGAGTGACAAGTGTCACTCATCCCATTGGCCTACTAACACAAATTCATGCACATCTTCATCTTCTTCCTTTTTTGTTACTCGAAACCCACAAACCATCCACCCTTCACCCTTGTCGCTTGAGAGAGATTGAAATAGTGGAAGAGAGACCTAAGATGACTATAAGGACGGCTGAGCACGACGGAACAGCCTAAGGAAAACTAGAACCCAGGTAAACCTGAAAACCCTATTTGGGTCAAATTTCAAAATTGGATCTAGATGAGTTTTTAGGCTGTTTAGATGATTACGGCTGATTATTTTGGGTTGTACGAGTCCACAGGAACCATTATCGTGAAGGGAGGCTGCTGGAATCACCTAGAAATCAAGTTTGAAGTTTGACTGAATTGCAAAAAGTTCGAACAGGTAATTCCATCCTTTTTATGGTTTTTATGAGCCCATAGATGCCTTTCTGAGTGGATTACAAGCTTGTAGAAAGAAAAATAGGGGAAAATAGTGGCCGGACAGCTGAGTTTTAGCCGAGTGAGGGTCACGGGTTTAACGACCCGTTACAGTCAAACAGGTCGACCCGACCAAATGATAAAGGTGATGACATGACAGTTCATGTGGAAAATTAGGTGATGCCACGTGGCAAATCAGATGATGCCACGTGGCAGGCTATCAAACCCTATCAGCAGTTGACGTGTCAGGTCCACGTTAGCCATGTCAGACCATGTGGACCATTGGGGTGGTGCCAATGGTCCACGTGGCAACCTATTAGAAGGTGTTAGAGTGACGTGGTAGGTGACTTGGCAGTCCACATCAGCCATGTCAGACCACATGGACCAATGAGGGGTGCCCGTGGCAAGGTGTCATGATCTATCAGGCTTACGTGGCAGCTGATGTGGCAGGTCCAGTCAGCATTGTCAAACCACATGGACTAGTGGGGTGGTACCATGTGGTAGGCTATCAGAGGAGTTAGACTTTCCAGATGTCAGGCTGACGTAAGCATGACGGTAGCCATTGACCGGCATTGACCAGCGGGGACCACTATTGACCAATAATGACCAGAGTTGACCAAACTTTGACTGCCGTGTGTGTGCAAGTGGATAAAAATTTCGAGGTCAAATCGGTCTTGTTCAAAAAGTTTCGACGATCAATCCAATGGTGGTGATTTCAAGTCAATCGAAGACCATTTAATAGGTCATTTAGAAGTTTTTAGCCTCAGGAAGCGCATCCGGGACGCGATTTCGGTATCAGACTTTGTGAGGGTTTAATGTATAGACTTGTATGGGACCTTAGTGGCCCTTAAATGTGATTTGGATAGGCCCGGAGACTTTGAATTAATTTTGGTGAAATTACGACGTGGATATTGAGCGCGTAGTGTGGACCGAGTGTGAGTGGAGTTTTGTATTATAACTGAAATGCATGCATAACTGTTTTGAATGCTTTATTTTATGGTTTAAGTTGAATTGCTTTGATATCGTTATTTGATGATGTTGTGGATTTAATCATCGGTTTATGAAAGGTTTTACGCATTTATAAGAAAATGATTTTTTGGACTTGAGACCCGATTGAATAACGATTTGACATAGATTTAGAGTCAAATAGGAATTTGAAAGAAAGACTCTATTATTTATGGATTTGAATAGCGATCTGGTATGATCGGTTTGGATAAATCGAGATTTAAAAATGAGTTCTGGACACTGTTTTCTAATGGTTTTGTGGAAAAGACTTGTGAAAGTTATGTCTCGGGCATTCGCCTAAATGAACAATGTTTTGACTCAGTTTGAGACATAAATGGTTTTAATATGATTTTGTATTGGATTTGGTTACTGTTCCATATATATCATCTGTTGTAAGTGGATTGTCTCCTCCAGACGTCGAGGATCATGGAGTAGTCCTGGTGCACTGCTTGGGATGAGTAGCTCCGAGGAGAGGCTCGGGCTCAGAAGTACGAGATTATGATATCACCTCGGACGTGGTAGATCTGGGGTAGGCATCCCATGATGATATCACCCTGGACGTCATTGATCCTAGGGATGTACTCGGAGATGAGACCCCAAGTTGCACGCGTAGCATTGGAAATCATGACAATCACCTGTTATAGACATCACGGATGTTGAGGATTCGTTATATGGTGTTTTATTGATATGTGTGTGCAGATATATATATATATATATATAATTTGAATTACTTTCATACAATTCGATTTAAATGCATGGATGTTTATAAAACGGTGGGGAAAATGTTATTGTTCTTAAATCGTATTTTGAAAATACTTATTTTTGTCTACTCACATTTTGACTATTTTATTGACCCTCCAAGCTGTGACATAGAGGCAGGGGCTGACACTAAGGCCGAAGCATAGAGAGTACCGTTGTGCACCTGAACACCCTTCGAGGGTAGGTTTTGGTAATTTATTGTATTGACATATATGCTCGATTATGTATAGATATTTATCCCTTTTCTGACAATGTGGTAGTTGAAATATGTTTTTCTAAACAAAAAGGGTCATTTTCGGTATTTTTAGTTGATTGTCAGACGGGAGCATGACACATCCCACGATAATCCTAGGGATCGGGATGAGTCATGCCACTGCACAAAAACCGGTAGGTCGACTCATTGGAGGTTGCTAGTGATAAGCAGCGCATAAGGCGCACACACAGAGATCTTCACGGGCACGTAGGGGCGTGTGTGGCATCGTTCTCCGTCCGGTCAACACGAATGTTTTCTGGTTTTAAATTGTGAGTTTAATGGTACATGGTTTGAGTTAATTGAACATCATTTTGGGACAGTACTGATTGTTCAAAGTTTTTAAGTGTTATTTAATATATATATATTTTTTAAATCCTTGAAAGTGCGGAATATTAATGAAAAGTTATTTTGAGTTAGGGACATATAAAGTGAGAAATAGGAAGGAGGTGTTAGCTAAAGATTTTACTAGATGGTTATTGTGGTATATAGCTATACCTTAAATTGCTATATGGTTATAACATATATTGTGTAACGGAAATATTGGATAATATAAGAAATATGTAAAATTGCATTATAAACTTATGATTGTACATGGATATTAATAAATTGACACTAATGATGAGGAATAGTGAACTTATAAAAGTGATAAGAAAACAGATTGATTATAAGGGATTGTTTATGTGAATGATGGAAGGACTATAGAAATTAAATTGGGCATGAGTAATTAGAAAGGTGCTGATTTATATTTTACAATATGGAATTTGAATATGTGAACAGTTATGTATTTTAAACTTATTATTTTAATAATTTTAATATGTATATATAATTGAGATGGAAAATAGTGATAATTTTTAATAATGAAAATAAGACCCCGACTATGGTCGAGTTAGTAACTTCCTCTATTTGTTGGGGTTAGTAGGTTGGACGTGGGCGGTAATCCTGTAGGGATGGATTCAATTTGGTTAATCTAATAAGATATGGACATGGATAAAATTGGTGATATCCCTTGTGTGATAAGATTTGGCAGACGAGAGTAGAATCGGTTTGATTTTCAAGGAAATTAGGGACAGGTCATGTGCATGTGTTCACAAATATTTCATATACGAGTACAAATTCAACACTCATTTGAGGGTTTTAGAAAGGCATGCTTACTACTTTCTCAGTTATCATGATTCGAAATAGACCCAGTACAATTATTGAGTTAAGGAACCAAGAAAAATCTATTAAGAACTAAATAAACAATTTTTTTTTCCAAATTTTTGTTTCTTTCTTTTTGCTTTTTTAACAACACAAAGAAACTTTTTTTGGAATAGCACTTTGAAGAAACCATTTTGGGAATTATTCAGTACACAACCTGTAAATCTCAAATACCCCCAAACTTAAACTTAACATTAGAAACAACAAAAATTTGCAAATAAGTAAAAGGAGAGAATGAAAAGGACTACTAGAGAAGAAAGGGACTGTCTTGCATGCTTGCTGAAACTTTAAGACATGATAACTCAATTTTTGGACAACCTGCATTCTATTATATTAGACATGAAATTTTTGCAAGCTCCTTAGGTGAACCTTCAATAAAGTCCCAAACAGACAATAATGCATCAAAAGCAACATAGACTAGAGATTAGAAAAATGACAAACAAAAACTAAATTTAGAGGAAGGGAAAGAGATTGGGTTGCTTCCCAAAATTAAGCGCTAAGTTTAGTGGCAGTTGAGTGGGGAACTGGCATGCTGGGTGATCAGCACGGGCACCATTGTTAATGGTTCTGAGTTCTTGTGGGGGACAGTGAGCTCTGGGCTGGTAATTTTGTTTATGCAATTGGGAGTGTTGAGCAGGGCACGTGGGGCTTTGTTTTTGTTTGAGTGGGATTGAAACAGGTGCACTGAGCGGGTGTTGGTGCTCTGGGGCGGTGCTGGAGCTCTTGAGGTGGAAAAAACAGAGACATTGTGGAAGACATGATCGACCTTCCCAAGGCCGAATTGAGAGAAATGATGAACGGGAAAGGATCAAGGGAGAATTAGTAGTGTGTTGAGAGGGACAGAGAGAGCTAGTGAGAATCAAAGAGTCGAACTGGGAGGAGAAATTACACCCAGAAACCCGAAACTATGTTTAATCAAATTCAAAAATTCAAATCGAAATGTAGGCCAACCTAAGACATTTTAAGGCTCAATTCAGCCTTCTGGAACCTCAATTAGTCGATTCAGATCGATAGGACGAAGCTGGAAGGCCCTGGGAGCCATGGACAGGGACGACGAAGTTCAGGAAAATTGAGCTTGGCGTCGTGGTCTTGGAGGTAAGTTCTCGTGGAATTGGTTGCACAATCATCTTTAGAGTAAGTCTACGATGCTTCCTAACTAATCAATTGAAGGAATCAGTGACATCGTGTTGAACTGGGACAATGAACTTCAAATTCGATTTGAGTTCAATTGAGTTGGTTTTAGACCGTGTCGATTTGAATGAGTATTAAAGACCCCTAATTGAGTGTATTGCGAGTCTACTCGTGGGAAATTAGCATGATGTTATTTGGGACCTTAGTGACCCTGGAATGTATTTTCGGACAGGATTCGAGTTTTCTGGAAAATGCCGGGAACTACGGGAATGCGTGCGGCGCGAAACCGAGCCTTAAGAACGGTGTGTGAGTGGAAGTTGCTTTCAAAATTTAATGCATGCATAAATATTTCTATGATTTCTATGATTATGATTATGATTTTGTGATTGATTTCGATTTCCGTATTTATACGTATTTTTGATATGCACACGATTTTGCACGTATTTCGATATATAGGTCTCGTATGTTTTGGATGATGATTTAATGAAAGATTTTATATGACTTGTGCGCATCATGTTTTTAAGATGTTTTGATTGCGGTTGTGAGTATGGTTTACGGTTTTGACACGTTTTTCGGGAATGTCCCGGATTTGCATGTTTTACGAGATTTCGAGTATGTTATGATTGGACCGTGATTTTGGTGATTATGTTTGTGGTTTTGAGGTTTTAATAATAAGATTTGAAAATGATGTGATTTCAATGATTTAAAATGGATTTTGGAAAAAGGTGATTTCGGGCTTGATGCCCGGGGCATAAAAGTAATTTTGATGAACGAGGTTTCGATTTTCGGAAGTTTGAAAACGGATTCTTGGTTTGGGTTCGGGATGATGCTTTCGGATGCCGGCTTACGGAATCATTATTGCGAATTCGGATTCGGGAATGAAAGAGGATTTAATAAAGTGATTTGGTATGTTTTTGCATGCCCCGTGTTTAATGATGATTTGATTGTGTTTGGAAAGTATGTTTTGGGGAATTGAATGTGGAAATTCGGACCATGAGTCCCGTTGTGAAAAATGTGATTTCGGGATGGATCCCGCGTTGTTGTGATTGATAAATGTTTTGGGTTTAAAGACCCGTTGAAAACTGTTTTGGGTTTAAGGACATGGGTGCGATTGCTGGAGCACGTTTTGAGTTTAAAGACTCGGTTAATTGATGACGGGGCGGGCCCGAAAATTGGGTTTAAAGACCCGGATTGAGTTTAAAGACTCGGATATTGTGATACCCCCCGAGGCCTATTGATTATGTTTTGAGTTTAAATACTGGTTGATATCCCGGGAAGGCCTGTTTATGCGCATGGTTTTGAGTTTAAAGACTCGGGCGCAGTTGATATCCAGCAAAATGATTGACTTGTGATTTATTGTTAATTTCTGATGTTTCGGTTGAGTTGGGCAGTGGCCCGGTTTATGTGGTTGATGGTTTTGGATTGTGTTGAGTATCTGGTTTTGATTCGTGGTGTTGGGCTGAGGCCCTGTGTTTATGATTGCGGGCTGAGACCTGAAGGTTAAGAAAAGGAAAATGATTTTGATTCCATGCACTGTTTTTCTTATGTTGAAAATGTTAGCCGATTGCGAAATGATTTTTGTATGCATGCATTGGATTTACGCGGAGGGTAAAAACGTCTTGTTGTAACTGTTTTTATAAACTGATTTATTTTTTTCCACTCACACCTTTTGGTTTTTATTGACCCTCCAGGTCGTGGCGCATTGTTCGAGGCTATTCGAGGGGGGGAGGCATGAGTAAGCACATGTGGATATCCCTGGTCTAGCGAGTTCGGATCGAGCCGTGTGGTGACGAACGAGAGGATCAAAGTGATTGAGATGATTGTGGCGACCGTTTGTTGAGTCGACCGAGGTCTGGTCGTCGTTGGGGAAAATCGTACTGCTGACTATGCTAAGCTAGGAGTAGAGGAGAATCATCTTGTAAGACAATTGAAAAATCTCTTGGCATAGTTAGTAAGAGGAAAAGATAGAAGTTGGATATAGGAGTGTATGATTTATCTTGGATATGAGATAGTGATCAGATTGGATCTGATGGTGACAGCCTGACGAGGATTATGATCGGATGTGTTCCGACATAGTGATGAGTTGACTGGACGTCCAATACTATGTGCTCGAGTAGAGTGGATTGAGAGGGTTCAGAGATTATGAGAGCTGAGAGCTCAGGGCCATGTGGCCTAGAGGAACCCTAGAGATGATTTGTGTGGTTACCTCTGCTAGCAAGTGATCGATGGAGTCCAGATACACCTAGGACGGGTGAGCTGTCGAATGTGTTTTGGCAGGATACTTGATGTGGCAGTTTGAGACTTAAGGCGAGTCAGGATTTCAGTAGAGGTCGCTAAATGACATGAGATACGATCTGGGGACTCCAGAATAGATCAAGATCAGAGTAGCGCAATGAAAGCGCAGTGGAGCCGGGAGTTGCCAGCTAGTCACAATAGTTATCGATGGGATTGGCTCCATACGAAGTCAATTTGGCATGTAGTGGTGATGGATTAAATTGGTATCCGACAGTTTCAGATTGGTGTGTAGTGATGGGACTCTAGTGGAGTCAACATAGACATGGCAAGACAAGGAAGTAACTGATGGGTGTACCGAGACCGATAAATGCCATAGATTCGAGTATGGCCTGTGTGATTGTGATCCGTGCCATGGAAACGATAGGATCTAGAAGATGATTTTCTGATCGGATGCTGAGCAGGTTGTCAACTTCAGTTATCGGACAAGAAAGGTCGTCAGGCTGAAAAGACAATTTGACAACAACTTAGTATATCTGACCTGTCAAACTGAGTGACAGGCGAGATCGACGAGTATCGAAATCTCGAGTGAGACTTACGAGTCGACGTGTAGCTTCTCGAGAATGAGTTGGAGCTTTGGAGGCTCCGGTGATAGCGAGTACCGACGAGTATGGTGGTTGTAGAGAACGTGTATGGTTACACGAGAGTGCCCGAGTTTGGGACATGATTGGATTTCCACAGTTTGGTTGTGGGTCTAGGTCAGTTGGAATTTCGATGACGAAATTCTTTAAGGAGGGAAGTTTGTAATGACCCGTCCCTGATTGTAGGTATTAATTTAGAATAATTATGGATTAGTGTGGATAATCAGGGATTAGCCGAGGATTATCGAACGTTCAGGGAGAAATTACAATATTGCACCTAGACTAGGGAAAAAAGTTGACTTTTGACCTGAAAGGTCCGACGCCCGAGGGCCCAGGACCGTTATGTAGATCGGGTCGCTACGAGTCCATAGACAGGAGAAACGTCGAAATCGAACATTCGACGGGAAAGTTATGGTTCACGGAAGTTTTGGGGTAATATTCGCAGCGAGAAATTTTACGAGGCAGTTGGTGGGCTTTTTTCTGGAGTGGGCCTAGATATTTCCCCATCCCCAATTGATGAGTGACAAGTGTCACTCATCCATTACTCCCAACATGCACCCACCCTTTCACCCTTATTTGTCCATTCGAACATACCAGCCCGAAAACACATCGAACCACCACCCCAATCCCTTGCCCTCACCTAGTTTAATCTGAGAAAGAGACAGGGAGTGGCTGAGGAGCTAGGATACGATGAGAAGTGGGGCTGCGATGTCGTGGACCACGGAGGAACAGCAAACCGCGCACGTACGGTTTTGAATTCAAAATTCCAATTTCGTGTTTTAGACGTTATGGGTGTTTTCTGGCTATTGGGGGATGTTTATGGGGTTTGTATGAGGGAGTGTGAATGATTTTGGATGGTGGATGGTGGTCGAACAGCCCAGGGGAACAGCTAAAAACTTGGGTTGTGGAGGGTGAATCGAACCAGGAGTTTCTAGGCTAGTTTTCTTGATTCTAATCACATAGATAGGTTGCTAAGGATGAGACAAAAGGATTAGAATCGAAAAGGGATGAAAACAGGTTAAAATGAGGGAGGAAATCGCCTAGATCGGTCACGCCAATTCGGTTGGACCAGAATCAAGTGGACTGGACAGAACCGGTGACAGGACCCGCCCCAAATCCCTCGGGATTAGCGTGGGGCGTACCTTCTCCCGTCTGACACGAAGTGTCAGACCAGGGATATTTTCGTCTTTTGCCCAACCGGGGCTATCAGAGTACGCCAGGATCCGAAGGAGGAATGCGATGTCTCGTCTCTACTACAGCCACATCCGCGATCAACCTGAAGGGCATTCAAAACATAAAAGCTGTGAGTGGACAAAACAAATATTTTATTAAAACATTTCATTAAAGACCTTTATGCCCTTCATTAAAACATATGCATGCATTCGAAAACCATTTCTATGGTTCAGTCCCGGTTCCCATAAACCAACTTGAACCGTCAAACCATTTGGGCCTTAGCCCGAAATCCATCAATCAAATACTTGGGACATCCGCCCAAACCAAAACACGTGGGAACTCGTCCCAAAACCACCTCATAAGGGTCTCACCCCAAAACCAATACGCGTGGGTCACAACCCAATGCGATCTCAGTGAAAAGTCATCCACATATACATATATAACCCATCCTAGGCACTTCTGGAGAAGATGCCAACTCGGGGCACATAACCACTAGGGATCACATCCTCGATATAGTCACGATGTCATCATATCTATCTAGTGTGCACACTACTCGGGGTCTCACTCCGAGTCTTCTCCCAGCAATCTCCATCTGAGAGGCTCAATCTCTGGATCTAGTCCAAGCTCTCTCTCTGGATCTAGTCCAATCATCTTTCCGGAATCTGGTCCGGGACCACAACATAATAAGTAACCTCCACTCCTGGAACGGGATCCCTATGGGGATACCCACTCTGGTCTGTGGATCGTGACTCTCCAGGTTGACGCTAGAGGAGACCAATCAATAATCTCGTAAGGCGGGTATATACATACTCGTATACAAAACTATAAAAACGGGACTCATGCCCGAAACACAATTCAACTGGGCCTGCTGCCCGAACATAAAACTCAATAGGGCCTGTAGCCCGATTTCACAATAACTGGGTATCGTACCCGAACTCGAAAATCAACTGGGCATCGAGCCCGAAATCTGAGGGTTAGTCACGATCCCGATCATAGCGATGCGTACCACCATCAATCCAAGACCGCTCTCAATCCTAGCTTGTCGCTGTGAACTATTACTGCCGCTGCCATCTCGAGACCATGGTGCACACGTCGCCGATCGCTCCTCTAAACCGTCAGCACATAGCACCCGTCACGACCACGACTCTGACCCGTGGGTCATCAATAGTGTCTCATGCCCGAGTCAAAACCAAATCCAAATGGGCCTCATACCCGATTTAACCCGTTTCAAAACCATTTCATGAAGTACGTGCCCATACGTAGACACACACCAAAATGCACTCAAGTTATCCCAAAACACATATTAAAACATATATAAAACATTTATGCATGCATCGATTTCAGAAAGAAAGTCCGCTCACAGATCGTCCGCGCTACTGCCTCGATATGCCGCCATACGCCTTTATGTGTCAACCGTCCTCTCCGGGATTCCCGAACCTGTCCAAATCATTTTAGAGGGTTAATAACTAGTTAATTAACCCCTCACTAAAGCCCCCTAATTTTCCGGGATTTTTAACTATTTTTAAACGCGCACTGAAACCTTCAGACATCCCAAACTATATCGAGGCGATGTCCGATCGACTCGAAACCAGTCCCAAAATGTTCCTTACATCGAATAGATGATTTGACATGTTGGAACCATCTCCAAATTCTCATCCACGCGCCTGCACGCGCCGCCTGAAGTGGATGGGCGTGGTAGCCACGCGCTAGTGAACAGTGTCGTCTTCCTCTTCGTGAAGACCGGTCTAAACCGGTCCGGTCTAGTTCGCCTGCAACTTGGACCGACGTGACCGGTCCAGGCTCTACACAGTCCAATCTTCACCGTTTTCACTCCTAATCAATCCTAATCTTCATTATTTAATCCTAGGATCCTAACCTAATCGATTAGAACCCCTAAAACCCACAAAACCCGACCGGTTTGATTTTCCCCTCACAGTTCGAATTTTCAAAATCCACCCCAGGGCTTCTCGACGTCTCACCACTCCCAAAACCTTCCTAAAAACTCCCTAGCAACCTTATTAACTCAAACCAAACGTCCAAAACCTCCCATAACAAACAAAATCGAAATTGAATTGAAAATGGTTAAAACCGATTACCTCGTGTTATTTTCCTCCTCCGCCGCCCACGGCGGCTCTGCCTGGCCAGCCACCACGTCCTCAGCTCCTCTTCTCACTCTCTGGGCCTCTCAATAAAGGTGACAAGTTAAGGGTTTGGGTTTGGATGAATGAAAATGGTGATCGGGTTTGGTTTGAAGGGCAGAGAATGAATGATCGATGAAGGGGAGAGATATGCATGAGTTGGTGGGTTGGGCAATAGATGGGTGACACTTGTCACTCATCCATTGGCCTGTCCCTTGCTGCCAAATTATCCTCGTCTCGAAAAACGTGCAATAGTACGTTCGAACTTTCGTGAACCGTAACTTCGCCGTCGAACGTCCGAATCAAACGTGCCACCCGTCTATGAACTCGCGACGTCCCAAACTACGTCACGGTCATCGGTCAAAGTCCATTTGACCGTTCGAACGAAAAGTCAACATTTTGCCCATTCTAGGGGCAAGATCGTAATTTTGCACCGAACGTCCGATAATCCTCATCTAATCTCCAAATAGCCCTGCTAATCCGTCATTAATCCTTAATTAATCCCGCTAATTTCGGATGGGTAGTTACAACCGGGTTTGGCTGGAGGTTGAAGACAACCCTGTGCTAGGCGCGTGAACGCCATGCACAGCGCCATTGAGAGGCGCATGATGCACTGTTTGGGGAAGTACCCAACATGTAATTTCATCTATTCGATGTAACGAACATTTTAGGACTTGTTTCGAGTCGATCGAACATCGTTTCGATATAGTTCGAGATGTTCGAAGGTTTAGGATCAAGTTTAAAATATGTTAAAAATCCCGGAAAATTAAGGGGCTTTTATGAGAGGTTATTAAAGTAATTAGTAACCATATAGTAGGATTTGGACAGGTTTAGGAGTCCCGGTGATGGTGATTAGGCCAAAGAGGCATATGGCGTGCGTATCGAGGCGTATCATGGAAGTATGTGAGTGGACTTTATTTTATGAATATGATGCATGCATGCTTTTACATGAAGGGTATAAATGTATTTTGATATAAAAATGTTTTGTAAATGTTGTTTTGTCCACTCAACACTTTTACGGTTTTAATACCCTTCAGGTTGATCGCGGATGCAGGCTGTAGCAGAGATCGAGACATCATATGTCACCACCGATCCTGGCGTACTCTGGTTAACCCCAAGCGGAGGTCGAGTTTATCCCTGGTCTGACACGCGGTGTCAAACGGGAGTATGAACGCCCCACGATAATCCTAGGGGATTGGGACGGGTCTTGATAATCTACGGCTTCAAATGCTGACCATTGGCCTTGAATGTATTTCCCGTCTCCATATTTTGTACTTCTACTGCACCATGAGGAAATACTTGCAATATATACCAAAAACGAACCAAACCACCATGATTGAAGTTTCCCTGGGAATGATTTCAGTCTATAATTGAAATGAAAAACCTTCTTACTTGCACGAAATTTCTTCCACATAATATTCTTTTCGTGCCACTTCTTAGTTCTTTCTTCGTAGAGCTTGGCATTCTCGTATATGTCGTTTCGGAATTCCTCCAACTCATTAAGTTGCAACAATCTCTTTTCTCCAGCTGCTTACATGTGAAAATTGAGTTTTTTATAGCCTAAAAAGCCTTTTGTTCGAGCTCAACTAGCAAGTGACAAGCCTTCCCAAATACTAAGGGACACATTCTAAGAGGTGTTTTGAAAGCAGTATGGTACGACTATAAAGCATCATCACTAATAAAGTACTCAAAGTCTTCTCCAAGATTCTTTTGATTTCCCTATTAGAAACTTCAACTTGTCCCCTTGTTTGAGGATGATAAGGGGTAGCAACCTTATGAGTGATTCCATACTTAGCTAAAATAACTTCAAACTGCTTGTTACAAAAATGCATTCCACCATCACTAATAATAGCATGTGGAGTTCCAAATCTGGTAAAGATATTTTCTTTCAAAAATCAAGGAACAGCTCGAGCATCATTAGTAGGAGTGGTGATAGCTTCCACCCATTTGGACAAGTAATTAAGTTTTACCAATATATACATGTTTGAGAAAGATGACAAAAAAGGAACCATAAAATTGACCCCCCACACATCGAAAAGCCCAACTTCCAAAATATTATTCAAGGGCATCTGATTTCTACGGGAGATATTGCCTGTTCATTGACAACAATCACAAGAAGCTAAAAAGGCATAAGAATCTTTAAACAAAGAAGGCCAAAAGAAACCAGATTAGAGTACATTTGTTGATGTATTGGAAGCACCAAAATTCCCACCACAAGCAAATGTATGGAAATGAGTTAGAATGTTGTGATGCTCTAATTCTAGAACACATCTTCAAATAAATTGATATGGCAATGTTTATACAGATAATGGTCATCCCAGAAATAATGTTTAACTAATGAGAATAATTTCTTCTTTTGTTGGAAGCTCATATCTAGTGGAATCACCTCACTAGCCAAATAATTAACAAAATCTAAAAACCATGGGACTTCACCATATTGGACAGCAAATAAATGTTCATCTGGAAAGCAGTCATTGACCAGTACCTCAACATTTGCATCTGTTCCTTGAACCAACCTTGATAATTGGTCTGCGACAACATTCTCTGACCTTTTTTTTTATCTCAAATCTCAAGATCAAATTCTTGTAGGAAAAGTACCCATCTGATTAATCAAGGTTTGGCATCTTTCTTAGAAAGCAAATGCTTTAAGGAAACCTGGCCAATTTAGATAATTACCTTCGATCCAATCAGGTACGAGTAGAACTTATCAAGAGCAAACATTACATCCAACAACTCCTTTTTCGTAGTTGAATAATTCAATTGGGCATCATTAAGGGTCTAGCTTTCATAATAAATAACATGGGGTAACTGATGTATTCTCTATCCTAGAAAAGCTCCAACGGCATAGTCACTTGCATCACACATCAATTCGAATGGAAGAGACCAATCTGGTGCAGCAATAATAGGGGGATGATGTAAGCGACTTTTTCAAAGAGTTGAAAGCATACAAACACTCAGAATCAAACATGAATGCGACATCTTTTTGGAGAAGGTTGTAGAGATGCTTGGAAATTTATGAGAAGTCTTTGATGAACCTCCTATAAAAACCTGCGTGACCAAGAAAACTTCTTACCCTTTTTACTGATGTTGGTCTAAAAAACTTCTTAATAAGCTCAACATTTTCCTTGTCAACTTCGATGCTGGCACTTGAAATTATATGCCCCAAAATAATACCTTCATGCACCATGAAGTGACATTTCTCCCAATTCAACACCAAATTAGATTCTTGACATCTTCTTAGCCATGAAAACCTCGATACCTTTCTCAACCATGTCCGAGAAGATACTCACCATACATGGTTGAAAAGTTGCAATTGCATTGCAGAGCTCAAATGGTATATGTCGGTATGCAAATGTCCTAAATGAACAAGTAAACGTCATTTTCTCTTGATCTTCTGGAGCAATAAGGATTTGATTATACCCACAATAACCATCTAGGAAGTAGTAGTGAGAATGGCTTGCTAGTTTCTCCAACATTTGATCAATGAATGGAAAGGAAAAATGAACCATATGTGTGGAGAAGTTGAGCTTCTAGTAATCAATACAAACTCGCCAACCTGTAGTCAATCTAACTGGAACCAGCTTGTTATTAGAACTAGTTGCCACAGTAGTGCTCCCTTTCTTTGGAACAACTTGGACTGGACTAACCCATTTACTATCAGATAGTAGGTAAATAATTCCAGCATCTAAGAGTTTGGGAATTTCAACTTGGACTACCTTTTTCATTGGTGGGTTCAATCTTCATTGAGCTTCAATTGATGATTTTTTGCCCTCCTCAAGAAGAATTCTATGCATATACATCGTTGGAGTAATACCTTCAATGTCGGAAATAGTCCATCGAAGGGTTGTCTTATACTCCCGAAGCACATGCAAGAGCTTTTCTTCTTCAACTGGACTTAGATAGGCAGAAATGATGACTGGTAAGGTTTTAGCAGCTCCTATATAAGCATACTTGATAGGTGTCAACAATTGTTTCAACTCCAAATTTGGTACAACTTTAATAGTTGGATGAATTTTCACTAGGGATTCTCCTAATTCCTCATATTGATGTCTCCATCGTTGATTATGTATAAGGGTAGATTTAAGAACTATAGAGACAACAACACCACCTTCTTGCATACCATCATTAAATTTTGGTTAAACTAAGCATGCTTCCAGCGAGTCTTCCGAATATTGTGCTTGAAATTTCTGATTCACTACTTCGTCCAACACATCAGCTCAAAAGCATTGTTCATAATCACTTGGATTCTTCATTGCCTCAAACACCTTGAACACCACTTCCTTGTCATGTACCCTTAAAGTGAGAAGTCCTTTTTTGTACAACCATCACAGCTCCACCAGTAGCCATAAATGGGCAACAAAGTATGATTGGAATCTCTCTATCCTCTTCCACGTCAAGTATAAAAAAAACAATTGGTAGAATAAATTATCCAACCCGCACCAACATATCTTCAATAATTCTTTGTGGATAAGTGATTGATCGATCTACAAGTTGCAAAGTAACAAATGTTTACTTCATTTCCCCAAACCAAGTTGTTTAAATATGGTAAAAAGCACCAAATTAACACTAGCACCTAAATCAATCAAAGCTATTTCAAAAGAAAAATTTTGAATTGTACAAGGTATAGTAAAACTCCCCTGATCCAACAAATTAGATGGTAATTTCTGCTATAAAACAGCACTTCGTTCCTCTCTTAACATCACTTTCTCATGCTCTGTGAATCTTTTCTTGTTGGTACAAACATCCTTCAAATTTTTTGCATAACTTGGGATTTGTTTCACTGCATCAAGCAAAGGTATGTTAATATGAACTTTTTAAAACAACTCAAGAATTTCATAAAGATGTTGATCTTGCTTAGCCTTCTCTAATCTCTAGGGATATGAAACTGTTGGTACAGAAGGCTTAAACTATATCGAAACGACGTCTGATCGACTTGAAACCAATCCCAAAATGTTTGTTACATCAAATAGATGATTTCAAGTGTTGAAACTTTCCCCATAGGACTGCTCACGCGCCGTCACGCGCAGTCCAAAGGGGCTATGCGTGGGAGCCACGCGCCCAGCACAGTCACACCTAACCTCGCGTGAACCGGCGGTCCGGTTCACCTCTGTAATTTCGGTCCGGTCCGACCAGCAGAGCCGGTTAACCAATTTTCCTTCCTTATTTCAAACCGATTCCATCCTTATTCAATCCCAACATCTTCATCACATCCCTAGGAATCTAACCATGTAATTAGAATGAAGAAAAACGGGGAAAAACATACCTTGGATCGATTGAATAGGGACGGCCAATCTTTTACTGCCCTGCTTGCGTTTTCTAGCCGTCCACAGCCTCCCATTTTCGTTCCTACATGCTCACAAGAGCTCAAAGAAGCCATCACTGTCATCAAAACATGCTCCCAACGTCCGAATCAAAATTAATGGAAAATTGGTCAAAATCGAAAAATTGGTTTACCTTCGTTTCCTGGCCATCACCGCCATCCACGGCGCCCTTAGCATCTCCCAGCCACCGTCCGCCTCCCCTGTCTCTCCCTCTTAGTCCAACATCAAAGATGGAAATGGTCGATGGGTAAGTTTGGGTGAGATCGGGTTTGTTTGGACGAACAAAGGAATGAAGATGATATGCATGAATAGGTTTGAGTGTACAATGGATGAGTGGCACTTGTCATTCATCCATTGGGCCAGTGACAAATATCTGGGCCCCACTTAGGACAAATGTCAATTCGTCTCGAACTTCGTGTAATAGTTCCCTTGAACTTCCGTGAACAGTAACTTTTTCGTTGAACGTCTGAATTCGACGTGCCGCCTGTCTACGGATTTGTATCACCTCGATCTACGTAACGGTCCTTGGCCCTCTGCCATCGGACCTCCCGGATCAAAAGTCAACTATTTGCCCCCTCTCAACCAAATTACCAAATTCCCCCCGAACTTTCGAAAATCATAACTTCTTCCTCGAATGTCGGAATCAGGCGTGCCACCTGTCTATGAACTCGTGACGTCTCGAACTACGTCATAGTCATCGACCAAAGGCCATTTGACTATCTGAACGAAAATTCAACGATTAGCCCAATTTAGGGGCAAAATCATCATTTCGCTCTAAAAGTCCGTTAATCCTCGTCTAATCCTCGATTAGCCTCGCTAATCTGTCATTAATTCTTAATTAATCCCAATAATTCGGACGGGTCGTTACAACTGCTCAGAATCCTAGCATGTCGTCGTGAACACATCACCCACCACGACCATCTCTAGATCATTGTGAACACATCACCGATCAATCTCAGAGAACAATAACACATCACTGAACCATCTCTAAATCATTGTGAACACATCACTCGATAATAGGCCGCGCACCGTGACCTCTCCTGAAGGAACACATCCACACTCTGGAGGTGAGCGTCATATCACCCGAGACTCTAACCTGAAAATCATCACTGTGGACTCTAACCCGAAACTCATCAATAGGGCCACAAGCCCGAAATATCACCAATTGGGTCACATCCCAAAAACCAAAGTCTAACGACACTTCACATCCTAGGATTCCTCGAATCCTATCAAATCCACAATTGGGTCTCATGCCCGAAATATCTTTCATAAATCTCATAACTGGGTCACAGCCACATACATCTCACGTTTGACTATACTCTAAGTCAAAAATTAAATCAACTGGATCATACGCCGAAAGATACTTCCTAATCCGAAAAATATTTCACATTTCAAAATCCTCTTTGACTAACATCTGAGTCAAAGTCTAAATCAACTGGGACTCATGCCCGAATACCGATTTCACGCATCTCCGTGAAATCCTCTTAAACTGTAATGCAAATCCTCCGCTTCATGCCTCTCCATGAAACCACCACCATTAGATCCAAATCGTCAAAACCTTTAAAATGGTACTGGTCCCACCTTGAGATTCATGCCCATGCGCCCCCATGCGCGGGTCAAAGTTGCTAGTTAAAAAGTCAATGGTCAGGTCAACGCTAATGTCACTGCTTATGTTAGGATGACGGCATCCTAATAGCTATCAGACCTGACACGTGTCAAACCTAACAGATGCCACGTGTTAATAGCCCATTAGTCCACGTGTCTGATATGTCATTGACACGTGGTACCACCTGATTGGTCCACACCACTAACATGTCAGGTTGACTGGGCATTGAAAACATCACATGTGTCGTTCTGCGACTAGGACACGTGCCCTGACATCTAACATGATGACATCATTTGATGACATTATCACCTTCTTCCTCGGGACAGGTCAGACCAGAATGACTGAACCTGGTCGCACAGACCCACAACCCTTACTCGATTCTAAAACTTTCAAAACTCAACCGTTTTTTATCTTGTTTGTTCCTATGAGATCGTCTGGATCCCGAGAAGGGATCCCTGACCTCAAAACATGAATAAGGAGTCAGAAAATACCTATTCGGATCCAAACATGCATGACCTATTTTTTGGCTTCCTAACGGAGCAGCTAGGCCCTCATCAACCCCTGTTTTCGATCCCCAAAGACTCGTACAGACACCAAGAACACATGCAAAGCCTTTGATACAAGCCCAAACGTTCTAAACCCAAATTTCAAATTTCAATTTAAACAAGTTGTGGTTTTTACCTTTCCGGGTTTTCTTCAGTCGTTCATGGCGGCTCCGCCGTCTCTCAATCTCTCAATCTCACCCTTAATCTCTCTCAACCTCTCTGTGTCCTCAGATAGAAGGGAAATGGAGAGAGGAATCGGTTTTAGGGTTTTAGGTGTTTTGGATCGAAATGAATTGGGAGGGGGTGAAGGTGCATGTATGTGAGAGACGGAAGTAATGGATGAGTGACACTTGTCACTCATCCATTGGGCATGAACACAAATATCTGGGCCCACTAAATGACAAATGTCTACTTGCCTCGTAAAATGTGCAATAGTACCTGAAACCTTTCGTGACCCGTAACTTTCTCGTATGATGTCCAATTTTGACGTGCCGCCTATCTACGAATTTGTATCGTCTCTATCTACGTAACAATCCTCGGTCCATGTGTATTGGACCTCCCAAGTTAAACGTCAACTTTTTACCCTCGTTCAAGGGCAAAATTTTTTTTTTTTTAACGTTGAACATCCGAAAATCCTCGACTAATTCCCAATTAGTCTCACTAATCCTAAATTAGTACTTAATTAATCCCGTACATTTAGGATGGGTCATTACAATCTATCCACTTTAAAATAATTTTGTCCTCGAAATTCAAACTGATCTAATCCCACTGTGGAAATCCAATCATGCCTCAATCCTGAGGCATACGTGGAAGCTTCTGTCCAAAATATATACCAACATCAACGTCATTCGACGTTACTATGATCCAACGGTCAATGCTGAAACTCAGCCCATCCTCTACGACCATATCCAACAACCTCGTGACCAACCGTCACCGAAATCTTTCAAAGCTTCAAAACTCAAATCTCACCAACCAAGTCTCGATTCCCAAATCCCGAGAATCCACATGTCAGCTCGTAAGTCTCACTCGAGATACCGACACTCTTCGATCTTACTTGTCACTCACTCCGACAAGGCTTCTATACTAAGCTGACATCCTATTCAAGTTTTTAGCCTGATGATTCATCTTAACTAACAATCCAAACTGACATCTCGTGTAGTATGCAATCTACCGACTCCGCTCAAAATCTACTCATGTTGTAAATTACATGTCCTACCTCACAAGACGTTTTCCCAACATCCTCACACTCACGGCGTTCTGTCGTGTCCAACTAGCAATTCACGGCTCCACTGCCCTTCCTTTGTGCAACTCTAATTTTGATTCGCTCTAGTGTCCCTTCAGAATACCTTGTCTCACCAAGAGACCAATTCTGTATTGTTCGACTCATCATCGAGCCCCGACATTGTAGCTCGTGTCACGCGGCGACCTACGTTGTAATCCTGACTCATCTCGAGTCTCAAACTGTCACCTAACTAATCATATGGTTGCGCTTACCACCAACTCAGCCAACCTGAGGATATCTAGACCCTATCAAATACTTGCTAGCAGAGATTTTCACAACATAAGCACGAGGATTCCCCTAGCCCATCTTGGCCATGAGCTCTTAGCTCACAGAATAACTGAGCCCTCGTAATCCACTCAATACTAGTGCAGATTATTCAATGCCAGATCCTCGTACTCAACGTACAATCGACATCAAACTCTGTCCAATTACCATATCATCTCATGTCCCTCTGGGACACAACCTGATGATCATACCTCATCGATCAAATTGCTTAATCCTCAACAATCATGCTATCCAACATGCACAAATCACCAGTGTGTCCATAACACCCGATCACCCAGGCACTACTCATTGGCCTGATCAGGGACTATGCTCAGGCTACGCCCAACCACGTACCAATCCACACTCCAAACACCGCTCGGATCTGATCTTTCCATCACAAGGCTAACCTGCCAATCATGTTCCAACACTGGAACGCTTCTGCCTGAACTCTACACTGGAAAGACCACATTATACTCAACATACTCTCTGCATCGTTATGGTTACCTAACCAACTTCAACGATAATCCAGCCGGTTCACTAACCAATATCATTCCTTGGATCATTCCAAAGGTCAACCGACTCACGTCACCAAGACGTACCAATCTCAAACCTGTCGGTTACCTACTCAATGCATCGTCTATTCAACTCGATCCTCTCAACCAACCGAGAGTCCACACTAGATCTCTCAGTTAGCATCACATTACCCATGACACATGGTAGGTAATACTTATTTCGTACCAGCTCACTATTAGTTATCTCGTCGACACTAACTCCTGAAGTTTCATCAAATCCACTAAGTTCAGTTACAGGCTTCTCAAACTCTCAACTGTGTCGGTATCTCCCGATAAGCTGGTTGCAACATGCACTACGTACTCGGAAAACCTTCTCTAGACATGGCAACCACCACACTCTCTGATAACACATCGAGAACTCGAGCACAACCTAAAACTCACTCCAAGCTCACTGGGCTAACAGGGGACATCACAACACGTCCCACATCTCTCACGACCATACGACAGGGTGGCTTCAGCCTTCAAGCTGTCACTCACGTGGACATCAACTACATGTCCTGAAACTCAATCTTTCTTAGCTCAAGGCCTTACCTGCCTTTTATCATACCGTTTATGCACATCCAATAGGTGATTTCATCACCATACCCGTCGCATACTAGTTTTCATGTACCAACTCTATGGGTTCAACTCCTGCACCTAACACTCGTGCACTTCGTCCAAGGATAACTAGGGTGCCTGCCACCCATCCAGGCATACGTCGTGCTTTTGGTAAACCAACCGAACTCCATCTCACTGACCCGGTCATGATCCTCTCTATCCTACTCAGCGATCTCAACCATCGTGACTCGCACGTTGGTCACTCAAGGCTCGGAGCTCGAAACAACCATTGTCCAAGCTCCCTAAGTACACGAACCCCATGACGCCTCTGCGTCGTCCATAACCACTTGGTCGTTGTGGAATTCCATTAAACTAATCTCCCTTCGAGATGCCACATCCTCACTCGAGTCTTACTCTCAAGACCCGACCTAAACCGATAAAGCCTCACTACCTCAATCATCATCACACTCAAGGCAAACCGAATCTAACCAAAAATCGATGCTCGTACCTAGTTATACTCTCTTACTCCTGTACCAAATGCAGGAAACTCACCTCTCAGCAATGTGTATGGTTGCTGGCACGACTGACGAATCCTCATCGTCTCCGTCGTCACTAGGCCATGAGCATAGCATAACAAGGTCACAACCTGTTCTCGTACCTCAACAAGACTGGGGTAGATATAACGTAATAACGTTCCTCGAACATCACCCAACTCTCAATAGTCTCCTCCACGTCCGTTGATGACAATGTTTGTCATAATCTTTCTGCAGACTAATCTAAGAAACGCTCCGTTATTGAGACCCGTACTCATGCAGGCAACTCACCCAATATACCTACCGCTCAACGCTTATAATCCATTGATCGGTCCACCCCAGAATCTAATCCACAAGTACCACCCTCTTGGTAACTCGTCTAATAACTCTCAATCTAAGGCCATCCACGACCTCGACTGCTCACTGCAGCACGTCCATCCTGACCGATCCATCGATCTCGAGTCTGAAAAATCGTCATACGGGGGTAGTTGGTACTCAACCAACCATTAAACACGACCTGAGGATCCCATCCACTCGTAACCCTACGACCTACAGTCGCTGGGCCCACAAGAAACTTGGCACTTATTAGGGTCAAACACTGCTCAACCAGGGCATCAGATGCCATTCCAACACCCATTCGGGATCCAACGCACTAAAACATGGCATACCATGCCAATCAAAACTCATGGCATACCGTTCCAACAGAATCTATGCTAGATAAAACCCGCAGATAGATTAATTTCCACCTAAATTTCCTATTCCTACCCTCACTACTAGGTTGATGACGGGCTGTCCTTATCGAAGAGACATCACATACAACACATACAACACATACGCAACACTCTGAGAGCAAAACTGTACTATGATACCAATTTGGCAGGACCCGTCCCAATCCCCTGGATTATCGTGGGATGTGCCTGCTCCCGTCTGACACCGCGTGTCAGACAAGGGATAAACTAGTCACCCGCTCGGGGTTATCCAGAGTGTGCCAGGATCTGTGGCAGTATGTGATGTCTCCATCACTGCTACAGCTTGCATCCGTGATCAACCTGAAGAGTATTAAAAACATAAAAACTGTGAGTGGACAAAAATGAAAATTTGTAAAAACCATTTATCAAAATAAACTTATACCCTTCACGTAAATGCATCCATGCATCATAAAACAGTATTTCAAATACTTTTCCAAAAAGTAAGACGTATTACTTTTCAAATCAAATCCGATAAAAACATTGCTCAATCAAATCCATTTCCTTAGTAAGGACTCAGCCTAAAACCAAATCATACAGGGTCTCAGTCAAATAGAAAACAAGTACAGGGCCTCAGCCCAAATCAAATCACATCGGGGACGTCAGACCCACTAGAAAAGCATGTGGGCACTCAGCCCATCATCATCTCAGTGTCAGTCACGATTCTAGTCCCAGCACGCGTGCAAATAAGCTAAGGACCGCTCATAATCCTAGCATGTCGCCGTGAACACATCACTCGCCGCGACCATCTCTCGTTCATCGTGAACACATCACCGATTGATCTTAGAGAATAACAGCACTCCTGAGTCGAGCCTCCTTGGGCAGTCGCCTCTAGCGGCTGCTCGACAATAGGCAGTGCACCGTGACTTCTTCGGAAGGAACACATCTGCACTCTGGAGGCGAGCGTCATTTTACCGGGACTCTAACCCTAAAATCATCATTGAAGACTCTAACCTAAAAATCATCAATAGGGCCACAAGCCTGAAATATCACCAATTGGGTCACAGCCCGAAAACCAAAGTCTAACGACACTTCACATCCCAGGATTCCTCGAATCCTATCAAATCCACAATTGGGTCTCATGCCCGAAATATCATTCATAAATCTCATAACTGGGTCACAGCCCAATACGTCTCACGTTTGACGATATTGTAAGTCAAATAATAAATCAACAAATCAACTGGGTCATACGCCAGAAAGATACTTCCAAATCGGAAAACCATTTCACATTTCAAAATCCCCTTTGGCTAACTCCGAGTCAAAAACTAAATCAACTAGGACTCATGCCTGAATACCGATTTCACGCATCTTCGTGAAATCCTGTAAAATTGTAAAGCAAGTCCTCAACTTCACGCCTCTCCGTGAAACCATCAAAGTCACATAAAACCTATGCACGTAGAACATTCTGTCGAAGCCCAAATAACATATAAAATATTTATCTCGAAGTACATGCACTACCACATTTTCTACGAAAATGCCAAATCGACAGTAGAATCACATGCCCTCAAGGCACCAAAATTCATGTGTATAAAACATATAAAAAATTTATGCATGCATCACATTTAATAAAACAAAGTACACTCACAGATCGTCCAAGCTGTGCCTCGAAATCCACAACGTAAGCTGTTTCGGTGCAAATACATACTCTCCGAGACATCCGGACCTGTAAAAATCATACTCAAAGGATACTACTTACCTATACAAGTCCACACTATAAACCCTCAAAACTCCCAAAACGGTCAACGTGTCCTAGACATGCTTCCCTAGGCTAAACACCTCACTTTGACCAACCTAACGATCTGCGATCGACCTGAAACCACCACCATTGGATTCAGACCGTTGAAATTTTTAAAATGGTACTGGTCTCATCTCGAGATTCGTTCCCATGCGTGGGTAAAGTTTTCTAGTCAAAAAGGAAACGGTCAACGGTCAGGTCAACTCTAACGTCAAGATGACGTCATCCTGATAGCTGTCAGATCTGACACGTGTCATACCTGACAGGTACCACATGTTAGTAGCTCATTAGTCCACATGTCTGACATGTTAATGATACGTGGTACCACCTGATTGGTCTACGTCACTAATATGTCAGGCTGACTGGGCACTAACAACATGACATGTGTTGTCTTGAGACTAGGCCACGTGGCCTGACATCTTACATAATGATGACATCATCTTCTTCCTCACGGAGGGTCCGACCCGAATGACTGAATTAGGTCACGCAGAACTGCAACCCTAACCTGGTTCTAAAACCCTCAAAACTCAACCGTTTTTTATCCTGTTTGTTTCTAAATGATCGTCTGGATCCCAGGAAGGGATCCCTGACTTCAAAACACGAAGAAGGGGTATGAAAATACATGTTCGAATCCAAACATGCACAACCTGTTTTTCGGCTTCCTCCCTAAGTTGCTTAGTTGTCCTCAGCCTCTATTTTCGATCCCCAGAGACTCAAATAGACACCAAGAACATAACCCAAGCCTTAGATGTTAGGACCTACCCCGGTTCCACCCCGAAAACCGAGGTAAATCCTGCTCCCGTCTGTTACCCCAACACGTAACTAAAGTAAACCACCCAACAAGCACAGTCAGACGCAGGAGAAACTATAAACGTCCCGAAGTCAAGTTTTACAGAGCATAGTTCTAGATACAAAAGAAAGAAAACCGATAAACTAAATACAAGCACACAGAAAATTTTAAAACACTTCGGGATCCCTTTCGCGACTTCTATGCCTCAGACGCTGCCTCGACGCCGAAACCCCGCTCTAGCTCCACGACCTGGAGGGCAATTTAAAATAGAAGGTGTGAGTGGACCATAAAATAAAAGAAAAGTTCCCAAAACCATTTATAAGAAAACCTGGTTTGGCCCTCCGTTTTGAAATCACATGCATAACCCAGTTATTAAAACAGTTAAAATTCACATAAACCTCATCATAAAAACAGAAACACTATAAAACACAGTTATAGAAATCATATCCTCAGTGTCATAAAACTGTATCAGAAAACATAAGTACCAAGCCATAACCAACCGATCAAACCTGCTGGATCTATTCGAGTCTTTAAACTCCCGAGTCATTAAACTCAATCCAGGCCTCAATAATATCCGAGTCTTTAAACTCCCGAGTCTTTAAACTCAACAGGCCTACGGGGGAAATATCAATATATCCGAGTCTTTAAACTCCCGAGTCTTTAAACTCAATCCGGGCCCGTCCCCCTTCAAATATAATCCGGGTCTTTAAACCCAATAATCAGATCCAGCAAATCCAATCCAAAACCATTTGAAACTATTTCCATTCCATATCCAAACCCGAATCCGAAATCACTGGTCTGATGCCCTTCCGACATCCAGAACGGTCATTCCGAACCCAAATCCGGAAATCCACTTTTCAACTTTAAAACCAAATTTCGATTTTCGAAATCCGATTCTAAAACCAAAAACCTTGATCATCGAAATCACGTCTTAAAATCCATTTATAAGCATTCAAAACTAGTTATCATTTAAAATTCCGAAATCATAACATCATTCTCAGAAATCAACATTCCTCGTAAAACGTGCCAATTACGTTATTTCTCAAAAACGTACAAGTAAGGAAAACCAATATAAAATATTCAACAATCATGAAATCACATATAAACCAAAAAACAATTATAGAAATGCAGTTATGCATGCTCGAGTTTAGAGAAGGGGTCCACTCACAGTACCGAGCCTTCAATCACGTCCCGTACGTCTCGTACGTTCCTCAGCTTCCTCGGGCAACCCCGATCCTGTCAACAACCACCAAAGTACATCACTAACACGTCTACGAAAGTCCACCTAATTTTCCCCAAAAATCCCCGGGTCCTAATCAGAACGAATCGGAACCCTAAACCTTCACCCTCGCGGAACTATATTGAATCGACGTCCGAACAACCCGAAACCAATTCCATTAGACTCGTCACAACACCTAGACCAAAACCCATGTTGAAAACTTCCTCAACCGCCACCGCATGCGACCCCACGCGCCACCCAAAGTGGCTGCGCGTGGCCCTCACGCGCCAGCTACAGTACCATCGTCTTCCTCGAGTCGACCTGGTCGATCTGGCCTCTGCAATTCGAACCGGCGAGGACGGTTCACCTCCGTACCTGCACTAAAACACCTCCTCTCTTCACCAACTGCTTCGTCCCGTCCTAAGGAACTCATCCCCCTCACTCTAACACGTCGACTCATCCTACAACTCGTCGACTCAAGCTCGAACAAAACCCGAACACCTCCCCTGTTTCACGATCCAGCCAACCCGATCACCCCCCGTCACGGTGACTACCCTAAACCCTTCCTAGAACCTCCCTGAGTCTCTCCCAACTCACCAAAACCATCGACTCAACCCCAGAATTCACGACTTTCGATTTGAAAATCGACGGCAAAACAGAGTAACGAAAGGGAAACCAGAAATTACCTGCACTCTGGTCGCCGTCGTGAGCTCAGCCGTGAGTAAGTGTCTCCTCCCGTCCTCCTCCGTCCTCTGGACACCTCCACTGGCCTTGATTGATCGAACACGGCAGCACCACCACCCACAACTCCTCTCTGTTCTCTGTTTTCCCCCTAGTTTCCCGTGGCTCACCTCTCACCCACACACAACCACCGCACCTTCTAACCTTCTCACTGTCTCCCTCTTGCTCTCTGGTCACTCCTCACTCGTCAATTCACACAACACACACACAAACACCGTCCAATTCTCTCAACTCTCTCCCTCTGTTTTCTGTTCTTCGAACACAAACACACACACACGGTTACACATTGAACACACGCCGTGCACGGCCTAGAAGCCACTATATGTAACAACCCGTACCTACGGGAAGGGTAAAAATGTAATTTTTGTGAAGTTTTGTAAAAAGGACGATTTTGCCCTTGTGAATAGTAAACAAAAAGTTGACTTTTTGGAGGATGTGTGATTTTCACGTAGACCGAGGACCGTTGGATAGGTCTCGACGTCCTGAGTTCAACGACAGGCGGCACGCTGTCATCGGACGTCGGACGGAAAAGATACGGGTCTGGAAAGTCTGAGGGCAAAATGGTAATTTTGTGCAGGAGGGGCATTTTGGTCATTTTCCCTCAGCCCAATCAGATAAGGGCAAGTGGCAGATATTTTTGGGATGGCCAATAGCTGAGGGACACGTGGGGGACACTAGATGGTTCTAGGAGAAACTTAAGTGTGCACGGCCACACTTGGTTATTTTTGAACCGTGCACAAATTCGAAGGAAACAGAAAAACAGAGAGAGGATTGGGTGAGGCGGTGATCGATTTGGATGCCAGGGAGAGTGAGGAGTGACTGGTGAGAGTGACAGAGAGACGTGGGTGAGGTGCTGATCGTGTTTTGGGACTGGAATCGTGCACGGCGGCACGGTGGTGGTGCGGCGAACATTTGAGGAAAACAGAGGAGACCGTGGACGGTGGAGGCTGTTGTGCCGTGTGGTGAGGTAAACCAAGGCGGTAGGAGACTCAGGAGGTTGAGGGGAGTCCCACGAGCACCGTGGTGGGTGACGGTTCTCACGGCGGCGCCGGAATCGAAAGGTAAGTTCTTTTGCCCTGTTTTTCGTGGATTTTTATTTGAAGAGTCGTGGACCTAGAGCTAGAATCGACAGGTTTGGTGAGTGAAGGGAGGTTTAGGAAGGTCTTAGGCGTCGTTTGTGGTGGTTGCCGTGACGGGAGGTTCACGGTGGGTGGTGGTTCGACGGCGGGTCCTCTGTACCCTGTTTTAGCCGTGAGTTTCAAACTTGAAGTCGTGGACTTCGGGGATGAATCGACGGATTCTGTGAGTTGGGTAGGACTAAGTAGGGTCCTAGGATGGTGCTGGTATCCCCACCGTGAAGGGGGAAGCAGTGGACGGCCGGGAAGGAAAACAGAGCTCACGGGCAAGGTTTTTCGAGGTTGAAGACGAAGGGTTTTAGGCCGTGATTTCTGGATTTTAGGACTGGGTTTGGTTGTAGGGGACTGGACGAAGCTAAAGGTATTGAATTGGAGAAGAATGGTGGGTGAACGGCGGAGAACCGGTCACGCCGGTTCAACTGTGTTGAACCGGGTGACTCGAGGTTGAAGATGGACTGTAGCAGGCGCGTGAGGCCCACGCGCAGCCACTTTGGGCGGCGCGTGGGGGCGCGTGGGGAGGAATCCGGTTAAGCGTCCAACATGAGTTTGGCCCTAAATGTCCTAAGGAATCCAATGGTACAGTTTTCGGGCTAATCGGACGGTGTTACGGAATGGTTCGGGAATCCGTGCGGTTTAGGGTTTAGGATTAAAATATTATTAAATTCCCGAAAAATTGGGGAAAATAGGGAAGGTATCCTTGATGTTATTGTGACCCTATTTGGTATCTATTGACAGGACGGGAGACACCAGAGACGGTTGAGGAGCGCACGGAGCGCGAGTGACGTGTTGTAAACTGTGAGTGGACTTTTTCTTACTTCCGAGCATGCCTAACTGTTTTTATTAATATTTTATGCTTTTAGATGTGTTTATATGTGACTGAGATGTTTGCACGTTTTTCGAGACGTTTTCGGGCGTTTGCGCGTTTTTCGAGAAAAGCTGATTTTCCGATTTTAAAGCTATGTTTGGAGATTTTAATCTATAAGTGTTTCAGAAGATGATAAATGGATTGTGAAACATAAATTGTGATTTAACGTGAGTTTGGGTATAAAAGTAGATCACCGGATTTGGGTTCGGAATGTCGGTTCTGGACGCCGAAAGGGCTTCGAACCGTGGATTTCGAATTCAGATTTGGCGATGGATTTTGAATTGGTTTTACACTGGATATGGATTGGATTTGCTGGATCTGGATATGGGTTTAAAGACCCGGATTGATATTGATGGGGGACGGGCCCGGATTGAGTTTAAAGACTCGGGAGTTTAAAGACTCGGATATTATGATATTACCCCCATAGGCCTATTGAGTTTAAAGACTCGGGAGTTTAAAGACTCGGATTGATATGTGAGGCCTGGTTGAGTTTAAAGACTCGGATAGGTCCAGCAGGTTTGATCGGGTTATACTCTGGTTTCTTATGATGTTTTATAGTGTATCTGTTTCTTATGGTATTTATAGTGTTTCTGTTTCTTATGATGTTTCATATTATGGTTTTTCTAATACTTCATTGGCATGCCTGGTTTTAAACCGGAGGGAACAAATGATTTTATTTCCTTACGTTGATTTGCTGGTAAACGGTTTTAAAACTTTCATTCTTTTTGGTCCACTCACACCTTTTGTTTTTAATTTTCCCTCCAGGTCGTGGTGATAGCGCCGGGGTGAACGTTGAGGCAGATATCGAGGCATAGGGCTTCCGACGTTCTTCCGTTGCGGACTTAGACTTGTAGGACTTTTGGTGCCCATTTTGTAGAACTATGCTCTGACTTACTGTTGTATATATTTACTCCTTCGTCTGATGGTTATGCTTATAGTGGTATTAAGTTTATTTTTTGGCATTGTAAGTGTGATTGTCAGACGGGAGCAGGGTTCATCCCGAGTATCGAGGTGATATTTGGGACGGGTCCTGACAATTGGTATCAGAGCATAGGTTGTGTCAATTTGTGTTGGGTCTAGGTTGTTATACTAACTCTATGCCTCTTTCAGCGTACGATTGATCATGCCTCCGAGATGTGAACCCCCTCCACGACCTGAAGATGAAGCGGCGAGAGGGACTGAGAGTGCTTCGATCGAGAGAGCCCAGAGGCTTGGGGCTACTACGTTCAGCGGTGGGGCTGATCCCGAGGAAGCTCACCGATGGATCACCCGACTAGAACGTATTTTTGGGGTGATGCACTGTCCTCCCGAGGATCGGGTATTGTTAGCCACTTTTCTGTTGGATGGAGCTGCCTACGAGTGGTGGTATACGCTGGAACTGTCCGGCTGGGATGCACATACCGTGACCTGGGAGACCTTCCGGGAGCGGTTTCTAGATCAGTACTATCCCCGTTCTTTCAGGGATGCGAAGGAAGCGGAATTCCTTCACTTGAAGCAAGGAAACTTGACAGTTGCTGAGTATGAGCAGAGGTTCCAGATGCTATCTCGTTTTGCTCCGGCATTTGTGGCGACTGAGGCGGAGAAGTGCCGCCGGTTTGAGTTGGGTCTCCGGGGAGAGATCAGGGCCATAGTGACAGCCGGCTCTTTTGCTACATTCCGAGAGTTGTCTGATGCTGCTGTCAGGGTGGAGGCCAGTTTACCTGCTCGACCACAGTATTCGGGCAGTGTTCGACGCCGAGAGCAGTCATTTCCAGGAGCATCGAGTCGGAGGCCCCCGAAACGGGGTAATTTTGGTGGATCACTATATGCTGGTGGAGCCCGGTATGGCAGACCAGGCAGTTTTCAGGGCTCAGGATTTTGAGGAGCTAGGTCACAGCCGACTCCTCAGGCGAGTGCGACTTCAGTGGCTTCTACAGGGAGGCATACCGGTGGACCCGGTAGGGACACTTGCTTCTATTGTGGAGAGCGAGGACATTTCCGTCGGGAGTGCCCATTGTTAGCTACGGAGGGTGGAGCAGGCAGAGGTGCAGCAGAACCCGGGCGGAGTACTGCATCAGTATCAGGGGCGGCAGGCCCCAGGGGTGGCGGTGGTGCCACGAGCAGTTCCAGAGGGCGCGGTAGGTCATCGGGGCCACAGGCGCGAGTTTTTGCGATGACTCAGCAGGAGGCTAGGTCAGCACCGGGAGTGGTGACAGGTACACTCACCATACTTGGTCACACTGTTTTTGCTTTGATAGATCCCGGGGCTACCCATTCATTTATAGCTCGGAGTTGTAGTCTGGTTAAGGAGAGGGAGGTGTCTACTTTGGATTGTGCGTTAGGAGTGAGTACACCTACTGGGGAGGTGTTGGTAGTGACTCAGGTTTTGAGAGAGTGTCCGGTGATGGTAGGCCAGGTGGAGTTACTGGCAGATTTGTTACTCTTGGATTTACGGGACTTTGATGTGATCTTGGGTATGGACTGGTTGACGAGACATCATTCTTCTATCGAATGTTTCGATAGGAGAGTGACTTTTCGGAGTCCTGGATTATCAGAGACTACATTTCAGGGGGATCAGCGTGCACTTCCTACGGGAGTTATTTCGGCACTTGAGGCTAGTAAACTGTTACGTAAGGGGTGCCAGGGTTACTTAGCTAATGTGGTGGATACGCGTGCTACGCCAGAGAGGGCGGAGGATATACCAGTGGTACGGGAGTTTCCCGATGTTTTTCCCGAGGAGTTGCCAGGACTACCCCCACACCGAGATCTTGAGTTTACGATTGAGCTTCTACCAGGTACACAGCCTATTTCTCAGACTCCTTACCGTATGGCACCTGCCGAATTGAGGGAACTTAAGGCCCAGTTGCAAGAGTTGGTCGATATAGGATTCATTCGACCGAGTATGTCACCTTGGGGAGCACCTGTTTTGTTTGTCAAGAAAAAGGATGGAGGATTGAGATTGTGTGTGGATTACAGGCAACTGAATAAGGTAACTATTCGGAATAAGTACCCCCTACCCCGGATTGATGATTTGTTTGACCAGCTCAAGGGAGCACAGTATTTCTCGAAGATTGATCTTCGCTCCGGCTATCACCAGTTAAGGGTTAAAGAGGAGGATATACCGAAGACAGCTTTCCGGACCAGGTACGGTCACTATGAGTTTGTGGTGATGCCTTTTGGTTTGACTAATGCCCCAGCAGCTTTTATGGACCTTATGAACCGAGTGTTCCGGCCCTACTTGGATCGTTTTGTGATTGTTTTCATTGATGATATTTTGGTGTATTCGAAGAGTGCGAAGGTGCATGAGAAACATCTGAGGATCGTGCTTAAAACGTTGAGGGAGCATCAGTTGTATGCGAAGCTCAGTAAGTGTCAGTTCTGGTTGACCAGTGTTGGATTTCTTGGCCATGTGATTTCGGCCGAGGGCATTCGTGTGGATCCTCAGAAAGTTGAGGCGGTCGCCAATTGGGAACAGCCTAAGACGGTGACGGAAATTCGGAGTTTTCTGGGTTTGGCAGGGTATTACCGGCGTTTTATTGAGGGCTTTTCTATTCTTGCAGCACCGTTGACGAGGTTGACACGGAAGGGAGTTCGGTTTGAGTGGGATGAGAACTGTGAACAGAGTTTCCAGGAGCTTAAAAGGCGGTTGACATCTGCTCCTGTGTTAGCCCTTCCAGATGATAGTGGGGAGTTCGAGGTGTACAGTGACGCTTCTTTACAAGGTTTGGGATGTGTCTTGATGCAGCACGGGAAAGTGATTGCTTATGCTTCCCGGCAATTGAAACCCCATGAGGTGAACTACCCTACACATGACTTAGAACTGGCTGCGGTGGTTCATGCATTGAAGATTTGGCGACATTACTTGTACGGTGAGAAGTGCAGGATCTTTACGGACCACAAGAGTTTGAAGTATTTGTTCACCCAAAAGGAATTGAACCTCAGACAGCGCCGTTGGTTGGAGTTACTTAAGGACTACGACTGTACTATTGAGTATCATCCATGGAAGGCTAATGTGGTAGCCGATGCTTTGAGCAGGAAGTCAGCTGGATCTTTGTCGCATCTGAAGACAGTACGGTTACCTTTGCTGGTTGAGCTCCGTAAGTTGGGAGTAGAGTTGACTGTGGATGATCAGGGAGCACTCCTAGCGAGTTTCCATGTGCGACCCGTTTTGATTGATCAGGTGATTGATGCTCAGTTTGAGGACCCTATTCTGGGCATCATTCGGATTGAGGTCGAGGCTGGAGAACGACAGGATTTTGAGATCCGTGAGGATGGAGCCTTGGTTAAGAATGGACGGTTGTGTGTACCTGAGGATGAAGTCTTGAAGAAGGTGATATTGGATGAGGCTCACTGTTCAGCTTATGCGATGCATCCTGGTGGGACCAAGATGTATCGTACACTTCGAGAGCATTACTGGTGGTCAGGGATGAAACGTGAAATTGCAGAGTATGTCAGTAGATGCTTGATTTGTCAACAGGTAAAAGCCGAGCGGCAGAGACCTTATGGAGCAATGCAACCTTTGCCGATTCCCGAGTGGAAATGGGATCACCTGACTATGGATTTTGTGTTCAAGCTTTCGAGAACACCGAAGGGACACGATGGTGTGTGGGTTGTTGTGGATCGACTTACGAAGTCTGCTCATTTCTTGCCAGTACGGGAGAACTTCAGGCTGGAACAGTTTGCACAGTTGTTTATTAATGAGATTATTCGATTACATGGGACTCCGGAGTCGATAGTATCTGATAGAGATCCGAGATTCACTTCTCTTTTTTGGCAGAGCTTACAGGAAGCTTTTGGGACTAAATTACACTTCAGTACTGCTTTTCATCCTCAGACTGATGGGCAGTCTGAGCGGACTATTCAGATTCTCGAGGATATGATGCGAGCTTGTGTGCTTCAGTTTCAGGGTACTTGGGAATCACATCTGCCTTTGATGGAGTTCGCTTACAATAATAGTTTTCAGGAGAGCATTGGGATGGCTCCTTACGAGGCTTTGTATGGACGGCAGTGTCGGACTCCATTGTGTTGGACTGAGGTTGGTGAGAGGAGGTTGACTACTTCTGAGCTGGTGGAGCTTACTCAGGAAAAAGTGGCGTTGATCAGGGACCGATTGAAGGCAGCGCAGGACCGCCAAAAGAGCTACGCTGACCGTAGGATCAGGGATTTGGAATTTGCTGTTGGAGACTGGGTTTTCCTGAAGCTATCTCCTTGGAAAGGAATTGTACGATTTGGCAGACGAGGGAAGTTGAGTCCTCGTTACATTGGACCGTATGAGATCTTGGAGCGGATTGGTCCTGTAGCTTATCGGTTGGCCTTACCAGCAGATTTGGAAAAGGTACATAATGTCTTTCATGTTTCCATGCTTCGGAAATATATTCGAGATGATTCGCATGTTTTGGAAGCACAACCAGTGGAACTGAGGGAAGACTTGAGTTTTGAAGAGCAACCTGTTGCAATCTTGGATCGGAAGGATAAAGTGTTGCGAAGGAAGACGGTTCCCTTAGTGAAGGTATTGTGGAGGAATCATCAGGTCGAAGAAGCTACTTGGGAACCCGAGGCCTTGATGCGAGAACAGTACCCTTATTTATTTCACTGAATTTCGGGGACGAAATTCTTTTTAGGGGGGTAGATTGTAACAACCCGTACCTACGGGAAGGGTAAAAATGTAATTTTTGTGAAGTTTTGTAAAAAGGACGATTTTGCCCTTGTGAATAGTAAACAAAAAGTTGACTTTTTGGAGGATGTGTGATTTTCACGTAGACCGAGGACCGTTGGATAGGTCTCGACGTCCTGAGTTCAACGATAGGCGGCACGCTGTCATCGGACGTCGGACGGAAAAGATACGGGTCTGGAAAGTCTGAGGGCAAAATGGTAATTTTGTGCAGGAGGGGCATTTTGGTCATTTTCCCTCAGCCCAATCAGATAAGGGCAAGTGGCAGATATTTTTGGGATGGCCAATAGCTGAGGGACACGTGGGGGACACTAGATGGTTCTAGGAGAAACTTAAGTGTGCACGGCCACACTTGGTTATTTTTGAACCGTGCACAAATTCGAAGGAAACAGAAAAACAGAGAGAGGATTGGGTGAGGCGGTGATCGATTTGGATGCCAGGGAGAGTGAGGAGTGACTGGTGAGAGTGACAGAGAGACGTGGGTGAGGTGCTGATCGTGTTTTGGGACCTGAATCGTGCACGGCGGCACGGTGGTGGTGCGGCGAACATTTGAGGAAAACAGAGGAGACCGTGGACGGTGGAGGCTGTTGTGCCGTGTGGTGAGGCAAACCAAGGCGGTAGGAGACTCAGGAGGTTGAGGGGAGTCCCACGAGCACCGTGGTGGGTGACGGTTCTCACGGCAGCGCCGGAATCGAAAGGTAAGTTCTTTTGCCCTGTTTTTCGTGGATTTTTATTTGAAGAGTCGTGGACCTAGAGCTAGAATCGACAGGTTTGGTGAGTGAAGGGAGGTTTAGGAAGGTCTTAGGCGTCGTTTGTGGTGGTTGCCGTGACGGGAGGTTCACGGTGGGTGGTGGTTCGACGGCGGGTCCTCTGTACCCTGTTTTAGCCGTGAGTTTCAAACTTGAAGTCGTGGACTTCGGGGATGAATCGACGGATTCTGTGAGTTGGGTAGGACTAAGTAGGGTCCTAGGATGGTGCTGGTATCCCCACCGTGAAGGGGGAAGCAGTGGACGGCCGGGAAGGAAAACAGAGCTCACGGGCAAGGTTTTTCGAGGTTGAAGACGAAGGGTTTTAGGCCATGATTTCTGGATTTTAGGACTGGGTTTGGTTGTAGGGGACTGGACGAAGCTAAAGGTATTGAATTGGAGAAGAATGGTGGGTGAACGGCGGAGAACCGGTCACGCCGGTTCAACTGTGTTGAACCGGGTGACTCGAGGTTGAAGATGGACTGTAGCAGGCGCGTGAGGCCCACGCGCAGCCACTTTGGGCGGCGCGTGGGGGCGCGTGGGGAGGAATCCGGTTAAGCGTCCAACATGAGTTTGGCCCTAAATGTCCTAAGGAATCCAATGGTACAGTTTTCGGGCTAATCGGACGGTGTTACGGAATGGTTCGGGAATCCGTGCGGTTTAGGGTTTAGGATTAAAATATTATTAAATTCCCGAAAAATTGGGGAAAATAGGGAAGGTATCCTTGATGTTATTGTGACCCTATTTGGTATCTATTGACAGGACGGGAGACACCAGAGACGGTTGAGGAGCGCACGGAGCGCGAGTGACGTGTTGTAAACTGTGAGTGGACTTTTTCTTACTTCCGAGCATGCCTAACTGTTTTTATTAATATTTTATGCTTTTAGATGTGTTTATATGTGACTGAGATGTTTGCACGTTTTTCGAGACGTTTTCGGGCGTTTGCGCGTTTTTCGAGAAAAGCTGATTTTCCGATTTTAAAGCTATGTTTGGAGATTTTAATCTATAAGTGTTTCAGAAGATGATCAATGGATTGTGAAACATAAATTGTGATTTAACGTGAGTTTGGGTATAAAAGTAGATCACCGGATTTGGGTTCGGAATGTCGGTTCTGGACGCCGAAAGGGCTTCGAACCGGGGATTTCGAATTCGGATTTGGCGATGGATTTTGAATTGGTTTTACACTGGATATGGATTGGATTTGCTGGATCTGGATATGGGTTTAAAGACCCGGATTGATATTGATGGGGGACGGGCCCGGATTGAGTTTAAAGACTCGGGAGTTTAAAGACTCGGATATTATGATATTACTCCCATAGGCCTATTGAGTTTAAAGACTCGGGAGTTTAAAGACTCGGATTGATATGTGAGGCCTGGTTGAGTTTAAAGACTCGGATAGGTCCAGCAGGTTTGATCGGGTTATACTCTGGTTTCTTATGATGTTTTATAGTGTATCTGTTTCTTATGGTATTTATAGTGTTTCTGTTTCTTATGATGTTTCATATTATGGTTTTTCTAATACTTCATTGGCATGCCTGGTTTTAAACCGGAGGGAACAAATGATTTTATTTCCTTACGTTGATTTGCTGGTAAACGGTTTTAAAACTTTCATTCTTTTTGGTCCACTCACACCTTTTGTTTTTAATTTTCCCTCCAGGTCGTGGTGATAGCGCCGGGGTGAACGTTGAGGCAGATATCGAGGCATAGGGCTTCCGACGTTCTTCCGTTGCGGACTTAGACTTGTAGGACTTTTGGTGCCCATTTTGTAGAACTATGCTCTGACTTACTGTTGTATATATTTACTCCTTCGTCTGATGGTTATGCTTATAGTGGTATTAAGTTTATTTTTTGGCATTGTAAGTGTGATTGTCAGACGGGAGCAGGGTTCATCCCGAGTATCTAGGCTAACGACCTTATCGGGACCAACTAACCCCCGGTTAAGCTCACTAATCCCATCTTAATCAAAGTCTTAACCTTAATTCTCGGGACGGGTTGTTACATTAGATACAACCCCAAACATTCAAAACCCAAATTTTGAATTTCAACTTATACATGTTGTGGTTTTTTGCTTTTTTGGGTTTTCCTCAGTCGTTCACGGCGGCTCCGCCGTCTCTCAGTCTCTCAGTCTCACCCTAAATTTGTCCCAGCCTCTCCGTGGCCTTAGATAAAAGGGAAATGGAGAGGGGAATAGGTTTAAGGGTTTCAGGTGTTTTGGATCGAAACGGAAGGGGAGGGGGTGCAGGTGCATGTATGTGAGAGAGGGAAGCAATGGACTTGTCACTCATCCATTGGGCCTAAACACAAATATTTGGGCCCACTAAATGACAATTGTCTACTTGCCTCGTAAAACATGCAATAGTACCTGAAACTTTCCGTGACCCGTAACTTTCTTGTATGATGTTCGATTTCGACGTGTCGCATGTCTACGGACTCGTATCGTCTCAATCTATGTAACAATCCTCGGTCCACGTCCATTGGACCTACCGGGTCAAACGTCAACTTTTTACCCTCATTTAGGGGATTAAACGTCCGTCAACTTTTTACCCTCATTTACTCGTATCGTCCCAACTTTTTATCCTGAACGTCCGACAATCCTTAACTAATCCCCAATTAGTCTCACTAATCCTTAATTAGTCCTTAATTAATCCTGTAAATTTGGGACGGGTGGTTACACTCCATGAGAAATTAGGATGTCTTCGCCACCCCGCATTGTATTTATTGTCCAAGGGGGGATTAAACTACTAGCGGTTGAAATTGGTGACGTGATTGGCTATGTAACGACCCGTCCCAAATTCCTAGATTAGATTAGTGATTAATCACGATTAGTAAGGTTAATCCGTGATTAGTTGGGCGAAATCGGACGAACGATGTGAAATGACCGTTTTTCCCCTAGTCGTGGTCAAATGATGACTTTTCGTTTGGGCTGTCAAATGGACTTTGACCGATGATCGTGACGTAGTTCGTGACGTCACGAGTTCATAGACAGGTAGCATGTCCAATTCCGACGTTCGAGGAAGAAGTTATGACGTTCGGAAGTTTAGGGGCATTTTGGTAATTTTGGTTAAATGGGGTCAAATGTTGACTTTTTGACCGAGAGCTCCAATGGCCAAGGGCAGAAGACCGTTACGTAGATAAGGACGATACGAATCGGTAGACAGGTGGCACGTCGAATTCGGACGTTCGATGGCGAAGTTACGGTTCACGGAAGTTCAAGTGCACTATTGCACGAATTACGAGACGAGTTCACTTTTGGACTCTAGTGGGCCCAGATATTTGTCCTGATGCCCAATGGATGAGTGACAAGTGTCACCCATCCAATGGACACCCAAATTGATTCATGCACCGTGCAAACAATTCCATTTTCATTCACACCCAAACACCCACCCGATCTCACCATTTCTCTCGTTCCCGTGCAACCCAAACCCATCCAAATTTCACCCAAGGCCAGGACAGAGGACCAGGAGGCTGAGGGAGTTGAGGTGGCCAACCTAGATGGCCAGGGTCGCCGTGAACGACGGTTGGAAGGGAGGAAACCCGTGCGGGTACCCGGTTAGTCCATTTTCGATCCAATTTCCATTTTTCTTGTTATGGTTCATTTTTAATGGTTTTAATGAATCAAATAGGTTTCTAGGATACTTTTAAGAAGGTTTTGGTGGTGGTTGACTACTGAGAAGCCGTGGGGAAGGAAATGGGAAAATAGGACCATGAGGTCCATTTCGAACCATGGGTTTCGGGTGGCTTTTTCTTAGTTTTAGGGATTGGGTTAGATAGGAAATGAAGAAATAGGAATTTAGGGATTAAAATGGAAGCAAACGGACCGAAAATAAGAAGGGAGGAGCACTGAACCGGTCACGCCGGTTCAGCACAGTGACCGGTCCAAGAAACCAGGAAAAAACCGGTTTTCATGAGGTTGATGACAATGAATAGTGATCTGGCCCTTCTAGGAGCGCGTGATGGTGCGTGGGCCATAATTTCGGAAAGTCTTCAACACGTGAAATCTTCTATTCGATGTAACGAACATTTTGGAACTGGTTTTGTGTCGATTGGACACCGCCTCGATATGTTTTGGGGCATCCGAAGGTTTAGGATCGACTTTAAAAATAGTTAGAAAATCGGGAAAATTATAGGACTTCAATGAGAGGTTAATGAGGCTATTAGTAACCCTCTAATTGAATTTGGACAGGTTTAGGAATCCCGGTGGCGACGATTGACCCGGGAGACGGTTATGGCAAGCGTATCGAGGCGCGGCTTCGGACGGTCTGTGAGTAGACTTTGATTTCTAAACTATGATGCATGCATAAATGCTTTATATGGATTATGATTGTGATTATATGATATTGATTTGGGAATTTGTGAATTATATGGTTTCACGTATTTCGAGGCGATTTACGTGCTTGCACGTAAATCGAGGGTTTCTGATTTTACACTGATTTTCCATACTTATGGTTTTGGATATGATTTCATGAAATGGTTTTGGATTCGAAAAGGTAAACTCGGGTTCAAAACCCATTTGATTTACGAATCGGACTTGAGGTCCAGTTTGGATGTGGATTCGTGCTTAAGGCCCAGCTATGTGTTACAAATGGTTTTTACAGGTCATGACTGTTTATGGGAACCGGCATGAACCCTTGAAATGGATTTACGCGTCATGACGGTTTATGGGAACCGGCATGAACCCATGAAAGGTTTTATGGTTCATGACGGCTTATGAGGGGCCGTGCATGAATCCTGGAAAGGTTTAAAGAATGATTTCAAAAGGTTTTTCATATTCCATCCTTTATATGTGATTGTCTCCTCCGGGGAGGGTCGTTGGCGTGGGTGGACCCCGGAGTAGTCACGGAGCACTGACTGAGTGGAGTCGCCCCCCAGTTGGGTTCCTTACTCTCAGGATGGGCATGGTTCGTTACCTCCAGGGAGGGTCACTGATCTACGGACATTGACTTGAGTGGACCCTGGAGAGACTTGGGTTTGAGACCCCGGTTAGCACACGTGTAGCTTTATTTTACCGTGACAGGTTCTGGATATGAAATATAATGGATAAACATGATTTTAATTGGTTTGGGAAATTGTGTTTATAATGATAAATGTATTTGGATTGAGATCCCATGTATGTTTACTATACTTTGGTTTTCTATAAATGGTTTTGGGCAGGAGCCCGGGTGACTTGTATTTACAAAATTTGGGGCTGAGACCCTAATTATGGATGTTTTAACATATATGATTGGATAAATGGTTTTACTATGCATGCATGCTTTTTAGTGAAGGGTATAAAGGTCTTTTATGAAATATGTTTTATAAACACTTTATTTTTGTCCACTCACAGTCTTTCTGTTTTTAATACCCTTCAGGTTGACATCGGATGTGGACTGTAGTAGAGACCGAGATATCACATGCCTCCTCCGGATCCTGGCGTACTCTGATAGCCCGGGAGGGCAAAGGTCGAAAATATCCCTTGTCTAACACTTCGTGTCAAACGGGAGCAGGGTCATCCCGCGTTAATCCTGGGGGGATTGGGATGGGTCCTGTCAACGTGGTATCAGAGCATGGTTGTTCGTGTTACTCTGAATTCCAGAGCGTGTTTTGCATACTACTCCTTACGCAGGTCGAGGATGTGATATCTCAATGGTTCCAGAGCCTATCAGGCTGGTTCTTGAATAAATTATGGGAAAGAGCTTCTCAAGTGACATTCCATGCTAGAATATGTTCATGCACAAATTTCACACACATCTAAAACATGCAAAGGGTGATTTGGAGACATTAAAGAATCAATTTTTTTTCTTAGGCTAGAAATTTGTGCAACCATAGTAGTGTATGAGTTGATCTCATGGATTCTCGCTTTCTTTGGTAGTTTTCTTGTTGTACCCCAATTTTGAGAATTGGCTCCTAAGGTGTTGAATAGTGTAGAAGCTTCAGTCAATGTTTTTGTCATTAAAGTCGCTCCACTAGCTGCATCTATCATCCAATTGTTATCTACATTTAGACCTTGATAAAAAAGATTGGAGTTGCAAGCATTCTAGTAAACCATGATGTGGGAACTTCAACAACAAGTCTCTAAACCATTTCCAACTCTAATAAAAAGGCTCAAAAAGAAATTGGGCCAAAGACATAATATCATTCTTTAGGCTAGAGGTCTTGGAAGGAAGGAAAAATTTATGCAAAAACAGGCTCGCTAAATCATCCCAAGTTCTTATGGAATTTGGTGTAAGGGTGTGCAACCAACTCTTCGCCTTATCCTTAAGGGAAAATGGAAACATGTGTAGCCTTATTGCTTCATCAGTTGCACCATTCAGCTTCAAAGTGTCGCATATGTAACGACCCATCCCGGGAGTCGGGATTAATGAAGTGATTAGTAACGGATCAGTGAGATTAATCGGTAGTTAGTGGGTTACTTTTGGACCGTTAGCGCAGATTGACGATTTTGCCCCTAGAATGGGCAAAAAGTTGACTTTTAGTTCGGGCGGTCAATTGGGCATTGACTGATGACCGTGACGTAATTTGGGACATCACGAGTCCGTAGACAGGTGGCACGCCCGATTCTGACATATGAGGAGGACGTTATGATGTTCGGAAGGTTGAGGGCACTTTCAGAATTTGGTTAAAAGAAGGGCAATTGTTGACTTTTTTGCACGATGAGGTTTCTTCACGCGAACCTAGGACCATTACAGAGGTCTCGTCGTCCTAAGTACAACGACAGGTGGCAGGTGTCGATAGGAGGTCAGACGGTTAAGTTACGAGTCTAGGAACTCGAGGGGTAAAATGGTAATTTTGCAAGGCAAGGGCATTCTGGTCATTGTGCTGCCTTGGGATTTGTGCCCAGTTTGTGTTGGACACTTGGCTGCTTGGGGGTGTTGTGTCCATCAGATTAGGGACAAGTGTCCCACATTGGAAGGCTGTGGAATGTTGGACGACCTCCTCGATTGTTTTAAACGGGGCTGATTTTGTGTGTGCACCGTGTAGAGCAGAAAACAGGGGAGACTGAGAGGATGAGGCTAGTTCCCTAAATCCTCAACCTGAGATGAGAGGCATGAGAGTGCAAGGAAGTGCTAGAACAGACGATGAGCTGGTACTGGTGCCGTCACAAGGGCCATCGTGGGCGATGGTTGTTAACCGTGAAAAACAGAGCCCAGGATGATCGTGGACCCCACCTTCTCAAAACTTGATCAGATGCTGATGGTTCGTGAAGGAGAGATGAAGAAGAAATTGAGGGGATCCTGTGGGTGGCCACGGCCAGTGACGATGGCGGCGGCAGGGTAAGTTCTCCGTGGATTTCTTAGGAAATCAAAAATGGTAGTCTCAGTTTTACATGGTTTTACTCCAAATTATTGATTGGGTTTGGTTTTGGAGGACTTAACGAACTGAACTATCATCAAAATGAGGGAAATAGCGGCCGGAATCACAGAAGTCGAACAAACCATGGATGCACGATCTTCCTTCGATTTAGGAGGTACATTCTAGGTTTCCATTCCATCTTCTGGTTTCATGTTGTAATTGGGCTAGGAAGGGCGAAAATAATAGGCTACTTAGGACTAAAAATGGGACTAAAATAAGCAAGATTGATGCTGTGAACCGTCCACGCCGGTCCGGTCTAGCTGGACCGGTTCGTCCCAAGGAAGAAGAAGAACTGTAGACGCGCGTGAGGCCCACGCGCAACCACTTCAGGCGGCGCGTGTGGGAGTATGGCACATCTTTTGAGGAAGGTTTCAACATGACTTTTAAAGTATTCGATGTAATGAATATTTTGGCACTGGTTTCGAGTCAATCGGACATCGTCTCGATATGTTTCGGGTTGTCCGAAGGTTTTAGGGATCAATTAAAAATAGTTAAAAATACAGAAAAATTATGAGGCTTTAGTATAAGTTTAATTAAGTAGTTAGTGACCTCGTTATGGGATTTGAACAGGTTCGGAAAAGCCGAGGATAGCGGACCGACCGGGAACGGCGTAAGTGCGCGCGTATCGAGGCAACGTCGGAATGGTCTGTGAGTGAACTTTTCTTTCTAACTTATGATGCATGCATATATGTTTTTATATGTTTTTCCATACGTGATTCTATGATTTGATTTATGATCTTGTTGGTTTACGGTTTTGCACGTTTTAGAGGAAATTATAGAATTTCACGTTTTACGAGATTTCGATGGATATTGTGATTTGAACTTGGTTTTTAATGATTTGATATCGGGATTTGAAAAACATTTTGATTTCAATGAAATTAAAGAGATTTTGGAAAATTACTACGGACTTAGAGGCCTAGTTCAAAAGTGGTTTTAAGAAACGTGATTTTGGGTTTTTGAATAGGATTTCCGGATGACGATTCGAGATTCGATTTGGGACTTGAAAGTGGATTCCGGGTTTGGGTTCGGAATGGTTATTCCGGATGCCGGCTTACGGAATGATGGTTGCGGACTCGGATCTGGAAAGGAGATGGATATGAGTTCTGGGTTTGGATACGGGATCCTGATGAGATTGCAGTTTCAGACCCGGATTATATTTGCCGGGGGACGGGCCCGGATTGGGTTTAAAGACCCAGATTGAGTTTAAAGACTCGGATATATTGATATTTCCCCCGTAGGCCTATTGAGTTTAAAGACTCAGATAGATCCAGCAGGTTCGATGGATGGAAATGTGGTTTCGAATGTGTTTTGGTTTTCACTGAGACTTGCTGATGATGGTGTTGGGCTGAGGCCCGGGAATTGAGAAAAAGAAACTACTTGGTTTTCTTACATGTTTGATATGCATGCATTGGTTTTTGAAACGGAGGGTATAAATGCCATTGTTTTATGAAATGTTTTAAAACTTATTCTTTATTTTTGTCCACTAACAGTCTTTTCGTGTTTTCGATACCCTCCAGGTTATTGCGGCACGGGCTGTTGATCGAGGGAGACGGAGACATCACACCCGCGATCCACAGTAGTTCGGAATACTCTGGGAAGACCGGTTATTTTTCGGATGGTTGGATCGAGAATCCCTTGTCCGACTCACGTGTCGGATGAAGGTTGGACGTTGATTTACCATTCGTGTCATGCGTAAGTTAGACGGGATCGGGATTTAGCCCTTAATCCCGGGTGATTAGGGGTGGGTGCTGTCAGCATATTTTGAGAAATTCATTGATGTGTAAATTGGGCTCTTTGGTTGAAAAGTCATAGAAGAAAGCCATCATGTCAGGGCCCACCCTAATCCCCGGGATTAAGGGCTAAACCCTGTTACCGTCTAACTTACGCATGACATGAAGGTTAAACAGACGTCCAACCTCCATGTGACACATAAGTCGGACAAGGGATTGTCGATCGAACCATCCTCAAAGTATCTGGACTTCACAGAGTGTGTCGAAACTACTGTGGATCTCGGGTGTGATGTCTCCGTCATTCTCGACCAACAGCCCGCACCACCACAACCTGGAGGGTATCGGAAACACGAAAAGACTGTGAGTGGACAATAATATAAAATAAGTTTAAAAAATAGTTCCATAAAACTATTACAGTTATACCCTCCATTTCAAAAGCCAATGCATGCATATCCACTTAATGTCATAAAACCAGATAAAAAAACCAAGTAGTTTCTTTTTCTCAAATCTCGGGCCTTAGCCCAACACCATCGAAAAACCTTATTTGAAAACCATCATCATCAAATCTCAGTGAAATCCAAAACACATTTAAAGCAACATTCCCATCCATCAAACCTGCTAGATCTATCCTAGTCTTTAAACTCCCGAGTCTTTAAACTCAATCCAGGCCTCAATATAATCTGAGTCTTTAAACTCAATCCGGGTCTTTAAACCCAATCCGGGCCCATCCCCCGTCAATCATAATCCTGGTCTTTAAACCCAATAACCAGATCCAGCAAATCCAATCCAAAACCGTTTGAAAACCATTTTCCATTTCCGAATCCGAATCCGCAATCTCCTCAGGATCCCGAATCCAAATCCAGAACTCATATCCATCTCCTTTCCAGATCCGAGTCTACAACCATCATTCCGTAAGCTAGCATCTGGAATAACCATTCCGAACCCAAACCCGGAATCCACTTTCAAGTCCCCAATCGAATCGCGAATCGTTATCCGGAATTCCGATTCAAAAACCCGAAATCACGTTTCTCAAAACCACTTTCCCGAAATCCTTTTTAAATCATTGATATTAAATCATATTTCAAATCCCGACATCGAATCATTTAAACCTTAAATCACAACATCCATCAAAATCTCGTAAAACGTGAAATTTCGTAATTTCTTCGAAAACGTGAAAAAATCGTAAACCATCACAATCATAAATCAAATCATAGAATCACGTATAGAAAACATATAAAAACATATATGCATGCATCAAGAGTTAGAAAACAAATTCCATTCACAGACCATTCCGACGTCGCCTCGATACGCGCGCACTTACGCCGTTCCCGGCCAGTTTGCTATCCTTAGCTTTCCTGAACCTGTCCAAAACCCATAACGAGGTCACTAACTACTTCACAAAAGTCCTACTCAAGTCCCATAATTTTCCCGTATTTTTAACTATTTTTAACCGAGCGCTAAAACCTTCGAACAACCCGAAACATATCGAGCCGATGTCCGATTGACTCGAAACCAGTGCCAAAATGTTCGTTACATCGAGTACTTTAAAAGTCGTGTTGAAAACTTCCCCATGAACAATGTCACGCACCCTCACGTGCCGGCCAAAGGGGCTGCGCGTGGGAGCCACGCTCTGTCCACTATTCATCTCCTACCTTGCACGAACCGGGTTCGGTTCAGTCCAACATTCAGCCGGTTCAACTGAACCGGCATCCACGGTTCCCTCCATTTTCGACCGGTTTTCAAGCCCCTTTTTAGCCTAATAGTTTCATCCCCCTTCTAGTACTCGATCTAGATTACTAAACCATAATTTGAAGTCTTGTTATTACCTGCTCGATTAGAAGAGGAAACACAGGAATTCCTTCACGACGTACTCAAAATTCTGGCCACCTCAATCTGTGCTTCCAGGTTCGTTCTTCCCTTTTTTACCTCCAAAACTGGTTTCCTTTAATCACAAGACATAAAAACCCTTGAAGCACGATCCACCATTTCGTACATTTAAATTCGATTTTTATAGAACTCTGACTTACCTTCGTTTTCCAGCTTCAACGTCGATCCCAGGGAGCTCGCCTCTACCTCCCCATCACTTCTACTCAGGGATTAGAGGGTAAGGGCCACATTACAAGGGATAAGGTCATCGACTCCTCACGGTTTTTTCACATTTCCTCTGTTTTGTTTTGTCTTACGGTTAGGACCGCCGTCCACCACCACGTTTTGTGGTGGCACCACCGTACAACTCACCCTCAACCCTCTGGGTTTCACTCACTAATCAGGGCCCAAGGATGAAAATCGAGGGATATGGTGGAAGGTTCACTACTCTGTTCTCTGTTTCAACCAACCCGTACCACAAATTCAAACCATGTAGGACGGTGAGTGTGTGTTCCACGGCCTTCCAGAGGGGGCCATGTGTCCAAATTCCTGTGGGCACCCTCCCTGAGGCAGCCAAGTGTCCCAATTTAACTGGGCACAGATCCCCACACAATTCAAATGACCATTTTACCCTCAGTGCACGAATTACCATTTTACTCTTAGCGTTTTTAGACCAATTTCGAACCTATCGACGTCCGATAAAGACGTGCCACCTGTCATTGTACTCAGGACGTTGAGACCTATATAACGATCCTTGGTTTGCATGAAGAAACGTTGTCATGCAAAAAGTCAACATTTTCCCACTCTTTAACCAAATTACGAAAGTGCCCTCATCCATCTGAACGTCATAACTTCCTCCTCGGATGTCAGAATCTGGCGTACCACCTGTCTACGGACTCGTGACATCTCGAACTACGCCACGGTCATCGATCAATGCTCAATTGACCGTCCAAACTAAAAGTCAACTTTTTGCCCATTCTAGGGGCAAAATCGTCATTCGGCTATAAAAGTCCAAAAGTAACCCACGAAACACCGATTAACTTAGCTAATCCATCACTAATCACTTCGCTAATCCCGACTCCCGGGATGGGTCGTTACACATCATTTGGATCAACGACGGTTTCAACTCGAAGTTATTGGCTGTAATTGGTGGTCGAGCAATGCATGTTGGTGGGTGAGCACCGTAGGAGCCAAATAATCCATCAATGCTCAGTTTTCATTTGGATTTGGGATAGTCGTCTCGTCGTTTGAATCTATTTTCCTTTGTTCCGTTCTTAGCAATCATCGGAAGGTTCTATCGATCTCTAGATCATACGACACAGGTTCTAAACTCCTAGAATAGTGATCGTGCATAAGAACTTCAAAAGAACTTGAGAATAAAAGAAAATAACAATTAAAAGAATTTTTTAAAAAAAAGAAATAAGTGTCAACAAAACTAAGAAAAAAGGTAGAATTTATTTCAATCCTAGTCGATGGCACCAGAAACTTGATGCAATTTTAAGTGTAGACAAATTTAACCCAAATAAGTTTCAAATTTTGATGCTAGCAAGTGTACGAATCGTCAAATAATATAGTAGCAAACAAAGTTCATTCCGCAGAGATTGATTCAACTCAAATCCTCTAATTTAATTTAAATTACACTTACGATGAATGTAGATTGATTATCATGTAGAAAATCTTAAAAATAAATTGGAACTGGCAACAAAGTAAAATGTGAATGATGTAAAAAGCAATAGTCATGTTATTGAGTGATGAACCAAATGTGAGAGACACTAGAGCTTCCGACTCACCATAACCCATCTCACTTAAATCCCACAACAAGTTATTAACAAGATGTTCCTCTCATTGATGGTCAATTTTCTTAATTTACATAACACCCATGGAATCTAGATTACTATGCATATTCCAATATACTAAACATCTATGGCATCTAGACTAGTTAAGCATACAAGAATTCAACAAGATCATAGGAAATTTATAGTACAACCACACAAATCCTAGAGCATGGCATCTACTACTAGAGATTCGTGGTAACATTTTTAAGAAACTAACATTGAATTAAACATGGCATCTATTCCAATTCACATCCAATCATCTCAACAATAATCAAGATGGTAATTAAACACCTCATTTAAAATTAAGATAATAAAACAGCAAATGATACTCAATGGGAAAAATACTTGAAAATAATCAATTGAGGTTTAAGCATTTATGATCATGGCTACATCGCAGCTCTAGCTATGAAGAAATTAGTTCCCAACTAGGTTGCACCGAAACGTCCATGGGCCTCCATATCGCGTTGCAGATACTGATACCGGTCTGATACGCGTCTGATACACTCGGATATGTTTGGATACGGTATCGAAATTTTGGATATGATTTGGATACGCGCGTGGGCTTCTTGGATACGATTTGGATGCGGTTTGGATACGATTTGGATACAGTTTGGATATGGTTCAGATACCTTTAAACCTTGTAATTTTTCTCTCTCTCTCTCTCTCTCTCTCTCTGTCTTTCATAATTTTTTTCTAGAGTTTGGATTTCTAATAAGAGTTCTTTGGATTATCAAGATTTATTGGTTATTTGGTGTTATTTTCTTTGATAAGCATGTGGGCTTCTTTTACTTTAGGGGAATGTGTTTATATGATTGTTTCATAGGGTTAGAGAGATTCGATTCGATTCGATTTGGAGTTGTAATAATTTAGAGGGTTAGTTTATTTCATTTTGGGATCATGGAAGTGGGACGAATTACTGAAAAGGTGAAAGCCTGGCGGTGGATTTATATGAGTAATATTTGATTTAGAGTTCAGTATTTTTCTATTTGATAATAATGATATTTGATGTGGATCTACTAATGTCTTTATTCCCTGTCTCAATTTTTTACTGCTGTTTTATATTTTACTTTTTAAAAGTGGGATTTTAAACCAATTTCTATTTTTCATGTATGAATACTTAAGCATGTGGCCTGATGTCCATAGTCATACATTATTTTATATATCTTTATATATATGGAAGGTTTGGTTTTCGCAGAATACTGCTTTTCAGTAAGAAAAAGGCGAAAACTTAGGATTCATTAAGGTGGACAGGAGGAAATGGAAGAGTCCATAGATGTGTATTCAGCTTAGCTTGAGTTCTATGTCAGTGTTAGTGTGTGATGTCCGCTAATTGTTATGATTTGATAGATTGATGTGTTGATTTTTCTTAGAATGTGAATTCCCCTTGAATCCATTACCATTTTATTCTGTAGTTCATATTATACATTTGTTTCTCTGATATTATTTATTTTTCGTATCCTTTTCGTATCGTATCCTTTGATTTTTTGGTTTTGGCGTATTGGAGTATCGTGTCGTATCGTATCCTCGTATCCGTATCCGTTTCGGTGCAACTTAGGTTCCCAAACATAATCAAAATTAACAATTAATTATTCATAAAAATGAATTGAGTATTTGAAAAACCCTTGTTGCCTTCCTTGCACTTGCGTTCTTCTTTGCCACAAGTTGCCTCCTTTGCCACAAGCCTCAAAATTCTACAGCAGCAAGCCCTCAAAATCTCTCTGTTTTTTTCTTCAGTTTTCTATCTGCAGAAATTTCCCAAATTCCCACCAGCTAGTCTCCTTAATGTTGGGTAATAAAAGAGAGAGTAAACGAGAGTATAATGGCCAATAAAAGAGAGAGTAATGTTTAATTTGCACAATTGAGTGAACCGTGAGTTTCATTTGAGAAAATAAAACTAAAATATGGATTGATGTGGCAAGGAGATGGGGATGCCTGATTGCTTTCCGTTTTAAGTGTTTTTACACGAATTCGCGCGGGTTTTTTTTTTCTGTTAAGTAGACAAGATTATTGACAGGACCCGCCTCGATCCCCCGGGGACCACAAGGGGACGTGCCCTGCTCCCGTCTGACACCCGAACCAAAATTCCAATTTTAACCATAAAAACTTAAATGCATAAATGTCCGAAAAATAAAGTTACACATACAATCCGAATTCAAAAGATGCCAGACAAGGGATACAGTCCAAAATACAAAATCCGAGCACGACACTAGAAAGTCTTGCAGGCAATTCGACCCAACAGGGGTTCAGGTGCGCAGTACGAATCTATGCCTCAGCCTCGGGGTCCTCACCAATCTCAGTAGCACGACCTGGAGGGGTTACCAAAACATTAAGGGTGAGTGGGCCGAAACTCAAGTTTATTAAACAGTTTAATAAGTAAAACATATAATTTTACCCCCCCCCCCCCCCCCCCCCCCCCGGCCGTTTTCCAAACATGCATGCATCAGTATTTGAAACCAAAAAATACTTATAGGATATCACAAGCAATATACAACCATAAATATAATGTAATCACAGCCACTGCACTATACATTGCGATCTCGACATCCCAGATGTCCGACGTCCCTGAAGCCCAATATGGTCACAGTCCCAAGGCTACGCGTGCCACCCGGGGTCTCAAATCCCGAGTCCAACCCCCGAACCCAGTTTGGGTATGGCATCCCAGATGCCTAGCGTCCCAGACGCTCGATGTCCCAGACGTCCAATCATAGCAATCCTGCTCCTGAGTCATCCTACGATTCGGCACCTCCGTAGAATGACCCCTCGCAGGCAATGCGCCGTGACCTCTCCGAGGTACCACATCCGGAGGAGATAGTATCACATGGTGGATCTATACAGTGCAGTATCTAAGATAATCATCGACATCCACATGCATATAGATATATAATCCAAAAACAGTGTTCAATTTCGTCAAAATGGGTTTCAAGCCCACATCGTAAAACGTGTCATAACTGTAAATCAAGGTAATAAAAATCCTTCATTTGATTCACACACACATATATAAATATATATACGGAAATGGAAATAGTTATGCATGCAAGGGTTAATGAAATCGGGCCCACGCACAATACGTTCCCGCTGCGAAACTGCGCGTACGAACTTGTTCCGGGATTCACGTACGATTCCTATCAGTCCAAATCACATGCAAGGGTCACTATAGGTCCTTAATATTCTTCCAAAAAGTCCGAAACAGAAACCAGCTCGGGGAAGCCGTCCGAATACGCTTCCCGAGACAACAGGCCCTAATCTGACCCACTTAACTATCTCGGATCAACTTGGTTATTTCACTAAAAATGTTCAGAATAAAGAGAGGATAAAAAGTCAAGTTGACCGTGATCGGAGATGACGTCACACGCGTCGTCACGCGCCGCCAAAAGTGATTGCGCGTGAAGGCCACGCGCTTGCTACAGTGTCGTCTCCCTCACCTGACTAGCCTGATAAACGGGCCTTCAACCCGCGACTCGACCCGGCTGATTACCTTTCAATTCTCAATCAATTCCTTTCGTTTTTTATCCTAACGTCTTCTATAATCATTCAATTTTAGTTCTATGAGCTTGATTAACCTCGACTGTCCCCAAATCCGACCGTCAACCCATGATCAACCAAACGGGTTGATCACCCAAACTCCATGATTTCTAAACCAAACTGCAATTAACTTCACCAGTAGCTTGAGGGGACCTAGGCGAACCAAAACATCCAATCAATTGACCAAATACTAACCTGGAAGTGATCGTCCCAAGCACTGAAAATCCTCTGAAACTAGGACTCAGGTTCCCGGCCAACCAGTCCTCCTCCTTCTTCTATTTTTGCACGGTTGTGCTCGTAGTGAACCCAGAAGTCTAACACGGCCCTTGGTTTCGTTCAACAAGCCTCGGGAATTAAACTCGATTTTTCCCTCCATTTTCTAGTTTTTCTTCCCCGTCAGTTCCTCTCACTCTCAGCTCTCTCAACTGATGCAAAATGAACCCTCTCTCACTCCCCTACTCGGTTAATCAATCAGAATGGCCAACACCCGTGGGAACCCAACTGATGTCTCTGTGAAATGTGTTTCCCGTAAACAGAAAACATAACCATTTTTTTAACTCCTCCCGTGCTCTGAATCTCTGCCCAACCATTCTTCAATGTCATTAACTCTCCCCAAGGTCACTAAACAATTCTGATCAGACAACCCAGGCGTAAAAAATTGCACCGTTTCAGTCCACTACACTATTAAACAATGCCCACCCACGGCTGTTTAAACTGGGCATAGCAAAATTACCATTTTTCCCTTCAGCATGAATTTACCAAAATGCCCCTCATCTTCTGAGACCCGTAACTTAGTCACCCGATGTCCGTTTGACGCGTGCCGTCCCAGTTCAACCCCAGTTCCACCGTGAAAACTGAGGTTAATCCTGCTCCCATCTGACACCCCGACATGTAACTAAAGTAAAACACCCAACAAGCATAGTCAGACGAAGGAGAAACTATAAACATCCCGAAGATAAAAGTTTACAGAGCATAGTACTAAATACAAAAGAAGGAAAACCGATAAACTAAATACACGAACACGGAAAAGTTTAAAACACTCCGGGATCCCTTCCGCGACTTCTATGCCTCAGACGCTGCCTCGACGCCGAAACCCTGCTCTAGCTCCACGACCTAGAGGGCAATTTAAAAACCAGAAAGTGTGAGTGGACCATAATTAAAAGAAAAGTTTCCAAACCCATTTATAAGAAAATCGGGTTTGGCCCTCCGTTTTGAAACCACATGCATAACCCAGTTATTAAAACAGTTATAGTTCACATAAACCTCATCATAAAAACAGAAACACTATAAAACACTGTTAAAGAAATCATAGCAGAAGCATCATAAAACCGTATTATAAACCATGCATATCAAGTCATCATTATCCGATCAAACCTGCTGGACCTATCCGAGTCTTTAAACTCCCGAGTTTTTAAACTCAATCCAGGACTTAATAATATCCGAGACTTTAAACTCCCGAGTCTTTAAATTCAACAGGCCTACGGGGGAAATATCAATATATCCGAGTCTTTAAACTCCCGAGTCTTTAAACTCAATCCGGGTCTTTAAACCCAATCCGGGCCCGTCCCCCGTCAATCAATATCCGGGTCATTAAACCCAATAACCAGATCCAGTAAATCCAATCACAACCATTTGAAAACGATTTCTAAATTAGTATCCAAATCCGAATCCGAAATCACGGGTCTGATGCCCTTCCGGCATCCAGAACCGTCATTCCGAACCCAAATCCAGAATTCCATTTTTCAACTTTAAAACCAAATTCCGATTTCCGAAATCCGATTCTAAAACCGAAAACCTTGATCATCGAAACCACGTCTTAAAATCCATTTATAAGCATTCAAAACTAGTTATCATTTAAAATCCCGAACTCATAACATCGTTCTCCAAAATCAACATTCCTCGTAAAACGTGCTAATTACGTTATTTCTCGAAAAACGTACAAGTAAGGAAAACCAATATAAAATATTCAATGATCATGAAATCACATATAAACCATAAAACAATTATAGAAAAGCAGTTATGCATGCTCGAGTTTAGAGAAGGGGTCCACTCACAGTACCGAGCCCTCAATCGCGTACGATTAACCCGAAACCAATTCCATTAGACTCGTCACAGCACCTAGACCAAAAACCATGTTGACAACTTCCCTAACCGCCGCCGCACGCGCCCTCATGCGCCTTCCAAAGTGGCTGCGCGTGGCCCTCACGCGCCAGCTACAGTGCAGCTTCAACCTCGAGCAGACCCGGTTCAGCACAGTTCCTGCACATCGAACCGGCGTCAGCGGTTCTCCGCCGTACCTGCACCAAAACTGCTCCTCTCTTCACCCACAGCATCGTCCAGTTCCTAGCTATCCATCCCCCTTACTCAACCACCTCGACAAAGCTTCTAAGTCATCGTCCCTAACTCGAAACCAGGCCCGTTCAGTCCCTGTTTCCTTCTCCGGCCACCCAAGTCACCCCCCGTCACGGTGGCAGTCTCAACCTCTTCCTAAGACCATCCTAAACCTCACCCAACTCACCAAGACCGTCGACTCATTCCCTAAGTCCACGACTTTTAACCTGAGCAAAACGGAAAAACAGAGTACATCTGTATGCTCCGTCGTGCCAACCTCCACCGTGCACTCCCCGTCACGGCTGCCCCACCAGAAGACTCCTAGGACTCCACTGAATTCCCTAGACCTCACGGAACTCCTCGATTCAATCCCTGAACCTACGACTTAGCTCTTGAACCCAGACGACAAAACAGAGCAAAGAAACGAGGATGAGGAATTACCTGTCCTCCTGTCGCCGTCGTGAGCTTAGCCATGAGGCAGTAGTTCCTCCCTTCCTCCTCCGTCCTCTGGACACTTCCACTGGCCTTGATTGGTTGATCACGGCCACAACACCACCCACAAACACTCATGCCCTCCCTGTTTTTCTCTGATTTCCCGTGGCTCTCAACTCACACACAAACCATCACCGCACCTCCAAACCTCCTCACTGTCTTCCTCTCAAACTCTAAGTCACTCCTCACTCACCAGAACACACCAACCCTCACGATCACCTCTCAATTTCGCTCAATTCCTCCCTCTGTTTTCTGTTCTTCGAACACAAACAAACACACAAGGGTGCACGATTACCCCAAATAATTGGACCGTGTATGCTAGAAACCTCTAGCCCTCCTACACATGTCACCATCCCCTCAGCCTTCTCACATGTGGCTCAATATCAGCCCTCCATTTTCCCTCTCTATTGCACAAATCCCCATGTTCAAAGACCAAAATACCCCTCATTTTAAGTCAAAATTATGATTTTACCCTTACCGTTTTAGACCCGTAACTCACACCTCGTAAGTCCGATGAATACGTGCCGCTTGTCATCGAACTCAAGACGACGAGATCTATCTAAGTATCCTAGGTCAACGTACCAAAACCCATTCGTAACAAAAGTCAACTCTTCCCCCCAGTTTAACCAAATTACGGTTATGCCCTCAACATTCCGAACGTCATAACTTCCTCCTCGGATGTCGGAATCGAGCATACCACCTGTCTACGAATTCGTGACGTCCTAAACTACGTCCGGGTCATCGGTCAAAACCTAATTGACCGCCCTAACTAAAAGTCAACTTTTTACCCAAACTAGGGGCAAAATCGTCATTCTACCCTATCGGTCCAAAAGTACCCAACTAAGTACTACTTAAGCTCACTAATCCTTCACTAATCGCTGTCTTATTCCTAATTTCTGGGACAGGTCGTTACAACCTACCCACCTAAAAAAAATTTCGTCTCCGAAATTCCACAGCTAGTTCCCGACACCTAGGGTCCCCTACCTGGTAAGCAATACTAGGTCAACAACAACTTCTCCTGGGTTTCCTGTCTATCATCTCCACCTTGGGTATTTCACTCCATCCCCAACTACCAGTTACACTTCATGGTGTACGCAAGGGAAACTCTATGAACAGAAAACAAAGGTATTTTAAAATACCTCATATAGAGCACCCAATAGAAGTCATAGAGTACATCCTCACGTACTGCCACCTCACTTCCCAGAACCCACTCAAGTCCTAACCCAGAACAATCTAAGCCAACAGGACAACCTATCTATTAGCTCACTCCCTCGGCTGCTACTTCGACCACTTGTCGAAATAAATCTACAAAGGCCTAAAGGCAAACTCTAGATTGTGGGTTCTCTTCCTTCAATAACCTCATATCGATCAGTTATAGTCACTGCTTTCCTATTCCTTCCGTCCGCCTTCAACGGAACTCACTGTAACACTCCAGGTCACCTAGGGTAACTCTTAGACTCTACCCTGGGATCCAACAACAAAGTACGTACAACACAACCAAGGATAGTAAAAATACCTGTCCCCGCATCTGGTGCCGACTGAACCTCCTGCTGTGTCATCGAAAACACTCGGGCCTGAGATCCCGACGCTCTACCACGTCCCCTCGAGCTACTAGTGGCACCACCACCTTCTCTAGTGCCCGCTGTCCCTGATACTGTACCCTGTCCGGGCTCCGCCACTCCTCGGCCTACACCACCTTCCTGTGGCAATAGTGGACACTCATGTCGAAAGTGACCTCGCTCCCTGCAGTAGAAACAAAAATCCCGACCAGGTCCACTACTCGGTCTCCCTGTCGACGCAACAGACGTCGCACTAACTTGCGGAGTCGGCTGTGTCCGATAACAACAAAATCCCGAACTCTGGAAACTACCAGGTCTACCGAAACGATCATCACCCGACGACGACGCTCCATCGAAGTTACCTCTCTTCGGTGTCCTCTGACTCGAAGCTCCAGTAAAAGATGGCTCCCGGCGTCGCACCGGCAAACTCGCCTCAACCCTCACCGTAGCGTCCAACAACTCTCGGAGGGTAGTAAACGATCCAGCCGTCACTGTGGCTCGAATCTCACCTCGCAAGCCCAACTCAAACCTACGGCACTTCTCGGCTTCAGTAGCCACAAACGCAGGAGCAAACCGAGACAACATCTGGAACTTCTGTTCGTACTCAGCCACACTCAGATTCCCCTGTTGAAGCTGCAGAAACTCAGCCTCCTTGGCATCTCGGAAAGAACGAGGATAATACTAATCTAGGAATCTTTCCCGAAACGTCTCCCAGGTCACTGTGTGGGCATCCCAACCAGACAACTCGAGGGTATACCACCATTTGTATGCCGCACCTTCTAGTAAGAACGTAGCCAGTAACACTCGCTCCTTCGGTGGGCAATGCATTACTGCAAAGATCCGCTCAAGTCTCGTGATCCACCTCTGGGCTTCCTCAGGATCTTCCCTGTCAGGACCCACCCCGGTGTCACCCCGAAACCCAAGGTCAATCCCGCTCCCGTCTGACTCCCCGACACAACACCCAAGTAAAACTCATGCAAACCCAGTCAGACGCAGGAGTAATTAAACAAAATATTCCGACGTTATCGTTTTCAGAGCCTAGTACAAAATACGAAGAAAATAAAAACCCGATAAAGTACACGCACACGGAAACCTTTAATCTATGCTGGGATCCCTCACGTCACTTCTATGCCTCAGACACTGCCTCGACGTCAAGACCCCGCGCTCGCTCCACAACCTGGAGGGCAATTTAAAACAGAAGGTGTGAGTGGACCAAACAGTACAAGAGTTCAAAACCATTTTACACGAAAACCGAGTTTAACCCTCCGTTTTGAAAACCACATGCATAACCAATATTTATGAACACAATTATAAATCAATTCTCATCAAACATCATAAGAAACAGAAACACTATAAAACAGTTATAGGAAAACCACAGCATGTGAATCATAAAACCATATCAGAAATCATAACATCACATCATCATTTTCCCGATCAAACCTGCTGGACCTATCCGAGTCTTTAAACTCCCGAGTCTTTAAACTCAATCCAGGCCTTAATCATATCCGAGTCTTTAAACTCAAGGCCTACGGGGGAAATATCAATATATCCGAGTCTTTAAACTCCCGAGTCTTTAAACTCAATCCGGGTCTTTAAACCCAATCCGGCCGGTCCCCCGTCACATATATCCGGGTCTTTAAACCCAATATCCAGATCCAGCAAATCCAATCCCAAAACCATTTGAAAACCATTTACCAATCGACATCCAAACCCGAATCCGAAATCACTGCTCCGGTGCCCTTCCATCATCCAGAACCGTCATTCCGAACCCAAATCCGGAATCCACTTTCCCACTTTAAAACCAATTTCCATTTCTGAAATCCGTTTCTAAAACCAAAAACCTTTATTATCGAAATCATGTTCCAAAATCCCTTTATAACCAATGAAAACCACTTATCAATTGAAATCCCAAAATCATTGCATCCATTTGAGAAACAAACCACTTTCTCGTAAAACGTGCTAAAAACCGAACATTCATGAAAACGTGCAGTCATGTAAAATCAACCAAAACATAGTCGATAAACATAGAATAGTGATTAAAAGCCATAAGACAATGATAGAAAACAGTTATGCATGCTCGAGTTTAGAGAAGGGGTCCACTCACAATACTGAGCCCTACTCGCGTCCCGAACGTCCAGCCCGTTCCTCGGCTTCTTCGGGAAATCCCGATGCTGTCAACCACCGTCAAATTACATCACTAAGACGTCTACAAACACTCACCTAAATTCCCTCAAAAATCCCCGAATCGAAAACCGAAAACCCGGGACCCTAAACATTCACCCTCGCGGAACTACACTCATACGTCTTCCGATTGACCCGAAACCAGCTCCATTGAACTCACCATAACTTCTAGACCAAAAACCATGTTGACCACTTTCCCATCCGCCGCCGTATGCGCCCCCACGCGCCGTCCAAAGTGGTTGCGCGTGGCCCTCACGCGCCAGCTACAGTACATCCCCTACCTCGAGATGACTGTACGGCCCCATCACGGCGACCATCCTAGTTGACACCTAGGACCCTCCTAAACATCACCCTGACCTTCTAACCTCCCGACTCTCAGCCAAACCTCACGACTTTCCAAATGAAATTTCACGGGAAAATAGAGCAAGGAAGCTTACCTTTCGGTTGCAGCTCCGCCGTGCGCACAGCCGCCTACCACGGTGCTCGTTGGACTCCTGGCAACCTCCTCAGCCTCCCCTCGCCTTGGTTTGCCTCACCTCACGGCATAGCTGCCACCTCGAACTCTCAGGCTCCCTGTTTCCCCCAAAACTTCTCCGCACCTCCGCCGTGCCACCGTGCACGATTGTGCCACCAATTCACGACCACCAGCCTCCCTTCAGTCTCTTGTTCCTCCCTCACTCACCATAACTCATCACGAGCCACGATCACTCCTCAATTTCTCCTCACAAGCTCACTCTGTTTCTCTGTGTATCGAAGAACTGCACGGGTTGCACGAGTGCACCCCAATTATTTGGGTTGTGCGCGCACACGAGAACATCCCAGAAACCACTCCACAATGGCCACATGTCACCATCCACTCACTCCTTATCCCACTTGGTTAAACCCCAGCCGTCCATCTCCTTTCTCTCTGCACAAATCCCCAGAAACCAAAAAGACCAAAATACCCTCATGTTTTACTCATTTTTACGGTTTTACCAAAACTTTCTAGACCCGTAACTCTCGCCTCGTAAGTCTGATGAATACGTGCCACCTGTCATCGAACTCAGGACGACGAATGCTACCTAACCATCCTAGGTCAACCTACCAAAACTCGATTATCCAAAAAGTCAACTATTTTGCCTGGTTCGGGCAAAATCGTCATTCGCCACTAATGACTTATCGGGACCAACTAACCACTGATTAACCTCACTAACCACACCTTAATCCCTCTACTAATCCCGGCTCTCGGGACGGGTTGTTACAATCTACCCCCCTAAAAAAATTTTGTCCCTGAAATTCCACAGCTAGTTCCCGACACCTAGAGTTTCGTGTCTATCATCTCCACCTTGGGTATTTCACCCCAAGCCCCAACTATGGTTACCACGGTCAACCCTAGCTATGTAACAGCTGCATGGTGTACGCAAGGGAAACTCTATGAACAGAAAACAAAGGTATTATAAAATACCTTATGTCACAGTACCCGACAGAAGTCATAGAATACATCCTCGTATACAACCACCCTACCTTCCCAAACCAACTCGACCACCCCTCTCCCTCGTCTGCTAATTCGGCCACTATCGGAAGAAATCTACAAAGTCCTAAAGGCAAACTCTAGCTTGTGGGTTCTCTCCTTCAATAACCTCATATCGATCAGTTATAGTCACTCCTTTCCTGTACCTTCCGTCATCCTTCTACAGAACTCACTGTAACACTCCAAGTCCTCTAGGAAAACTCCCAGACTCTTCCCTGGATCCAACAACCAAATCTCTTCCCTGGATCCAACAACCAAATCTAAGTACAGCACAACCAAAAGTAAGACAAGTACCTGTCCCCACATCTGGTGTCGACTGATCCTCCTGCTGAGTCATCGAGAACACCTGGGCCTGAGATCCCGACGCTCTATCACGTCCCCTCGAACTACTCGTGGCAGTGCCACCACCTCTTCTCGGGCTTGCTGTCCCTGACGCCGTACTCTGCCCGGACTCCGCTACTCCTCTCCCTACACCACCTTCCTGTGGAAACAGTGGACACTCACGTCGGAAATGACCTCGCTCCCCGCAATAGAAACACACATTCCAACCTGGTCCACTGCTCGGTCTCCCTGTGGACGCTACCGACGTCGCACTAGCTTGCGGAGTCGGCGGTGCTCGGTAACCCCAAAATCCTGAACTCTGGGCACTGCCAGGCCTACCAAAACGATCATCGCCCGACGAGGACGATCCACCGAAGTTACCCCTTTTCGGTGTCCGCTGGCTCGAAGCTCCAGGAATAGATGGTTCCCGGCGTCGCACCGGCAAACTAGCCTCAACTCGCACCGCAGCATCCGACAAGTCTCGGAGAGTAGCAAAAGATCCAGCCGTCACAATGGCTCGAATCTCACCTCGCAAGCCCAACTCAAACCTACGGCACTTCTCGGCTTCAGTGGCCACAAAAGCAGGAGCAAACCGGGACAACATCTGGAACTTCCGTTCATACTCTGCCACTGTCATTTTCCCTTGCTGGAGCTGCAGAAACTCTGCCTCCTTGGCATCCCAGAAAGAAAGAGGATAATACTGCTCCAGAAACCGTTCCCTGAACGTCTCCCAGGTCACACTGTGGGCATCCCAACCGGACAACTCGAGGGTATACCACCACTCATACGCCGCACCATCTAGTAAAAATGTAGCCAACAATACTCGCTCCTCCGGCGGACAATGCATTGCTGCAAAAGTCCGTTCCAGTCTGGTAATCCACCTCTGGGCTTCCTCAGGATCAGCCCCGCCACTAAAAGTAGTAGCCCCGAGCCGCTGGGCTCGCTCAATCGTGGCACTCTCCGTCTCTCTTGCTACTTCTTCAGGTTGTGGAGAGGGTCTACGTCTCGGAAGCATCGTCAACCGCACGCTGAAAGAGGCATAGAAGTAGTCAAACAACTGAAACACAACCTCACAAACCAACAAACCCCACCAACTCGACAAACCTATGCTCTGATACCAATTGTCAGGACCCACCCCGGTGTCACCCCGAAACCCGAGGTCAATCCCGCTCCCGTCTGACTCCCCGACACAACACCCAAGTAAAACTCATGCAAACCCAGTCAGACGCAGGAGTAATTAAACAAAATATTCCGACGTTATCGTTTTCAGAGCCTAGTACAAAATACGAAGAAAATAAAAACCCGATAAAGTACACGCACACGGAAACCTTTAATCTATGCTGGGATCCCTCACGTCACTTCTATGCCTCAGACACTGCCTCGACGTCAAGACCCCGCGCTCGCTCCACAACCTGGAGGGCAATTTAAAACAGAAGGTGTGAGTGGACCAAACAGTACAAGAGTTCAAAACCATTTTACACGAAAACCGAGTTTAACCCTCCGTTTTGAAAACCACATGCATAACCAATATTTATGAACACAATTATAAATCAATTCTCATCAAACATCATAAGAAACAGAAACACTATAAAACAGTTATAGGAAAACCACAGCATGTGAATCATAAAACCATATCAGAAATCATAACATCACATCATCATTTTCCCGATCAAACCTGCTGGACCTATCCGAGTCTTTAAACTCCCGAGTCTTTAAACTCAATCCAGGCCTTAATCATATCCGAGTCTTTAAACTCAAGGCCTACGGGGGAAATATCAATATATCCGAGTCTTTAAACTCCCGAGTCTTTAAACTCAATCCGGGTCTTTAAACCCAATCCGGCCGGTCCCCCGTCACATATATCCGGGTCTTTAAACCCAATATCCAGATCCAGCAAATCCAATCCCAAAACCATTTGAAAACCATTTACCAATCGACATCCAAACCCGAATCCGAAATCACTGGTCCGGTGCCCTTCCGGCATCCAGAACCGTCATTCCGAACCCAAATCCGGAATCCACTTTCCCACTTTAAAACCAATTTCCATTTCTGAAATCCGTTTCTTAAACCAAAAACCTTTATTATCGAAATCATGTTCCAAAATCCCTTTATAACCATTGAAAACCACTTATCAATTGAAATCCCAAAATCATTGCATCCATTTCAGAAACAAACCACTTTCTCGTAAAACGTGCTAAAAACCGAACATTCATGAAAACGTGCAGTCATGTAAAATCAACCAAAACATATTCGATAAACATAGAATAGTGATTAAAAGCCATAAGACAATGATAGAAAACAGTTATGCATGCTCGAGTTTAGAGAAGGGGTCCACTCACAATACTGAGCCCTACTCGCGTCCCGAACGTCCAGCCCGTTCCTCGGCTTCTTCGGGAAATCCCGATCCTGTCAACCACCATCAAATTACATCACTAAGACATCTACAAACACTCACCTAAATTCCCTCAAAAATCCCCGAATCGAAAACCGAAAACCCGGGACCCTAAACATTCACCCTCGCGGAACTACACTCATACGACTTCCGATTGACCCGAAACCAGCTCCATTAAACTCACCATAACTTCTAGACCAAAAACCATGTTGACCACTTTCCCATCCGCCGCCGTACGCGCCCCCACGCGCCGCCCTTAGTGGCTGCGCGTGGCCCTCACGCGCCAGCTACAGTACATCCCCTACCTCGAGATGACTGTGCTGAACCGGCCGCCGTGGCTTGGACCGGCGAGAAGCATTCTCCACCGTCCGGCCACCAATTCACTCCCTCTCTTCTCCTGCAGCTTCGTCCAGACACCACGAATCCATTCCCCACACTCTCTTGGTTCGATTCGACTCCCAGCTTCACGACTGAAGCTTGAACCAGACGGCCCCTTTTTCCCTGTTTCACGATTCACCTGTTCCGGTCACCTCCCATCACGGTGGCGACACCAGAAGATCCCCAAGGCTTTACTGAACCTAGACCCAATCTCCGTTACCCTCGACTCACCCCCAAACTCGTCGACTCACCGTTTGAAGTTCACGGCCAAACAGAGCACCAGAGTGCTCATCTTTGCCTGAGCCCCGCCGTGTACGGCCCCATCACGGCGACCATCCTAGTCGGCACCTAGGACACTCCTAAACATCACCCTGACCTTCTAACCTCTCGACTCTCAGCCAAACCTCACGACTTTCCAAATGAAATTTCACGGGAAAACTGAGCAAGGAAGCTTACCTTTCGGTTGCAGCTCCGCCGTGCGCACCGCCGCCTACCACGGTGCTCGTTGGACTCCTGGCAACCTCCTCAGCCTTCCCTCGCCTTGGTTTGCCTCACCTCACGGCATAGCCGCCACCTCGAACTCTCAGGCTCCCTGTTTCCCCCAAAACTTCTCCGCACCTCCGCCGTGCACGATTGCGCCACCAATTCACGACCACCAGTCTCCCTTCAGTCTCTTGTTCCTCCCTCACTCACCATAACTCATCACCAGCCACGATCACTCCTCAATTTCTCCTCACAAGCTCACTCTGTTTCTCTGTGTATCGAAGAACTGCACGGGTTGCACGAGTGCACCCCAATTATTTGGGTTGTGCGCGCACACGAGAACATCCCAGAAACCACTCCACAATGGCCACATGTCACCATCCACTCACTCCTTATCCCACTTGGTTAAACCCCAGCCGTCCATCTCCTTTCTCTATGCACAAATCCCCAGAAACCAAAAAGACCAAAATACCCTCCTGTTTTACTCATTTTTACGGTTTTACCAAAACTTCCTAGACCCGTAACTCTCGCCTCGTAAGTCCGATGAATACGTGCCACCTGTCATCGAACTCAGGACGACGAATGCTACCTAACCATCCTAGGTCAACCTACCAAAACTCGATTATCCAAAAAGTCAACTATTTTGCCTGGTTCGAGCAAAATCGTCATTCGCCACTAATGACCTTATCGGGACCAACTAACCACCGATTAACCTCACTAACTACACCTTAATCCCTCTACTAATCCCGGCTCTCAGGACGGGTTGTTACATGCCCCACCGCTAAAAGAAGTATCCCCGAGCCGCTGGGCTCGCTCGATCGTAGCACTCTCTGTCCCTCTTGCTGCTTCGTCTTCAGGTCGTGGAGAGGGTCTACGTCTCGGAGGCGTCGTCAATCGCACACTGAAAGAGGCATAGAAATAGTCAAACAACCTAAACACAACCTCACAACAGACACAAACCCAACAGACTCGACAAACCTATGCTCTGATACCAATTGTCAGGACCCACCCCGGTTCCACCCCGAAAACCAAGGTAAATCCTGCTCTCGTCTGTTACCCCGACACGTAACTAAAGTAAACCACCCAACAAGCACAGTCAGACGCAGGAGAAACTATAAACGTCCCGAAGTCAAGTTTTACAGAGCATAGTTCTAGATACAAAAGAAAGAAAACCGATAAACTAAATACACGCACACGGAAAAGTTTAAAACACTTCGGGATCCCTTTCGCGACTTCTATGCCTCAGACGCTGCCTCGACGCCGAAACCCCGCTCTAGCTCCACGACCTGGAAGGCAATTTAAAACAGAAGGTGTTAGTGGACCATAAAATAAAAGAAAAGTTCCCAAAACCATTTATAAGAGAACCGGGTTTGGCCCTCCGTTTTGAAACCACATGCATAACCCAGTTATTAAAACAGTTATAGTTCACATAAACCTCATCATAAAAACAGAAACACTATAAAACACCGTTAAAGAAATCATAGCAGAAGCATCATAAAACCGTATTATAAACCATTCATATCAAGTCATCATTATCCGATCAAACCTGCTGGACCTATCCGAGTCTTTAAACTCTCGAGTCTTTAAACTCAATCCAGGCCTCAATAATATCCGAGACTTTAAACTCCCGAGTCTTTAAACTCAACAGGCCTACGGGGGAAATATCAATATATCCGAGTCTTTAAACTCCCGAGTCTTTAAACTCAATCCGGGTCTTTAAACCCAATCCGGGCCCGTCCCCCGTCAATCAATATCCGGGTCTTTAAACCCAATAACCAGATCCAGAAAATCCAATCACAACCATTTGAAAACCATTTCTAAATCCGAATCCAAACCCAAATCCGAAATCACTGGTCTGATGCCCTTCCGGCATCCAGAATCGTCATTCTGAACCCAAATCCGGAATTCCATTTTTCAACTTTAAAACCAAATTCCGATTTCCGAAATCCGATTCTAAAACCGAAAACCTTGATCATCGAAATCACGTCTTAAAATCCATTTATAAGCATTCAAAACCAGTTATCATTTAAAATCCCGAACTCATAACATCATTCTCCAAAATCAACATTCCTCGTAAAACGTGCCAATTACGTTATTTCTCGAAAAATGTACAAGTAAGGAAAACCAATATAAAATATTCAACGATCATGAATTCACATACAAACCATAAAACAATTATAGAAAAGCAGTTATGCATGCTCGAGTTTAGAGAAGGGGTCCACTCACATTACCGAGCCCCTCAATCGTGTCCCGAACGTCTCGTACGTTTCTTAGCTTCCTCGGGAAGTCCCGATCCTGTCAACAACCACCAAAGTACGTCACTAACACGTCTACAAAAGTCCACCTAATTTTCCCAAAAATTCCCGGGTCCTAAACGTAACGAACTTGAACCCTAAACCTCCACCCTCGTGAAACTACTTCGATTCGACGTCCGATTAACCCGAAACCAATTCCATTAGACTCGTCAAAGCACCTAGACCAAAAACTATGTTGACAACTTCCCTAACCGCTGCCGCACGCGGCCCCACGCGCCGCCCAAAGTGGTTGCGCGTGGCCCTCACGCGCCAGCTACAGTGCATCTTCAACCTCAAGCAGACCCGGTTCATCACAGTTCCTGCACATCGAACCGGCGTCAGCGGTTCTCCGCCGTACTTGCACCAAAACTGCTCCTCTCTTCACCCACAACATCGTCCAGTTCCTAGCTATCCATCCCCCATACTCAACCACCTCGACACAGCTTCTAAGTCATCGTCCCTAACTCGAAACTAGACCCGTTCAGTCCCCTGTTTCCTTCTCCGGCCACCCAGGTCACCCCCCTGTCACGGTGGCAGTCTCAACCTCTTCCTAAGACCATCCTAAACCTCACCCAACTCACCAAGACTGTCGACTCACTCCCTAAGTCCACGACTTTCAACCTGAGCAAAACGGAAAAACAGAGTACATAAGTATGCTCCGTCGTGCAAACCTCCACCGTGCACTCCCCGTCACGGCTGCCCCATCAGAAGACTCCTAGGACTCCACTGAATTCCCTAGACCTCACGGAACTCCTCGATTCAACCCCTAAACCTACGACTTAGCTCCTGAACCCAGACGACAAAACAAAGAAAAGAAACGAGGATGAGGAATTACATGTCCTCCTGTCGCCGTCGTGAGCTCAGCCGTGAGGCAGTAGTTCCTCCCGTCCTCCTCCGTCCTCTGGACACTTCCACTAGCCTCGATTGGTTGATCACGGCCACAACACCACCCACGAACACTCACGTCCTCCCTGTTTTTCTCTGATTTCCCGTGCCTCTCAACTCACACACAAACCATCACCGCACCTCCAAACCTCCTCACTATCTTCCTCTCAAACTCTAAGTCACTCCTCACTCACCAGAACACACCAACCCTCACGATCACCCCTCAATTTCGCTCAATTCCTCCCTCTGTTTTCTGTTCTTCGAACACAAACAAACACACACGGGTGCACGATTACCCCAAATAATTGGACCGTGTATGCTAGAAACCTCTAGCCCTCCTACACGTGTCACCATCCCCTCAGCCTTCTCACATGTGGCTCAATCTCAGCCCTCCATTTTCCCTCTCTGTTGCACAAATCTCCATGTGAAAAGACCAAAATACCCCTCATTTTAAGTCAAAATTACGATTTTACCCTTACCGTTTTACACCCGTAACTCACACCTCGTAAGTCCGATGAATACGTGCCGCCTGTCATCGAACTCAAGATGACGAGATCTATCTAAGTATCCTAGGTCAACGTACCAAAACCCATTCGTAACAAAAGTCAACTCTTCCCCCTAGTTTAACCAAATTACGGTTATGCCCTCAACCTTCCGAACATCATAACTTTCTCCTCGGATGTAGGAATCGAGCGTACCACCTGTCTACGGATTCGTGACGTCCTAAACTACGTCCGGATCATCGGTCAAAACCTAATTGACCGTCCTAACTAAAAGTCAACTTTTTGCCCAAACTAGGGGCAAAATCGTCATTCTACCCTATCAGTCCAAAAGTACCCAACTAAGTACTACTTAAGCTCACTAATCCTTCACTAATCGCTGTCTTAATCCTAATTTCTGGGACAGGTCGTTACAAACAGTCTTCGAGTCGTGTGAAAAATCAATTGTATTTCAAAAAGTCAACTTTTCCCCCTATTTTGTCCAATTACGCTAATGCCCTTGAACTTCCGAATGTCACAACTTCTTCCCGGATCGTTCGAATCAGACGTGCCACCTGTCTATGGACTCATGACTTCCCCGAACTACGTCACGGTCATCGGTCAAAGTCCGTTTGACCCACCAATAAAAAAGTCAACAATTTGACCTTACCATTCACAGGGGTAAAAATGTCATTTCATTCAATATTTTACAATATTACAATCCCCGGATTTCCGGGGTGTTACAATTATTATGTTTAAGTGAATTTTAGAAAATTAACGGACACAAACTTGTGAGATCTTGAGCCTAATTGCCTTTTTATTCTAAGTGATCTATTTGTTTCTACTCTATAATAATCTTCACTTCTGTTCTTACATCACTTTTGCTTTGAAATTTAACGAACTTTATCTTATAGATGTTCTTAGTTTAATGTGTGGTTTGACATAAGAAGTTATATAGACTATGTGTGCTTAACCCCTAAGGCCTTTTCCTATCCTATTGCATGCTCCTTAAGTCAATTTTGAAGTCGAACAGTCTGTCTTTTCTTTCATCACCTACGTTTTATCCTACCCAATTTCTTAGCCATTCAATCAAGGTCATACCTTATAACTTGAGTCTGTGTCAAGGTTGTACCAAATGAGGATCATCGTGAGAATGGAAAAGGTAAAAGTAGTTCTTGCTTAATCAAGGGTATTGGTGTGCAAAGATTGCAAGTGAATTAAGTGGGAAGTAATTTAGAGTGTGAGGAAATTTTTTTGCATGATCTTGGTTCCTTTAAAAAAATATACATGTTTTCTTTTTAAAAAAAAAGAAAAAAGAAACAAAACAATCTAAGAAAAAAGAAACAAAGAAAAGTATCAAAAGAAGAAGGAAAAAAAAAAGAGAAAAAAAATGAAAAACAACTTGAATTGGACCAAGTGAGCCAAAGAACCTCAACCGCCCTCAAGGAAGCCCAATGTTGTAGGCCTTAAGCAAGGATTCAGTTTAGATATTTCAAGATTCAAATCATGACTTCTCATGCCTTGGCACAGCTCAGGTTATTTGAATTCCATCCTATCTGTAATGACCCGTCCCGAATTCGGGGATTAGATTAGTCACTAATCTTGATTAGTGAGATTGAACGGTGGTTTGTAGGGCGGAATCGGACAAAATGTGTAAAATGACTGTTTTGCCCCTAGTCGTGGGCAAAATGTTGACTTTTTGATCGGGCGGTCAAACGGACTTTGACCGATGACCGTGACGTAATTCGGGACGTCACGAGTTCATAGACAGGCGGCACGTTCGATTCCGACATCTGAGGAGAAAGTTACGATGTTCGGAAGTTGAGGGGTATTTTGGTAATTTTGGTCAATTGGGGTTAAATGTTGACTTTTTGACCGGGAGGTCCGATGGACGAGGGCTAAGGACTGTTACGTAGGTATCGTCGATACGAATCCAACGACAGGAGGCATGCCGAAATCGGAGATTCGACGACGAAGTTATGGTCACGGACGTAATCGCGATTAACCGAACTAACCGAGACTCAGAATAAAATAATAATAAAATCCGATTACCCTAATCCCAAACCAATCTGGACCCTTGATGTGTGACACATGTCATCATCCCCTTCATTCCCTAAATCAGGGATCTTTGCTGGCCATTTGGGTTAATTAATCATTTTCTCTCCTCAAATCCTCACCATTGATTTTAAAACTCAAACTGATCCCAGCCCTTGATCTCATCTGCACACTCTGATTTAAGCCATCAGACTATTCTTCACATTTTCATTGTCCCTCAAAACCGTGAGCACGGTTTCCTTCCAAGAACAAACACATCACCACATCTCAGCCTCAACTCACACACCAGACGGTACCAGACGAACCCCAGCCACCTCCAGACGCCGGCCACCACCTCACGGCCGCCCTGCACGGCCGGGAAACCTCCCAGACCCGAGAGGAAACCAAACAACATGACGCTGCCCAACCGTCCAAACCACCGCACCTGGACCTGAAACAACTTCATGTTAACATCACTGGAACCTTAGGACGACTCAGACCACGACTGGACGAGCCACGGCGGCGACGCGGCGGCGATATGCTCAGAAACCCGAGAAGGTTTGATTTTCTTCCCTGTTTCGAAACACAGGTTTTTGACGTTGGGATTGCTTGCTTACTTCTGAAACATGTCCTAGGAACCTAGACGACCATTTTGGACCATGAACCACGGCTGGAAGTTCGACGACTCGCCGGAGAAGACAAACCAGAACTGGCAGGCAACTTTCCCGTCGAGTTCAGGTGGTTACTTCAACCTAAAAATGAGTTTGGATGTCACAGAACCGTAGAAGAGGTTATGACGAGTCCATAGGATCAAACCGTATCAAAAATGGTGGTTTGAAACTCGATCTGTGATCGGGTCAAGCCGTGGGTCGACGGCGACCCGGTTACAGACCCGGTTTCAGAACCCGGTTACTGTAGCATGACGTCATCAAGGTTGACCTGAGTGTTGACCTGGCGCGTGGGGGCGCGTGAAGGGTATTTTGGGGAAATTTCCAACATGAATTTTAATCTATTCGATGTAACGGACATTTTGGGATTGGTTTCGTGTCGATCGGACACCGTCTCGATATTGTTCGGGATGTCCGAAGGTTTTAAATTAAGTTTAAAAATAAGTAAAACTTCGGTAAAATTACGGGACTTTGATAGGATGTTAATGATGAGGTTAGTGACCATCTAATGTGATTTGGACAGGATTGGGAGTCCCGATGATAGTGGTGTGGCCCGGGAGGGCCGGTGGCACGCGTATCGAGGCATACCGTTAAAACGGTCTGTGAGTGGACTTTGGTTTTATAAATCCTATGCATGCTTAAATGTGATATATGGTTTATATACATGATTTCTATGATGGTATTTGTGAGTATTGATTTCGGGTATGTTGCACGTATTTCGAGGTGTTTTCCGTATTTCACGTGTATCGGGATTAACGGTTTATTTGTGGTTTTGCGTGCTTGTGGTTAAATAAATATTATGATAAAACAGTTTTTATATTGGAACGATGAATTCGGCCTTGAGGCCCACTTGTTTTGGAAATCTCGGACTTGGAGTCCATTTGAGTACGTAATCGGGATGTGGGCCCAGTTGGTTTATAAGTCGGGTTGCGAGCCCAGTTGGTTTATAAATCGGGTGGTGGGCCCAGTGGTTCATAAAGTCGGGCATGAGGCCCAATTGGATTAAAATGATGATTTCGGGTCAGGGGCCTATATTTAATAAATGTGGTTTCGGGTCAGGGACCCTAAATGGAAATGTGTTGTTTTATGGAAAATTCGGGCAGGGCCCATTGTGATGTTGTGAAATGAATTAATAAAAAAAAACTATTTTCCATATACCATCTTGATACAAGGATATATGACGGTCTCCTCCAGATGTCTAGGACACTGGGGAAGTCACGGTGCATTGCCTGCGAAGGGTCACCATACGGAGCAGCCGGACCGTATGATGACTCAGGAGCAGGATTGCTATGATTGATGTCTGGGACGTCAGACATCAGGATGTCAGAAATATGGACCCGGAGAGACCCCGGGCAGCACGCGTAGCATATAAAACCGTGAGATATGACGTTAGGGACGTCTAGCATCAGGGATGCTGGTGATGGTAATGGTAAAATACGAATTAATGAAATGGCTTTCCGGGTGGATTTGTGATTATATGATTTTAATGGATTGATGTTCATTTATGGTCGTGGGTGGTGACCCACATGGTTGTTTATGTGTAGTTGCGGTATTCCACAGTTTTGGGCTGAGTTCCCACACTTGGTTTTTGGTTAACGGTTTTTGGGCTAAGGCCCTAATGGCTCGGTTGAGCAAACGTTTTGGTTACTGGTTTTCGTGGCATGCATACGTTTTTATCGGAGGGCATAAATGTCTTATAACTGTATTTGATAAACTTATTGGTTTTTGTCCACTCACAGCTTTTGGTTTTAATGCCCTTCAGGTTGATTACGGATGCGATTGCGGTAGAGACTGGGACATTGCACACCTCCTCCATCGATCCTTGCGCACTCTGGATGCCCCATTGGGCAGTGGCTCTTGGTTATCCCTTGTCTGACACCTCTTGTTGGACGGGAGCAGGGCACATTCCACGGTACTCCCGGGGGGATTGGGATGGGTCCTGTCAACTTGGTATCAGAGCACGGTTGCTCTTTTGTGTGCGCAGGTCGAGGTTGTGATGTCGCATTGGGCTGCAATTCGTTATCAACCTGATAGATAGTTTTTGGGTTTGGATAGTGGATAGAGTGTGATTGGCCCGATGCGCCGTGCATTAATGTGATTCGACCCAAGTGGGGTTGATTGTGATGAACTGGTATTGTGGGACCGACGGTTCGATCATGTAATATTAAATTGTTGTGCTGCTAGGTGCAGCCAGGTTCGAGGAACCTCATGTGAGTAATGGTTAAAAAATGTGAACCCTTGTGGTGGTTTCTAGTGTGAAGGATGTTGGTTCATCGGAGTTGGCCGATGACCTAGTGGTGGAACCCACGTTGATGGGATGGTAGGATTGGATTTGACGTCTATACGATGTCAGGACCGCGGGGTCGGTCAGGTTGTGGATTTTATATTACGGAGATCTGTTTGGTTCGGTTGAACCATAGGGTGTGATTGTGGAATCCCGTGTTGGATCGGGTATTGGTGTGATGTGTGGATGCGGATCTCGATAGCAATGACAGTTAGTCGGTAGTCATATAGAGATGACTGGCTATCGAGGGTAATTGGTGTGGTTATAATACTTGGGGATCAGGGGACGTTCAGGGAACGTTCATTTTCCTGATGTGGATTGTCAGAGTGGTGGTACCCATAGTCGTGAGGTACGGGATCGTCGTTCGGTATGAACGGAGATCCAGGGTTGTCGTATTTGCACACGGTGGGCAGTATGGATGTTTGTGGGTTGGTACTTTTGTGCTGATGCTAATATGGATGCCTGTGTGCTGATACTAGTGTTGTTGATAGTATGTTGGTGCAGGTACTAGCGCTGGTGCTAGTGTCGGTGATGGTGTTGACGATGAACCACAAGTTGCGGTGTGACTCCGTCATGATGAACATATGTTCGGTCTTTGAGATTCGGTAGTGGTTGAGTGATGGACTGGATGGGATCCAGTTAAGATTGTGATGTGTTGGGATAAGTCCCAATAGTGGTGAGATAACCAGCGATGAGTGGATAAAAAGGTATGATTGAGAACGTAGAAAACCGAGTGTTGAACCTGTAAAGGTTGGGATGTGCGAACGGAACAATAACGGATCGACTGTGGACACGTGGTTATCCAAGTGAGTTGAAGAGGTAGGATGTCTAGTGGTTAGACTTGACATCACGTTGGGAGCATGTCTGTTTCCAACATGGTTGGAACCTTAGTGTCGAGGAGAGTTGTAATTATGGGACGAGAGGAGTGCTGGTTTCCGCATTGGTGATGGGTATTCCGGAGTCATTGGGATTGACTTACTGTTTTCTGCCCTGGCAGACATTGACTGTAGTTACCAGTACGTTGAGCGTGTATTGGTTGGTGGGCCCATGTGTGTTGTGGGGTCATCAGGGGGAGTTGCGTATTCAAAATTAGATAAACGGGATTTCTCATTTTCTGCTTGGTGGCAGACAATGTTGTGTCACATGGTGTGGTGAGTACGGTGAGTTTTGTTGCATCCACATAGGATGAGTATTGGAGTCATTGTTTTGGATCATCCTTGGTTTTTCCTAGGTGGAATGACAAGGATTGATACAAGGTAATCGGTGAGAATCCGCAGTCTCGACGTGTCTCGTCGTAGACTGGTCGGTCTAGTTGTGGGAGTTGGTTGTCGATCGTTGTGACGATCTAGGATGTTGACATTATAGTCAGGGACACCGTGTCTATCTAAGTCGTGATCTTGATGATCGAGATAGGAAGGAGAGTATATCACTTTTACTTTCGTATGTGAGTCGTAATGACGGAATTGAACTTCTTTTCGAAGTGGGGCCCGTATGGTATTCTACTCGGGTGAGTAGGTTTTCAAGGTAGTTGAATTTTGTCAACCTTAGACGTATGGAGGTTGGATTGGCTTCCCTATGAAGTCAATCAAGTGTATTGAACGGGTAACCGATAGGTTCAGTTTTGGAGTGTCTTGGTAAATGTGAACGAGATTTCGGGATTTGGAATCGAATTTCTGGGTGACGATTCAGGATTCGATTTTGGAACTTGAAAGTATATTTCTGGATTTGGGTACGGAATGATTATTCCAAATGCTAGCTTACGGAATAATGATTTCGGATTCGGATTTGGATAAGAGTTAAAAATGTGATGTCTGGGTTTGGATCCGGGATTTCTTACGAAATTGCGGATTTGGATTCGGAATTAGAACTAGATGATGGGTGGAGTTTCATTTTGTCTCATGCTGGATTGGGCAAATGTACTCCATTATTGGAACGTGTTGGCTCCGACCTAGGTGGTTGTAGTCGGGTCGATGGGTTATACCCGAGGTTGTCGGTGAGCGTGTTGGTAGCCGGATTGGTTCCGATACCATTGGATTAGTCGTGGGCCGGACATTACTATGCAATGGGTCATGGTATTTCCGATGTGTTTAATAACACACAGATCGTGTGAAAGGTCGGTAATTGTTTACTAAGTCAAGTACGTTGGTGGCATGTGCAGCCACGAGTGAGTCTAGTGTCAGTTTTCGACTGAAAACAACTGTGTGGTGACAGATTGTCAGGATTTGTCAACATAGATTGTTGAGTGGGGTCAGCTGACTCCTAGTGGGAGTGGGAAAGGAACCATCGAGTTGTTGCGTCAACGAGAGGGTTGATTTGACAAGTGGTGTCAAATTCGAAACAAGTAGTTTCAGTCATTCGACAGGGTCGAATGTAGTCGTTGCGTTATGAGTACTAGTGGTACATTTGGGTACAGACAATTTTTGTCTGATTAGTTGGTGTACGGGTGTACACGTGTTACGAGGTCAATTCCACTTTCCACGGGGTGTTTGTGGAATCAGGGTAGTCGAGTTTCGAGAGCAAAACTAATTAAGGAGGGAAGTACGTTGAGATTAGATCAGTTGGAATTTCGAGGACGAAATTTATTAAGGAGGGAAGATTGTAACGACCCGTCCCGAATTCCGGGATTAGATTAGTCACTAATCTTGATTAGTGAGGTTGAACGGTGGTTAGTAGGGCGGAATCGGACAAAATGTGTAAAATGATCGTTTTGCCCCTGGTCGTGGGCAAAATGTTGACTTTTTGATCAGGCGGTCAAACGGACTTTGACCGATGACCGTGACGTAGTTCGGGACGTCACGAGTTCATAGACAGGCGGCACGTTCGATTCCGACATCTGAGGAGAAAGTTACGATGTTCGGAAGTTGAGGGGTATTTTGGTAAATTTGGTCAATTGGGGTCAAATGTTGACTTTTTGACCGGGAGGTCCGATGGACAAGGGCCAAGGACTGTTACGTAGGTATCGTCGATACGAATCCAACGACAGGAGGCATGCCGAAATCGGAGATTCGGCGACGAAGTTATGGTCACGGACGTAATCGCGATTAACCGAACTAACCGAGACTCAGAATAAAATAATAATAAAATCCGATTACCCTAATCCCAAACCAATCTGGACCCTTGATGTGTGACACATGTAATCATCCCCTTCATTCCCTAAATCAGGGATCTTTGCTGGCCATTTGGGTTAATTAATCATTTTCTCTCCTCAAATCCTCACCATTGATTTTAAAACTCAAACTGATCCCAGCCCTTGATCTCATCTGCACACTCTGATTTAAGCCATCAGACTATTCTTCACATTTTCATTGTCCCTCAAAACCGTGAGCACGGTTTCCTTCCAAGAACAAACACATCACCACATCTCAGCCTCAACTCACACACCAGACGGTACCAGACGAACCCCAGCCACCTCCAGACGCCGGCCACCACCTCACGGCCGCCCTGCACGGCCGGGAAACCTCCCAGACCCGAGAGGAAACCAAACAACCTGACGCTGCCCAACCGTCCAAAGCACCTCACCTGGACCTGAAACAACTTCATTTTAACATCACTGGAACCTTAGGACGACTCAGACCACGACTGGACGAGCCACGGCGGCGACACGGCGGTGATATGCTCAGAAACCCGAGAAGGTTTGATTTTCTTCCCTGTTTCGAAACACAGGTTTTTGACGTTGGGATTGCTTGCTTACTTCTGAAACATGTCCTAGGAACCTAGACGACCATTTTGGACCATGAACCACGGCTGGAAGTTCGACGACTCGCCGGAGAAGACAAACCAGAACTGGCAGCCAACTTTCCCGTCGAGTTCAGGTGGTTACTTCAACCTAAAAATGAGTTTGGATGTCACAGAACCGTAGAAGAGGTTATGACGAGTCCATAGGATCAACCCGTATCAAAAATGGTGGTTTGAAACTCGATCTGTGATCGGGTCAAGCAGTGGGTCGACGACGACCCGGTTACAGACCCGGTTTCAGAACCCGGTTACTGTAGCATGACGTCATCAAGGTTGACCTGAGTGTTGACCTGGCGCGTGGGGGCGCGTGAAGGGTATTTTGGGGAAACTTCCAACATGAATTTTAATCTATTCGATGTAACGGACATTTTGGGATTGGTTTCGTGTCGATCGGACACCGTCTCGATATTGTTCGGGATGTCCGAAGGTTTTAAATTAAGTTTAAAAATAAGTAAAAATTCGGGAAAATTACGGGACTTTGATAGGATGTTAATGATGAGGTTAGTGACCCTCTAATGTGATTTGGACAGGATTTGGAGTCCCGATGATAGTGGTGTGGCCCGGGAGGGCCGGTGGCACGCGTATCGAGGCATACTGTTAAAACGATCTGTGAGTGGACTTTGGTTTTATAAATCCTATGCATGCTTAAATGTGATATATGGTTTATATACATGATTTCTATGATGGTATTTGTGAGTATTGATTTCGGGTATGTTGCACGTATTTCGAGGTGTTTTCCGTATTTCACGTGTATCGGGATTAACGGTTTATTTGTGGTTTTGCGTGCTTGTGGTTAAATAAATAATATGATAAAACGGTTTTTATATTGGAAAGATGAATTCGGCCTTGAGGCCCACTTGTTTTGGAAATCTCGGACTTGGAGTCCATTTGAGTACGTAATCGGGCTGCGGGCCGAGTTGGTTTATAAGTCGGGATGCGGGCCCAGTTGGTTTATAAATCGGGCCGTGGGCCCAGTGGTTCATAAAGTCGGGCATGAGGCCCAATTGGATTAAAATGATGATTTCGGGTCAGGGGCCTATATTTAATAAATGTGGTTTCGGGTCAGGGACCCTAAATGGAAATGTGTTGTTTTATGGAAAATTCGGGCAGGGCCCATTGTGATGTTGTGAAATGAATTAATAAAAAAAACTGTTTTCCATATACCATCTTGATACAAGGATATATGATGGTCTCCTCCAGATGTCTAGGACACTGGGAAGTCACGGTGCATTGCCTGCGAAGGGTCACCATACGGAGCAGCCGGACCGTATGATGACTCAGGAGCAGGATTGCTATGATTGACGTCTGGGACGTCAGACATCAGGAATGTCAGAAATATGGACCCGGAGAGACCCCGGGCAGCACGCGTAGCTTATAAAACCGTGAGATATGACGTCAGGGACGTCTAGCATCAGGGATGCTGGTGATGGTAATGGTAAAATACGAATTAATGAAATGGCTTTCCGGGTGGATTTGTGATTATATGATTTTAATGGATTGATGTTCATTTATGGTCGTGGGTGGTGACCCACATGGTTGTTTATGTGTAGTTGCGGTATTGCACAGTTTTGGGCTGAGTTCCCACACTTGGTTTTTGGTTAACGGTTTTTGGGCTAAGGCCCTAATGGCTTGGTTGGGCAAACGTTTTGGTTACTGGTTTTCGTGGCATGCATACGTTTTTATCGGAGGGCATAAATGTCTTATAACTGTATTTGATAAACTTATTGGTTTTTGTCCACTCACAGCTTTTGGTTTTAATGCCCTTCAGGTTGATTACGGATGCGATTGCAGCAGAGACTGGGACATTGCACACCTCCTCCATCGATCCTTGCGCACTCTGGATGCCCCGTTGGGCAGTGGCTCTTGGTTATCCCTTGTCTGACACCTCTTGTTGGACGGGAGCAGGGCACATTCCACGGTAATCCCGGGGGGATTGGGATGGGTCTTGTCACTTTCTTTCTAAATACCCTAAGAACCTAGCCCCATTGCAACCTATTGTCAAAGACCTAATTGATCTTATGGAAAACCATGCTGAGTATTAAGGTATGCATCTATGTTCTTGAGTTTCAATTCCTTCTATGAGATCTTATTTCTATAAAGTGTCTTTCTTCATTTATATCATATGTGATTAATCTTGAATTTTATTATGTAAACTCATGACATATTCTAGAACAAGTGAAAGCCTAGGATTCGTATGTATTGAGAGATGCCTAGTGAGGATTAGAGTCAGGGCGAAATCTTTTTAAGACATTTAAATGTAATTATCTTTAAACTTGCTTTCTTGAAGGTTTGGCATTCACACTTAATACATGATATCTTCTTAATTATGGTATCTCTTTAGTTTGGCAAATTATGAAAGACTTGCATTGGTTCTTATTAATTGGCTAAAGAGTTATGTTTTTAATGTTTTTTTGTTGTTTAGTAAAATGTTTGTGCGTATCATGCTTGTAAGAAATTTGAGTATAAGTGGATGACATGTAATGCAAGTATCACAGTCAGAATGACTTGGAACCTAATAGACTCCAATATCAATTAAGAACTCTCCTAGTTAAGAATTCTTGTAAAGGAAGGTTTAAGTAATTAACCTTGTTGGTACCAAACCTAAATCATATAGGACTCATATTCAATGTATGATAGGTGCATTGATTAGAAGTCATAATGTATAAAGACACTGGTCTCTGCTCTCACATATATGTGCTTGAAAAGGTTAAGGTTTAAAACCTATCAACAAGTTTGGGCACTTTGGATATGAAAGAGAGGAGAAGAGCAGTACCACCAAGCGTTAGTGAGCCATGATTGTTGTGCTCTCCTTGCCAACATAATGGACAATCCAGATTCTATTCACATCCTAATTCATATCAGTATATATGTATGTATTGGATCAATTCACTAGTGATCTTTGTTGCAAGTTTGATCAAAGTATGTATTATTGTTTACATGTGGTATCAGAGCATCAAACATGCTCATAGATCCAAAATTATGTGTTTTGAACCAGAAAATCTTTAAACAATTTCATCCATGACACTCGTTAGTAAAACAAACGATTTTTAAAAGAACAAATGTCACTCAACTGGAGAGAATTATTGAAAAAGAAAAATTTCGATTATGGGCTACCAAATCGTTTTCCTAGTTTTAGACTTGTTCGGACGCATCCTACTGAAACTGAGTTTGAATCTCTTAGAAAACAAAAAGACATATCGTTTTCTTTAAAATTATATGACCGTTGGTGACCAACGGATATGAGCTTTTCTTCTCGGAAACCCGAAACCCATACTTGCCAAAACGTTTTATTTTCCACTGCAGTTGAGTTTCTTCAAAACCAGGTATCGTAATCTCCACTCATCTGGAAAAATTGTTTTACGAAATCGTGGATGGTTTTTCAAGCAATTTCGAAGCTCGGAAAACTGCATTTATCTGATAATTTCGATTAATTAAGAAACCCCAAATCTGGTTTGTAAAATGTTCTTGATAACCCTGATTTCTCAAGGTTCATGCTTAAACTGAATGTTTGGTATATTGGTATCTACTCATAATCACTTCGTGTTTGCATTATGATGACACTCCTTGAACTATGCAAACATGAATGTGAATTTTGGCCTTCTTGAATGCTAAAATGTTGAAAAAAAAACATATTTAAAGGAATAAGTGTCTGGTTCCTTAATGTACATTTGATACCATGATCAAATTAGATAAAAGAATGACTCACTTGGTAAGTCGAATCGATTCAAGTAATTGATGTTGTTCATCGATTAAGATGAAGTTGATCCTCACCACAGTTGTGGTCAATGAATGTAAAGTCAACAAATCATACTGAGTCTTGACTTCTCCCTAAAGAATCAAGAGTAATGATTTGAGTTGTGACTGATTTTTTGCAAGATTGGGAGCAGCTCAATACATTCACACACATGTAAGTGTGTTAGGTTGTTCATAATCCCATGAACTAGTCACTGTAAGACCTTGATAATCATCCACAAATGTTTATTTTTTGTCTTGATAATATATGAGAACTTATTGAATTTAAATGCTGCATGAATTCTGTATAACTATAAACCAGGATGTCTGATAACCAATTTCAATGAAATTGAAACGTTGACTTGGAATAACTACAAGAAATGGAGGTTTGACCTGGAGTTTCATCTGGAATATGCTGGTTTGGATATGCCGGTTTGGATATGCCGTTAATGGAACCACAACCTGCTGCACTCACAGGATCCAGAACTAAGGAAGAAAGGGAATACTTCAAGGAGTGGAAACGCTCGAATCAGATGTCTCTCCTATGCAGAATAATGTGAGAGAAGCCATTAAGGTAGAGCGAGACTAAGCAAGAGAATACTTGGATGTCGTGGCTGCTAAGTACCAAACCTCTTATAAGGCAGATGAAAACTCTCATATCTTAGGATTGGTTAGCAAGAAGTTTGATGGTAGTGGGAGCATTCGTGATCATCTTATGGACGTTTTTCACCTTCTAACTAATGAATTTGTCTTCCTTTTATGCTCAAAACATTGAGGACAATTTTTCATTTAGGTTTGGGGGTATTGGACTTAAGTTTAGGGGTACACAACTCAATTTCTGCTTTGATTTCCTTGCCCTTTTTTATTTTCTGCTCTTAATTCCTTGCTGTTTTTTGTTTTCTGTTTTGTATTCTTTGCTGTTTTTTTGTTTTGTAATGCTAGTTTTTATGCCTAAACAAGTTAATATGAATGTATAGAACATGAGAATTGCTTGTACTTACTAAGAATCGTTGCCATTGCCATTGCCATTGAATTCACACTTGCACTTCACAATACCATAATCAAGTGATCAAGCAACCAAAACAATTGAATTTGAGCATGCTTAGAAAATTAGTGGAGATTACGATTGTGAGATCTTTGAGCTTAATTATCTTTATTTCTGAGTGATCTACTTGTTTATACTTTTAAACTCTCATCACTTTGTACTTAATTGCATGATCTCTATCTATTTGCATTGATGTTTAAAGAACCATATCTATTGGATGCTCTTGTAAAACGTGACCGAAAGACCGATTAAAATAATCATTAAATCATAATGAATCATGCCAAATCACCATGACATCAATGCAATTCAAATCATGCAATCAATCATGTAAAACATTTAACTATGTGTAAGACCCGTGTCCTGGAGGGAACGGTGAACAATCCCACATTCCTGCGAGGGGGGAATGGTCTGGGAAGGGAATGGTGGTGTGCCTTAAAGGTGTAGGCACACACCTATCTAGCATGAGGCCTTTTGGGAGCTCAGTGGCTTTGGGGGGGATTGGAACCCCAAAGTTAAGCGAGTTGAGGCTGGTGCAATTCTAGATGGGTGACCCCCTGGGAAGTTGCACCGTGAGCTCCCGAAAACAAAACCGTGAGGGAAAGGGCAAGGAGGCCCAAAGCGGACAATATCGTGCTAGATGAATCGGGACCTGCCAGAAGAGGCTCGGGTCCTGACTATTTGGTATCAGAGCCAGACCCCGACCGGGAAGTGTGCCAGCGAGGACGCTGGGCCCTAAGGGGGGTGGATTGTAAGACCCGTGTCCTGGAGGGAACGGTGAACAATCCCACATTCCTGCGAGGGGGGAATGGTCTGGGAAGGGAATGGTGGTGTGCCTTAAAGGTGTAGGCACACACCTATCTAGCATAAGGCCTTTTGGGAGCTTAGAGGCTTTGGGGGGGATTGGAACCCCAAAGTTAAGCGAGTTGAGGCTGGTGCAATTCTAGATGGGTGACCCCCCTGGGAAGTTGCACCGTGAGCTCCCGAAAACAAAACCGTGAGGGAAAGGGCAAGGAGGCCCAAAGCGGACAATATCGTGCTAGATGAATCGGGACCTGCCAGAAGAGGGTCGGGTCCTGACACTATGCATGCATAACGGTTTATAAAACAAACGTCCACTCACATACTGTCCAAACCGCCCGCTTTCCGATCTACACTCGTTTCCGTAATTTCGGGTACTTTCCAGGAATCTCGAATCCTCGGTAATCGTGCCCACGCACCCTCACGCGCCGCCGTGAGTGGCTGCACGTGAAACCCACGCGCGTGCTACAGTACCCTGCACAGTCGTCTCCTTCACCCGATTATCCTTAAATCCCTGAACTCAATCTCGAGTTTCTCTCAATTCCGTCGTGTCTATTCATGGCCTTCCCTGTGACAATTCTTCTCAAATTTGAGCTAAATACACTCCAATTGATCCCAGATGACTCAATTGAATCTCAATATGAATCATTACACTCTATTTCTTTGATTTCGAATTTTGGAAGGTTGGAGCTTCCATAGGTTTGGGTCTTCGGTTTTAGGGGTCTATCTTCCTCAATTCTCCTCTAATTCTCACTCGTTTTTCTCATTGGATTGTCCCACCGTCTCAGGTTTTATCCTTGGCCTCATCCATCAATCAATTTGATCAAATTTAAACAAAGGGATGGGCGGTTTTTATTGTCTTTGTTATGAATTTATACACGACATCAAACAGGGCCACCAATGTCAGGGCCCACCCCTAATCCCCCAGGATTAGGGACTAAAACCTGCTCCCGTCTGACTTACGCATGACACGAAGGCTAAACGGACGTCCAACCTCCGTGTGACACGAAAGTCGGACAAGGGATTTCCGAACCGAACGTCTCAATATCTTCCAAACTTCCCAGAGTGCGCAAAGTCTATTGTGGATCGTACGTGTGATGTCTCCGACTCTCTCGATTAACAGCTCGAGCTGCAACAACCTGGAGGGTATCGAAAACACGAAAGACTGTGAGTGGACAAAAATAAAACTTAAGTTCAAAAACAATTATCATAAAACAATAACATTTATACCCTCCGCGTAAAAACCAATGCATGCATATCAATTTCATGTTATAAAACCATGTAAGAAAACCAAACACATTTTCCTTTTCTCAAATCTCGGGCCTCCGCCCAAAACTATCAAAACCGTTTCATCCGGGCCATTGCCCAAAAACCTTAGAAAACCAGTAACATCAATTCTCAGTGAAATCCAACACACAATTGAAACCACATTCTCATCCATCGAACCTGCTGGATCTATACGAATCTTTAAACTCCGAGTCTTTAAACTCAACAGGCCTACGGGGGAAATATCAATATATCCGAGTCTTTAAACTCCCGAGTCTTTTAACTCAATCCGGGTCTTTAAACCCAATCCGGGCCCGTCCCCCGTCAATCAAAATATCTGGGTCTTTAAACCCAATAACCATATCAAGCAATTCCAATCCAAAACCTTTTGAAAACCATTCGAAATCCATATCCAAACCCGAATCCGAAATCACTGGTCTGAAGCCCTTCCGGCATCCAGAACCGTCATTCAGAACCCAAATTCGGAACTCATTTCCACCTCATTTCCTTTCCAGATCCTCGTCCGCAACCATCATTCCGTAAGCCGGCATCCGGAATAACCATTCCGAACCCAAACCCAGAATCCACTTTCAAGTCCCGAATCGAATCCCGAATCGTCATCCGGAATTCCGATTCCAAAACCCGAAATCCATTTCTCAAAACCACTTTTCTAAACTGGGCTTCAAGCCCGAAAACCCTTTTTCGAAAGCAATTTTCTGAAATCCTTTTACTGTCTTTGAAATCAAATCGTATTTCAAATCTCGAAATCAAACCATTAAAACCAGGTTCAAATCACAAGATCCGTCAAATCTCGTAAAACGTGAAATATCGTAATTTCCTCGAAAAACGTGCACAAAACGTAAACCATCACAATCATAAATCAAATCATAGAATCAAGTATAGAAAACATATAAAAACATATATGCATGCATCAAGAGTTAGAAAGCAAAGTCCACTCACAGACCATTCCGTCGTCGCCTCGATAAGCGCGTACTTACGCGTGTTGAAACCTTCCCCAAAAGGGGTCCCTTGCGCGCTCAAGCGCTGACCAAAGGGGCTGAGCGTGGGAGCCACGCGCCCACCGCTGTTCATCTTTAATCGGCTCGATTCAGGCCGGTCCAGTTGAGCCGGTGTGGGCGGTTTTTGTCTAATTTCAATCCAATTCCTTTCCTTTTTCAGCTTATTACCTTCGTCCAACCTTACTTAATCAACCCACGATCTCAACATGAAAAGCAAAGGCCATAAATTACCTACCCGATTAATCTTCAAACCATGAAGTTTCCCCTTCTCTGTTGTCCTGTCTCTGACCACCTCCGTTCTTCCTACCAAGCCCAAAAGAATCCTAACAACATCCAAAGCCTGCTCTAATCAACCAATTTCAGTAAAAACCCGCAAAACTTAAGGTGCCATTTTTGACTTGTGAACTTACCAGTCTCGGGTTTCCACGGCCACCAGCCATGGCGAGCATCGGTTTATAGCTCTCTCGACTCCTTTTGACTCTAGAAACTCCTTTCTGTACATAAAAGCACTCAGTAACGAAGGAATCATCAAGTGGCATTTGAATCGCAGTAAGGCGCCCACGGTTCGACTCCTTCGCTGCCACCACCGCACACGTCGGTCCCCTTTAACACCACCACCACATTCCTCATCGTCCATCCTCCCATTCTTATTCACAATTCGGGGGCCAACAATCACTGTGAAGAGTGAGGGAATCAAATATGTAACACGGGTTCTCTGTTTTTCTTTCCAAAACCGTGCATCTTAGTATTTTCAAACACGAATAGGTCGACTTGGAAGGGTTCCACAGACCTCTAGAGAAGGGCCATGTGTCCAAATCTCACCAACCAACCACCCCTAGGCGGCCAATTGTCCATTTTCTACTGGCACGAATCCCAATGAAATTAATTGACCATTTTGCCCTTCTCATGTACAATTACCATTTTACCCTTTTCATATCTAGGCCCAAAACTAAGCCGTCCGATGCTCAATGACGGCGTGCCGCCTGTCGTTGTGCTCAGGACATCGAGACCTATCTAACGGTTCTCGGTTTGCGTGAAAATGACAAGTCTAGCAAAAAGTCAACGTTTCCCCATATTTTACCCAATTTACGGTAATGCCCTCAACCTTCCGAACATCATAACTTCCTCCTCGGATGTCGGAATCAGGCGTGCCACCTGTCTACATACTCGTGATGTCCCGAACTACGTCACGGTCATCGATCAATGTCCAATTGACCGCCCGAACTAAAAGTCAACATTTTTGCCCGTACTAGGGGCAAACTCGTCATTTTACGTCCAAAGTCCCACAGTAACCAACTAACCACTGATTAGCCTGACTAATCCATCACTAAGCACTTCCTTAACCCTAGCTTCCGGGACGGGTCGTTACAACCAATCCTTCTAACTGCAACGGCATGTGTCACTTACTAGACTGAATAAGTCACTAAAACTTGATTCATTAATTGGATCAGCTACAATTACCATTTTACCCCTGCACAAATAAATACCAAAATACCCTTCACAATTGTAGACCCATAACTTCCACGTCCGAACTCTGATTGACGCATGTCGCCTGTCTGCGGATTCAGCGCCCCGAGGCCTATCCAACGGTCCTTTAGAAAAATCCAAACAGGGTCCCCGATCAAAAAGTCAACTTTGGCCCCCTAAAACCAAGGGAAAAATCATCATTTCCTTCAAATTTTCCAAATTTTCCTTTTTCAAATTTCCTGGTCGTTATAACCTTCCCCCTTAAGGAATTTCGTCCCCAAATTCGAATGTATCCTCTCCTCTCCACAACTAAACGTAAAGAGCAGCTTACAACACAAGTGTATGACATAGAATATTTACAAAGTATCGCGAAATCATGTAACAATACAATTACCTTGAACTACCTTCAAGTCGATATGGGCAGTTCCTTCACAAATGCCCAAGTTCCCTACAAAAGTGATGGAGGGCAGTGCTGAGTCGATTCGCTCCACCACACCGTTTACCTGTCGAATGGGTTGAAGCCCCACTTGAATGAACCACTAACTGGGGTCGCGATACAAGGGAGTGAAGACTAACTCTTTTTGATGTTTCCTGACTTATCAGTTCAATATCCTGACACTCTCGGTGTCGTCTAGAGCTCAAAGATTGTTCTTGCACAAGTAAACTAGCCTCCACTGGAATAGAAGCATCTGATAATTCTCTCAGGGTAGAATATGAGCCTACTGTTACAGCGCCCCGTATTGCATTCCTCAATCCCTGCTCAAATCTTCGACATTTATCCTCCTTATTTGCCACATACAGAGGAGAGAAACTAGATAAGTGCAAGAATTTCTGTTCATAGTCGGCCATTGACAGATTCCCCTGCTGCAATTGAATGAACTCAAACTCTTTAGCATTCTGAAATGAACGGAGGTAAAATTGATCCCAAAATCGCTCTCGGAATGTTTCCCATGCCAACGTACGGGCATCCCATCCAGTCAACTGTAAACCATGCCACCACTTGTATGCATAGCCATCCAAAAGAAAAGTGGCTAATAACACCATATCCTCCGGGGGACATCTCATGACTTTAAAAATCCTTTCCAAACGAGTGACCCAATCATCGGCACCATCCGGGCCCGACTCACCACTAAACACAATAGCTCCCAACCACTGAGCTCTCTCAATATCCGGGCCTTCTCTAACCCTGTCCTCATCCCTCTTATCTTCAGGTCGTGAATGGGGCGCACGTCTCAGAGGCATCACTTAACAACAAAAATCAGTAACCAAATGCTCTGATATCAATTTGATAGGACCCGTCCCAACTGGACTTTGATAACCGTATCCGGTCCTGCTTCCGTCTGACAAGTCAACCGAAGTCCCGAAACTACCCTTCAGAACCTGTCAGAAAAGGGATAACTGAACTGATTTCCACTCATGCCTCCGCCGCTCGATCAGCCCCGAACGTCGTGCCACGGCCTGGAGGGTCATCAAAACAAGAAAGGTGTGAGTGGACAAAAATAATATCATTTCAAAATACATCATTTTACCCCCCCCCCCCCCCCCCCCCCAAAGTTTATCAAACCATGCATGCATAGAATCAACATATGAATAACAATCACCGGCTTTCAGCGAAATCACACAAAAAGTATCAAATCCCGGCTCTCAAGCCAAGCATATGAAAACATAATCACCTGGCCACAAAGACCAAAACCCATACTCAATACCAGTACGCAAAGAATGATCAAATCTTCATAATCAATACCAGCACGCAATCAAAATCAACATCAAACAGCACTACTCACAAGTGCACAATCAATCAATTTGATCAAATTTAAACAAAGGGATGGGTCTTTATTGTCTTTGTTATGAATTCATACACGACATCAAACAGGGCCAGCAATCCCTTTAACTGCAGTGACATGTGTCACTTACTAGACTGAATGAGTCACTAAACGCTGATTCATTAATTGGATCAGCCACAATTACCATTTTACCCATGCACAAATAATTACCAAAATACCCCTCATAATTCTAGACCCATAACTTCCGCGTCCGAACTCCAATTGACGCATGTCGTCTGTCTGCGAATTTAGCGCCCCGAGACCTATCCAACGGTTCTTCCGAAAAATCCAGACAAGATCCCGATCAAAAAGTCAACTTTTGCCCCCTAAAACCAAGGGCAAAATCGTCATTTCCTTCAAATTTTCCAAATTTTCCTTTTTCGAATTTCCGGGTCGTTACAGGTTTAATGAGATGCTTTGTGCTTGTCCCCACCACAACATTGAGAATCATCACCTCATGATGTGGTTTTATGGAGGTCTTAGTTATGGGGATCATACTATGGTGAATTCCCTATCTCAAGGTATCTTAGATGGCATGGCAACAGAGGCCCGAATTTCATTTGAGAAGATAACTCAAAGAGAGAAACAAATTAGTTACCAAGGCCACTAATCTAGGTCCATGGCCGACACTACGGACTAAGATGGATCCATTGCTGAACTCACGGCTTTGGTAAAGCAATTATGTAGAGATAAGGTTAAGAATATCCTGGTTTGTGAGGTGTGTTCAGTCCAAGGACACTCTTTGGATGAGTGCACACAAGTGGGTTAAGCCAACTATGTTGGTGGGTACAATGCGTCAAGGCCCCAGAATGATCCTTTTTCGAACTCTTACAATCCAGGATGGAAGAACCATCCAAATTTCAGGTGGAACAACAACCAATCCGTGGCTAACCCCATGCCACCCCCTAGATTTCAGAACCTTACGTTGCTGGCCCTTCTATGCAGCCCCAAGGTACATCCTCAACTCAAGGTTCAACTGGTAAGTCATAGGAGGATGCACTTGCAACTATGGCACAGCACACTAATGCCTTCATGAATGAATCTCGGACTCAACAAGCAGCAACCAATGCCTTCATGAATGAGTCTAAACATGCCATTACTAACTTGGAGAGGCAACTTGGGAAAATTTCCAATCAACTCAACCAAAGAGAGCTCGGTAAGTTCCTTGGTCAAGTTATGGTGAATCCGACGGGTCCCCATGGACCAACAGCGAATTCCATCACCCTCTGGAGTGGTACTGAACTTCCTAGCCCAGAGTACACCCCAAGGAATCATACTTCAAGACCCCGGGTCCCTGCTGTCAAAAAATCACAGCCATACACTCAAAATCCTGCAAGCTACCCGGGTACTCAGTGCTGGAACCATCAGGAAATTCCAGCACCCTATGGTGTGCAATTTTTCCCCTCTTTGGCCTCGGATGAGCCCACCCATGTGGCTCCACCTCTAGCTCACTTTCAATATGAATAACCACAGGTTAAGGTCCCTGGAGCCCAAGGCCCAAGCACCAAACAGCAGCCCTTGAACTCGAAAGACAAAGCATTGGAACATGATGCATCCATTTCGGCTACCCCTGCAGTACCCCAGCAACATCCTGGACTTCCTAACCCTAAAACTCCTTCTAATTCCAATAAAGTGTCTAAGAATGTGTATTTTGAGTTATCTAATAATGTCTCATATCCATTCCCTAGAAGGTTTAAAAATCAAAACAAAAACATGGAAGCATTTGAGGACAAGATCATCAAGAGGCTACAGAAACTTCAAATCACACTTAGTTTTTCCAAAATCCTGGAGCACATGCCTATCTTTGCCAAGCTTATCAAGGATCTAGTTGCTGGAAAAAGAGGATTTGAAGCCCCAAATGTCGTGGACCTTCCCCAAGCTTGCAAGGCAGCCCTTGTTTCCACGCCCCTGAATGTCAATGATCCCGGGGGCCCCTTCACTTCCTTGTGTCATTCAATCTAAACGTTTTGAACATTGTTTATGTGATATGGGAGCTTCAATTAACATTATGACTTTCCATATTTATAAGTCTTTGAACTTATGAGATCTTAAACCTACTCATCTTTTTGTTCGATTGGCTAATGCGTCAGTTTCTAACCTTGTAGGTGTGTTGGAGGATGTTGTGGTTCAGATTGGGGATACGTGCATTCCCGATGATTTCTATGTCTTGAAGATGGATAAAATTGACATGTATGGGGAGCCCCCATTGATCTTTGGAAATCCTTTGTTGGGTACAGCTGAATGCCTCATTGATGTGATGAATGGATAGGTATCTATTCGGATTTTAGGCAAGCTTCGTACTTTCTCTATACATGGTACCATGCAATATCCAGCGGAACCTATTGATGATTTCCCTTTGAATATTATGGATATGCTTCTTAATGAGAATTTTAAGCTATTATGTGTGGGAGAGGACCTAGAAAAAGCCCTCACCTTCCCGAAACCCGAAACCACAATGGACCCAAACACCATGGCCGAATTGATTTCCCTAAATGCCTTGCCGTACATGCCCTTCACCACCACAGAGACCTTGCCCTATCATATCTCTCCTCCTATCCTTGAGCTTAAATCCCTTCCGAAAAATCTCAAGTATGCTTACTTAGGCAGCAACCAAACTTTCCCAGTCATCATTGCCGCGAACCTTACTCCATCCAAGGAAGACTTGCTTTGTCACGTCCTTCGCACTCATCAAAAGGCCATTGGGTGGACTATTGCTGACATTAAGGGCATTATTCCAGCCAAGTGCATGCATACGATTCTCCTTGAAGAAAATTCAAAGCCCTCCCGAGAGGCACAAAGAAGGTTGAATCCACCAATGAAGGAAGTTGTCAAAAAAGAGGTGCTAAAACTTTTGGATGTGGGCATCATCTATCCAATAAGTGATTCTAAGTGGGTAAGTCCAGTGCAAGTAGCGCCTAAAAATAGTGGAATCACTGTGATTAAGAATGAAAAGGATGAGCTTGTACCCCAAAGGATACACACGGGTTGGAGAGTATGCATTGATTACCGAAGGCTCAACACTACCACTCGCAAGGATCACTTTCTCTTGCCTTTTATTGATCAAATGTTGGAACGATTGGCAGGGCATTCTCATTATTATTTCCTAGATGGATATTCTGGGTATAACCAGATTCCAATTGCCTCGGATGTTCAAGAGAAAACTACATTCACCTGCCCCTATGGAACATTCGCTTACCGGCGTATGCCCTTTTGTCTACGCAACGCACCGGCCACTTTTCAAAGGTGTATGATGAGTATCTTTTTGGATATGGTTAAGGATATCATTGAGGTATTTATGGATGATTTCTCTGTGTTTGGGCATTCATTTGAGTTGTGTTTGATTAATCTTTCGTGGGTACTTGAACGCTACGAAGAAAGTAACCTAGTGCTGAATTGGGAAAAGTGTTACTTCATGGTTCAACAAGGTATTGTCTTGGGCCACGTGATTTCTAGCAAGGGTATTGAGGTGGACAAGGCTAAGTTGGATGTTTTTGAGAGATTACCATACCCAACCACATTCAAAGAGGTTAGATCTTTCTTGGGACACGCTGGATTTTACAAGAGGTTCATTCAGGATTTCAGCAAGGTATCTCAGCCTATGTGTGCTTTGCTTGCTAAGGATGCTGTGTTTCACTTTGATAGAAAATGTAGGGAGGCTTTTGACACTTTAAAGGAAAAGCTCACGAGCTCCCCTATCATTATGCCCCTCAATTGGGACCTTGCATTCGAACTTATGTGTGATGCTTCATATTTTGCAGTAGGTGCTGTTTTGGGACAGCGACGCGATAAACTTCCTCATGTCATATACTATGCAAGCCGTACCCTTAATGATGCCCAATTGAAATATTCTACAATTTAAAAGGAGCTTCTTACTGTCATCTTTGCCCTGGAAAAATTCTGGAGTTACTTGATTCAATCAAAGGTCATAGTTTACACTGATCAGCCAGCGTTGAAATATTCGTTGAGCAAAAAGGATGCAAAGCCTAGATTGTTGCGATGGATGCTTCTCCTTCATGATTTTGACTTGGAAATTCGGGACAAGAAGGGGAGTGAGAATGTAGTTTCTGATCATATGAGTCGTCTCATCCATGGCTCGAATGAAGAAGAGGATCACTTGCCCTTGCACGAGACATTCCCCGACGAACAACTTTTCAGCATTGAAGCAATCAGTCCATGGTACGCTAATTTGATTAACTTTATTGTAACCAAGAAATTCCATTCTTTTTTGAACAGGTACCAAGGGAATAAGCTTGCTAAGAAAGCTACGTATTACATTTGGGACGAGCCCTACCTATGGAAACATTGCTCGGATCAAATCATTTAACGATGCATTCCCGATTGTGAGGTACGTTCTATCCTTGAATTTTGTCATTCTTTTGCTTGTGGAGGTCACTTTGGGGCCAATAAAACTTGGTATAAAGTCCTTCAAAGTGGTTTCTATTGGCCCACACTCTTCAAGTATGCTCATGAATTCGTGCTCACATGTGATAGATGCCAAAGGCCATCATAAGCGATGGAGGCTCCCACTTTTGCAATCATTCTTTTGAGGCTTTGATGAGGAAGTATGGTGTAAATCACAAAGTATCCACCCCCTACCATCATCAAACAAGTGGGCAAGCCGAAGTTTCCCATAGGGAGATCAAAGCAATACTTGAAAAGACAGTTCATCCTAGCCGCAAGGATTGGTCATTAAGGTTGAACGATGCACTTTGGGCTTATAGGACGACTTTCAAGACACCTTTAGGTATGTCCCCTTTTCTATTAGTCTTTGTTAAAGGTTGTCATCTACCTGTAGAGCTCGAACACAAGGCTTTTTGGGTGGTTAAGCGCATGAACATGGACCTAGACGCTGCTGGAATTCACCGAAGGTTGCAACTGAATGAGCTAGATGAACTTCGCAATGAGGCATATGAAAGCTCACGAATTTACAAGGAGAAGACCAAGGTATTTCATGACAAGAACATTCAAAGGAAGGTCCTTTAATTTGGCCAACAAGTCTTGCACTTCAACTCCCAACTCAAGTTGTTTCCCGGTAAGTTACGCTCTCGCTGGTCAGGTCCATTCATTATCACTAATGTTTTCCCTCATGGTGCAATTGAAATTCAACATCCGGTTAAGCGAGAACCCTTCAAGGTGAATGGACATAGACTCAAGCATTAATATGGGACGTCTCCCATCCCTCTTGAGGCCCCCGAGTCCCCTGCACCTATTCTCTCATGAGCTGCTATCCTCGTCTTGCCTAGACGTTAAATCAAGCGCTCCTAGGAGGCAACCTAGCCTGGTTTGTTTCCTTTTTATTTTGGACGTTTTTCACCTTCTAACTAATGGATTTTTCTTCCTTTTATGCTCAAAACATTGAGGACAATGTTTCATTTAGGTGTGGGGGTATTGGACTTAAGTTTAGGGGTACACAACTCAGTTTCTGTTTTGATTTCCTTGCTGTTTTTTATTTTCTGCTCTTAATTCCTTGCTGTTTTTTGTTTTTTGTTTTGTATTCTTTGCTGTTTTTTTTGTTTTGTAATGCTAGTTTTTATGCCTAAACAAGTTAATATGAATGTATAGAACATGAGAATTGCTTGTACTTACTAAGAATCGTTGCCATTGCCATTGAATTCACACTTGCACTTCACAATACCATAATCAAGTGATTAATCAACCAAAACAATTGAATTTGAGCATGCTTAGAAAATTAGTGAAGATTACGATTGTGAGATCTTTGAGCTTAATTGTCTTTCTTTCTGAGTGATCTACTTGTTTATACTTTTAAACACTCATCACTTTGTTCTTAATTGCATGATCTCTGTCTATTTGCATGATCTCTGTTCTTAGCTCCTAAAGGCCCTTCTTTTCCTTGTCCCAATTGCATGCTCCCTAAGCCCCTTTGAAGCCAAACACTTAGCCATTTTTTTCTTCATCTACAATATGACCTAACCAAGTTTTGAACAATTCATAATGGCTACACCCTATAATCTAAACTTGTGTCAAGGTTGCATCAAATGAGATTCATGGTGAGGAGGAAATATGTTGATGTTTTGTGCTACTAATACTCATGTGATGGAAGTATATTTGAATGGAAGAGATCGTTCGTTTATTTGTAAAGTGAGGAAGTTATTGCATGATCTTGGCTCAGCTCATATAAACAAAAATGTATCAAGTTCATTACTGAAAAGAAAAGAATAGAATGCAAAAAAAAAAAAAAAAAAATTGTGAAAAAAAGGGAAAACAAAACAAAAGGGTAATGAACTTTGAGAGTCAAGTGAGCCAAGTACCTCAATTAGAGCATTTTTGTGAGCTTAAGCTCGGTTTCATCTAAACTCAAGGTCCGAGTCATGACTTCTCATGCCTTGATACGGTTTAGGTTCTTTGAATTCCAACTTTTCTTTGTAAACCCAAGAACCTAGCCCCATTACAACCCTTGAATGAAGACCTATTGATCTTATCAATGGTTATGCAAAGGATTAAGGTACGTATCTCTGTTCTTAAACTTCAATTCCTTTGTGAGATCATTACTTACATATAAAGTGCTTTTCTTCATTGAAATCCATATGTGATTAACTTGATTTTCTTTACATAAACTCTTCACATATGCTTGCTGAGTGAAAACCTTAGGATTTTTGAGCGTATTGAGTGATGCCTAGTGAGGATTAGAGTCGAGGCGAAATCTTTCTAGGGTGTTTAGATGACGTTGTTTTCGAGTTTGATCATTTGAGAAGTTGGTATAAATACTTAACATTTGAGTTCACGGTTATGGCATGTTTCTTGGTTTGTGTGAGTTTATTTTCTATTCTTGATTCTTATTAACTTGTTGATGCATGGCTTCTAGCATACTTTGTGTTAAGTAAAACGTTTGTGGGTATTGTGCTGCTATAACCCTCAGGAGACAAAACTCCTCCTACTAGGTGAACCTAGAGGATTAAATGTTTATCATAACTAGATCGAGTATTTTATTTTTTTTTTGCTTTCCTAAGGGACTAGCAAAAGATAGGTTTGGGGGTATTTGATAAGTCACGAATTGAGCATGATTTCAATGATATTTTTTTCTCCCTTTTACTTGTCTTTTGATTATAATTATACAAATAATAGAAGAAAATGATCCATTTTTTGAGACATGTGTAGATTATGAAAGTTAAGTCAGTTCTGAAGAGAATGCAAAAATAATGGAGGAAATCCGAGCCAAAATGAAGGAATAGCATTAAAATGAAGTTAAGGTCCGTAACTGAAATCCAGTTGAGGGCCTCTTAGGTTTTGTCTTTGAATTGGCATTTTTCAATGTATTGGATGTGATTAATGGCTCATATAATCTTCAGGGGTTCCAATGAGGTGATAGCACATGTCAAGACAATCAAGATTGACCAAGAAAATGGGGTTCTTGCCTTTCTTGGTCGAGAGGCACTCCTAATCCTACAAGGAGTCTGTGTGTGACTTTGTGAATGAGTTTTTCCAACCTTGCACGCCTAGATTAAGTGGACTATTTCAGAAATTATGCCCTGGAATCCAACTGGGAAAGTTTTCCAAAAGATCCATTAAAAGAAGGGTTTCTATCTATTCTTTGGAACCCAAGAAACTAGGATTTCGTGCCTTATCAAGTTCCTACTTTTTAGGTATTTGGGGCAGCTGTCTATTGGATGAATTTACCTTCCCTTTTCAATAGGAATTACATGGATTGACTTGGATAAGAAGACCTAAATATTTCCTAATCAGATCTGAAATTAAAGATTGCAAGAAACAAGGGAAAGAAAGTTTCTTGGAGGACAATAAACTATCAAGAACACGACTAGGATCAATTTACCCTTAGCCGCAAGCATATCCCCTTTCCTTTATTTTAGGGCTTTGTGATCTGAATTTTAATATAATTAATTGAATTCCTAGTCAAAAGATGAAGTCAAGAAGTGGAAACAAGAATGAAAAGAAGACTCCTTATTGAAGGAGGATCAAGAATGCGGAAAAGGAGGTTTGACGGCTACAATTGGTTTCCTTCCTTGTTTGGGCTTCGTTTTTCCTTTTTTTTTGGGAGATGCTAGGGCAGATGTTAGGAGATATAAATAGTTGTTTTCTCATTGTTTTCGGACGACCAATTTACCTCCTAAGGTCCCAAAACTCTGCAAAAATTTCTTCTTAAAGTTTATGCACAAAATAGCCGCAATTTACCTATTGTTCATGCTTTTGGATTCAAGTCTTGCATCTTCTTTGTGACGTGAAGCTTGGGAGAAGAAGAAGTTTTTGTGCCACTTCTCTCACAAATCATTCATCTTAGTATTTGTGTTTCTCAATCCCTAATCTCTTTAAGTGTATATGCATTCAATTATGATGTTTTTTAACTTAGTTATGCGTTAGTAGTTTCCTTTAGGATTAGGGCTGTTTGAAGCCCTAGCCATGTTAGTTTATAATTAGATTTCCGGTTGTTGATTATGGTTGCTATGTATGCCTGGATTTGTTGGATTACTATGCTTCATGAACTCAATTTATGCTTGTAAGTTTGATCACCTTATTTGCATATAATTGTCGATGTAATTGCTTGACGGATCACCTCAATGTTTGTGTTCATCCTGCAATTTGTAGCATCACGTTTAAGAGGGGGAATCTTATTCGTAATCTAAACTCACGACTCCTTAGGATTGCACATCACTTTACTAGGGATAGTGTAGTGTCATTAAATCTTCTTCACGGTTTATGCATTATCACACACCATCGATAATAGTTGTTTAAGGGAGGGTACATCACTCTTAAACATGCAATCTAAGAGAAGATAAATGTGTGGGGTGAGTCTTAGCCGGACCCTTGCATGGGCACTTAATTAAGATACATGCATAATTAATCTAATCAATGAAATCTAAGGAGAAATTTAATTGGTAAAGGTGGATAACATGTCCTAATTCGTCCTAATCATCCAATCAACTCTCAAATCATGTTTTCATCATTTTGTACTTGTTTTCATCATTCAATTTCGCTCTAATCATCACTCTAACCGCCCCCCCCCCCTCCCCCCCCCCCCCCCCCCCCCAAAAAAAAACTTTTTTGTACTTTTTCTTAAGTTGTTTCATTCCAAACTAAGTGGATTCACGTTGAACAAGTCATCGAGGGATCGACCTTTGCAAACCTACTATACTCGTCATACGATTTTGTACAATTGCAAAGTATTACATTAGGAGTTATCATTCATAATTTCTTGGTTAATAAATCTTCTATCACGAAGCCATGAACGGTGAGTTTGGTTATTCAAATTTGGAAATTGGGTTTTAGAGTTGATTGAATGGTTTTGATGTTTGGAACGTGTTCTGGAGGTTGCAAGGAAGCTAGTGGGCTTCGAACAGAAGCCAATGGTGGCCGGAGGCAAGAGAACACAGCGGGAGAAGGTTGGTTGGTTCAAACTTCAATTGGGAAGGTATGATCTTGGCTTGTTTACATGTTTTTGAAATTATAGGTTGATAGAATAGGACTAGACGAAGCTATATGATTGAAAATGGATGAAAACATACCAAAAACATAGAAGATATGGGCCTGAACCGAACACTCCGGTTCAGTTGGACCGGCTGCATAGTTGAACCGGACCTGACCGGTTCACCTGAGGTTGAAGATGAATAGTACCCTTGGCGCGTGAAGCTCACGCGCAGCGCCTTTGAATTGCACATGGGGGCACGTGGGGCATTTTTGGGAGAAGTTTTCAACATGTGAAATCATCCTTTCGATGTAACGAACATTTTGGGACAGGTTTCGTGTCGATCGGACACCGTTTCGGGGTAATTTTGAGTGTCCGAAGGTTTAAAGCCTATGGAAAATACGTTTAAAAATCCCAAAAAATTAGGGGGCTTTAATGAGAGGTTAATGAGGTAGTTTTTAACCCTCTAGTATGGTTTGGACAGGTTTGGAAGTCTCGGTGATAGTGATATGGCTTGGAAGGGCGTATGGCACTCATATCGAGGCAGTAGCGTAGGACGGTATGTGAGTGGACTTTGGTTTTTTTAATATTATGCATGCATAATTATTTTATATTTTTTATATATGTGTTTTGTGATGATGATGATGATTGTGATGACTTGTTTTACGTATTTGCATGTATTTCAAGGTTTATGGCTTTATACAATGTTATACGTGCTTGTGGTTTCATTGATGGTTTGATGAACTGGTTTTGGTTTTGGAAAGATGAACTCGAGCATGAGATCCATTTGATTTGGAAAGTATCGAACTTAGAGTCCATTTGGCTTAATGAGAAATCGGGCTAAGACCCATTTGAGTTATATGATCGGGTCGGGGGCCCAATTGGTTTACGAAATCGGGCATGAGGCCCAATTGTGTTTAATGAATATGATTTCGGGTCGGGGACCCATAAATGGCTTTGGATAAATGGATTTGGATTTGAGTACTGCATCGGGCCGAGGGCCCAGTTGGTTTACATGATCCGGCTAAAGGCCCAATTGGTTTACGAAATCGAGCATGAGACCCAATTGTGTTTTATAAATATGATTTCGGGTCTGGGACCCTAGGTTTCATAAAAGTGATTTTGGGTCGGGGATCCTAAATGGATTTGTGATGGTTTTATGGAAATTCCGGGCAGGGCCCTTTGAGATGTTTTGAAATGGCTTTATAAAACTATTTTCCCTATACCATCTTGATACGAGGATATGTGGATGGTCTCCTCAAGATGTCTGGGACACTAGGGATGTCACAGTGCATTGCATGCGAGGGGTCATTATATGGAGTGATCCGACAGTATAGTGACTCAGGAGCAACAATGCTATGATTAGACGTCTGGGACGTCAGACATCTGGGATGTCAGAGATATTGACTCGGAGAGACCCCGAGTAGCACGCGTTGTTTTGATCATGAGATATGACGTATGGGACGTTAAGCGTCTGGGATACTAGGCATTTGGGATGACGAGGATGGTTATTTGGCAAATATGAATTATTGGATTTATGAAATGGTATTTCTGTGTTTATGGATTTGTGTTTATAGATTTGGGCATTGGCCCACTTGGATATGAATTTACGGATTTTGGTATTCTATGGTTTTGGGCTGAGTTCCCACATATGTTTGGATTTACGGTTTTTGGGCTAAGGCCCTAATGATTTAATTAAAGTAAATGGTTTGATTAATGGTTTTCGGATGTATGCATACTTTTTTAGTGAAGGGCATAAATGTCTTATTATGAGATGGGTTTTTATTAAACTATTTATTTTCGTCTACTCACAGCTTTTGATGGTTTTAATGCCCTTCAAGTTGATCACGAATGTGGGCTGTAGTAGAGATCGAGACATTGCACTCTTCCACCAATCCTGGCGCACTCTGGAATCCCCGAACGGGCTGAGGTTTTGAGTTATCCATTTTCTGACACTTTGTGTCAGACGGGAGCATGGCACATCCAGCAATAATCCCGGGGGGATTGGGATGGGTCGTGTCATTAAACCCCAATCTTTGAATCTTGAGTTGAAGGGTTTTTGAGAGAAACCAAGGATGTAAACAAGTTCTAGGGAACCTAAGGATCAAGTAGAGCTCAGTTTTCAAGGAAGGAACAACTAGAATAGCACAGATTGAGAGCTTGGAATCTAGCCGAAACTTTCGAGGCCCATATCTTCATATCCATGTGAGATTTCTCAATTCTGGTTTCAGTTTTGGAATCCTTGGCTCAAGGAGATGAATTTCCATATAGATTTTGTAAGATTAGGTTGAGAAATGAGGGAGATATAAAGGTTTGAAGTTTCAGATCATTCCAACTTGCATTCACACTTGTTCTCCATATTGTATAGGTATTTCAATCCTATTTCCTTATGTACAATTATTTTTACTCCTTTTACTTGTAGGAAATATTTTTAATTAGCTTTTTTAAATGTTTAGGAAACCTTTTCTTCATAAAATTTATTGTAAACTTCTATTTTTATGAGGATTTTTAATTCTCTATAAATATAAACCCTAGGGTTTATGTAAAAAGGAAAGAGTTGGAGATTTTATATTCGAAAAAGGGGAGAGATTCAAAATATATTCAATAATACTTTAAGTGCATTAAAACTTTTATCTTATTTTTTAGTTTCTTATTAGGCTAGGGATTCTTGAAGCCCTTGCCATATGTAATAGTTGATTGTTTTAATCCCTATTTTCGATACTATGCATGTGATATTTGATTTTGATTATTTTTTATAAAAACCTTGTATAGTTTTTTATTATGGGTGCACACATAACTTGACGAGCATATAAGTGTAGCGAGGACGTAGGAGTTGATGCATATGGCATGTCGAACGTTTCTATGTCCACAAGTAGATGAAATCATCACGACTTAATCAAATTCAATTTGAGTTAGAAGGAGATGCCGTCCATACATTGACTAACTCAATCTTCAAGAAGACCTTTTTAGAACCTAATGATCTTAGGATTGACCAGAATTTTCTATGATGTTCATGTCTTAAGATGGCTAGCTCAAGAATTCTTTAGCTTTAGTGCGCTACTGGGTTAAAGTAGGTTAGGAAGGTAATAAAGATAAAAAAAAAATATGGTGTTCACGGTCTATTCTTATTGAAGGCTTTCACTCGCATAGTAAAGGAAATAGGGTTAAAAAATTGGTTTGCATGTGGGTAATGGTTGATTGAGTGCCCTACCCTATTATTTTTAATAATTATTTTTTGTTTAGGTTATTTTATTTAATTTCTATAATTATGTAATCCCTCTCTCCTCCCCCAGTTATATTTGTGTGTTTTATTTTATGTTTTTATTTTTATTTAGCTTCTAAGTTGATTAATAAATCTAAGTGATAAAGTGGATGTGAATGTTAGGACAAGTCCGTGTGGGATTTGACCTTTACTTATTTGCTATACTATCTTCATGATTTGTGAACTTGCAAGGTTAAACTTAATAGAATATGTAACGACCCGTCCCAAATTCCATGATTAGATTAGTGACTAATCACGATTAGTGAGGTTAATCCGTGATTAGTAAAGCGAAATCAGACGAACGATGCGAAATGACCGTTTTGCCCTTGATCGTGGCAAAACGTTGACTTTTCAATCGGGCGGTCAAATGGACTTTGACCGATGACCGTGACGTAGTTCGTGACGTCACGAGTTCATAGACAGGTGGCACGTTCAATTCCGACATTCGAGGAGGAAGTTGTGACGTTCAGAAGTTTAGGGGCATTTTGGTAATTTTGGTTAAAAAGGGGCAAATAGTTGACTTTTTGACCGAGAGGTCCGATGGCCGAGGGCCGAAGACCGTTACGTAGATAAGGACGATACAAATCCGTAGACAGGCGGCACGTCGAATTCGGATGTTCGACGGCGAAGTTACGGTTCACGGAAGTTCGAGTGCACTATTGCACGAATTACGAAACGAGTTAACTTTTGGACTTTAGTGGGGCCCAGATATTTAAGGGAGGCCCAATGGATGAGTGACAAGTGTCACCCATCCACATGCCACCTATATTGATTCATGCACCGTGCAAACCATTCCATTTTTCTCCATTTCAAACACACACAAAACACAACCCGATCTCACCCATTTTCCTCCCATCCGTGCAACCCAAAACCCAACCACTCTTCACCCATGACCAGGCAGAGGACTAGGGAGACTGAGGAGGTTGCTGGGCGGCCAGAACCGCCGTCCACGGTGGCGAGAGGAGGAGGAACCCGTGAGGTTCACGGTTAGTCCATTTTGACCCATTTTTCCATTTTTGTTGTTATGGTTGGTTTTTAATGGTTTTAATGAGTCCATTAGGTTGCTAGGGACATGTTAGGAAGGTTTAAGGAAGCTTGGGATGGCTGGGCAGCCATCGGTACAGTTTTGGAAACTTGAAACATTTGGTTCAAAATCGAACCATAGGATTTAGACGTTTTCGGTTGCGTTTAAGGATTGGAATGGATAGAAAACATCAAAATAGGATGAAAGGAACCAAAAAGGAAGAACTAGGATGAAAAATGGGTTGTCTAGGGCCGTGAACCGGTCACGCCGGTCCAGTTGGACCGGCCAAACCAGGTGAACCGGCCATGAACAGTAAAACCGGTCTGCTGGAGGTTAGTACCGATGAACAGTATTTTCGGCTTTCTAGGGGCTCTTGAGGACGCGTGGGCTATAATTTGGGAAAGTGTTAAACACGGGAAATCTTCTATTCGATGTAACGAAGATTTTGGGACTGGTCTCGCGTCAATCGGACATTGTTTCGATAGTTTTCAGGGTGTCGGAATGTTTAGGGTCGGTTTAAAAATAGTTAAAAGTTCGGAAAAATTACGGGGCTTTGATGGGAGGTTAATTAAGTAGTTATTAACCTTCTATTAAAATTTGGACAAGTTTGGGAGTCCCGGTAATGGTGATCGGCTCGGGGAGCCGAATGGCACGCAAATCGAGGCGGCAGTTCGGACGGTCTGTGAGTGGACCTTGTTTTCTAAATTGGTGCATGCATAAATGTTTATTATATGTTTTGAATACTTGTTTGTGATGCCATGAGTTTATTTGGATGTGCGGTTTTGTATAGGCACGTATTTCGAGGTTTCGGCCCTATGCGGGGCTGTATGTCTTTATTGGTCTAAATGTAATGGTTTTGGATTTCCAAAGGGATTATGAATATGATTTTATGATGTTGATTTGGATACTTGTGATTCATATGGTTTCACGTATTTCGAGGCGATTTACGTGCTTGCACGTAAATCGAGATTTTTCGGTTTTACACTGATTTTCCATTCTTGTGGTTTTGGATATGATTTCATGAAATGATTTTGGATTTGAAAAGGTAATTCTCGGACTTGAGGTCCATTTGATTTACGAAATCGGGCCGGAGGCCAAATTGGTTTACGATTCGGACCGGGGGTCCAGTTTCTATGTGGATTCGGGCCTAGGGCCCAGTTATGTATTACAAATGGTTTTTATGGTTCATGACGGTTTATGGGAACCGGCATGAACCCTTGAAATGGATTTACTCATGACGGTTTATGGGAACCGGCATGAACCCATGAAAGGATTTTATGGTTCATGACGGCTTATGGGGGCCGGGCATGAATCCTTGAAAGGTTTCAAGAATGATTTCAAAAGGTTTTTCATATTGCATCCTTTATATATGATTGTCTCCTCCGGGGAGGGTCGTTGGCCTGGGTGGACCCCGGAGTAGTCCCGGAGCACTGACTGAGTGGATTCGCCCCCCAGTTGGGTTCCTTACTCTCAGGATGGGCATGGTTCGTTACCTCCAGGGAGGGTCATTGATCTATGGACATTGACCTGGGTGGACCCTGGAGAGACTTGGGTTTGAGACCCCGGTTAGCACACGTGTAGCTCTATTTTACCGTGACAGGTTCTGGATATGAATATAAGGGATAAACATAATTTAAATTGCTTTGGGAATTATGTTTTATGATGATAAATGGTTTTAGGCTGAGATCCCACATATGTTTACTATGTTATGGTATTCTGTAAATGGTTTTGGGCAGGAGCCCGTAGAACTTGTATTTATAGAATTTGGGGCTGAGACCCTAATTATGGTTGTTTAAACTTATGTGTTTGGATAAATGGTTTTACTATGCATGCATGCTTTTTAATGAAGGATATAAAGGTCTTTTATGGAAATGTTTTTATAAACTCCTTATTTTTGTCCACTCACAGTCTTTCTGTTTTTAATACCCTTCAGGTTGGATACGATGTGGACTGTAGCAGAGACCGAGATATCACATGCCTCCTCCGGATCCTGGCGTACTCTGATAGCCCGGGAGGGCAAAGGTTGGAAATATCCCTTGTCTGACACTTCGTGTCAGACGGGAGCAGGGTCATCCCACGTTAATCCCGGGGGGATTGGGATGGGTCCTGTCAGAATATAATTCATATTTATGTTCTCTATTTTATCCATCAGGCGATACCTCTGGGTAGAACCCATGAACATGCTCAGATTCAGACTGTACTAGCATTCTCGAGATCCAGACAACCTCGAGTTAATCACCTTAGGCGTCTTTCAATGTCCAGACGGTACTAACACATGACATCCCTGGGAACTCAAGTCTCCAAATTGACGTCCTAGCAATGTCAACTGTGACCTCTCTAGGATCTCAAATCGACGGCCGGAGGGAACAACATGTAACGCCCCGAAAATTCTACGGTTTCAATATTGTAAATTAATGAATGAATTGACGTTTCTACCCCTGTGAATTGTATTGCCCGAATTGTTGACTTTTTGATTGGTGGGTCAAACGGACTTTGACCAATGATCGTGACGTAGTTCGGGACGTCACGAGTCCATAGACAGGTGGCACGTCCAATTAGGACGATCAGTGAAAAAGTTATGACTATCGGAAGTACAGGGCCATTACCGTAATTTGGACGATAGGGGAGAAAATGTTGACTTTCGTTTGGCAACTAATTTTCACACGACTCGAGGACCGTTAGGTAGGTCTCGATGCCCTGAGTCCGTAGACAGGCGACACGCTGAAATCGGACTTCGGATGGCTGAGTTGCGGGTCTGGAAAGTGTAGGGCATTATGGTAATTTTTGAACCAGGGGCATTTTGGTCATTTTACCCCTGGTTACTGTAGCAACCGCGGGGGAACATGGGCGGCACCACCATGTGCGGTGGTTCTGAGTGCCCAATTGATTATTCAAGTGTGTGCTGGAAAGAAAGGATTGTTTAAAGCTTTAGGAGCATCAGAACGTGGTCTGATTCATCCACCCAGCACGGCCACATTGATAATTTGAAGATTCGAAGCTTTCGGGGGACAAATCCCAGTCGACATATTGGACTTCCACGAGCTTCTGGGACGGCTCAATTTGTTTAAACTAAGTAGAATTTGAGTGAGCTTCACTCTGCTGTTGAAGGAACGGAGAATTGGAGAGGAACCAGAGAGAAACCATTTCGGGAAATTGGAGGGAAAATCGAGATTTGATTTCTGGTGCTTGTTGGACTAAACCAAGGCTTGGTGTAGTCTTCTGGTAGTGTTTGGAACTCAACCGTATCGAATTCTAGGTGAACCAGCCACGATTGAGCAAAGACTGAGGCCACTGTTTCCAGTGAAGTTGCAGAGCTTAGGACGACAACTTCCAGGTACTTTCTGGCACAATTGATCATTTGTTTCAGTTCGTTTTAGCCTTAGGAAGCATTCTGGGAGGTTAATTTGATTATGGTTTGGAAACCAGTGAGTTGGGGTGATCAACCCGTTTGGGTGATCACGGGTCGAAGGGCCATTTAAGGATTTATTTAGGCTAATTAATGACTCATAACTTAAATTAGATGTTTAAATAACATGATAGGATCAAAATGGGTTGAAATCGAGTTGAAATTAAGGGTTAATTAACCGGGTCATGACGCGGGTTGAAGGTCCGAAAAGCAGGGCTATCAGGTGAAGATGGTGACACTGTAGCTATAGCGTCAGGCGCGTGACTTTCACGCGCAGCCACTTTGGGCGGCGCGTGAGGGCGCGTTGGGCCTTATCTCCGATCACGATCAACATGACTTTTATTCCTCTCATCATTCTGAACATATTTGGTGAAGTAACCATGTTGATCTGAGATAGTTAGGAGGGTCAGTTTAGGACCGGTTGTCTCGGGAAGCGTGTACGGACGGTTTCCCCGAGCCGGTTTTTGTTTTGGACTTTTTGGATAAATGTTAAAAACTTTTAGTGACCCTTACGTATAAATTTGACTTCTAGAAATTGTACGATAATCCCGGAACAGGTCCGTATGCACAGATTCGTAGCGGGATCGTACTGTGAGTGGGCCCGATTTCATTAAACCCTTGCATGCTTAAATGTTTTCTGATTTACTTATATATTCACATGCTGGAATCAAGAAACGGTTTTGATAATATTGAAATTATGGTTATGACACGTTTCACGGTATTTGGATTTGAGACCCGTCTGGTGAAACTTAAAGATTGGTTTTGGATTTTATCTATGTATATTGTTTTGCATGTGGATATCAATAAAATGTATTTGGTACTGCACTGTATAGATCCACTCTTGTGATACTGTCTCCTCCGGATGTGGTACCCCGAAGCGGTCACGGCGCATTGCCTGCGAGGGGTCATTCTACGGAGAAACCGGACCGTAAAATGACTCAGGAGCAAGATCGCTATAATTTGACGTCAGGGACGTCGAGCGTCTAGGACGCTAGGCATCTGAGATTCCGTACCCGGACAGGGTTCGGGGATTGGATTCTGGATTGAGACCCCGAGTGGCACGCGTAGCCTTGGGACTGTGACCTTATTGGACGTCAGGGACGTCAGACATCTGGGATGTCAGGATCGAAGTGTATAGTGCAGTGGCTAAAATTATGTTTATGGTTTTATTACATGCCTTATGGTTCATATTATATGATTTATGGTTTTAAATTCTGGTGCATGCATGTTTGGAAAACGGAGGGGTAACTTATATGTTTTACTTATTAAACTGTTTTATAAACTTGAGTTTCGGCCCACTCACCCTTAATGTTTTGGTAACCCCTCCAGGCTGTGCTACTGAGGTAGAGGAGGATCCTGAGGCTGAGGCATAGATCTACTTCTGCAGATCTGAACCCCTGTCGGGTGGTTTGACCCGCAGAATTATTTTAGAGTCGTGCTCGCAATTTGTAATTTTGGTTTTCATCCATTGTCCGACATCTATTAAATTTGGATTTGATGTATAACTTTAATTTGGTTATTTATGCATTTGAACGTTTGAGGTTAAAATTGGTATGTTATTTTGGGTGTCAGACGGGATCAGGGCACGTCCCCTTGTGGTCCCCGTAGGATCGGGGCGGGTCATGTCAGCTTGGTATCATAGCACTAGGTTGTGGTCAGCATGCTAGACTAGCGATTAGTACTAATTACCTTTCGGGTTTAAGGATAATGTTATCTGATCTATGCCTCTTTACAGTTGGTTATGCCTCCAAGGAGGATTCCTCATACACGAACTGACGAGGATCTGGATAGGGAAATGGAATGCGCAAGCATTGAACGGGCTCAGCGTCTGGGAGCCACTCCTTTCAATAGGGGATCAAACCCCGAAGATTCTCATGAATGGATTACCAAGTGGGAAAGGATTTTCACGGTAATGCACTGCCCTCCCAGCGAGCGGGTGACCTTGGCGGCCTTCTTACTGGAAGGAGGAGCCTATCAGTGGTGGCATGGCCTTGAAATGTCTGGATGGTCTGTCCACACCACTACCTGGGAGGTCTTCTGTTCCCGATTTCTTGACCAGTATTACCCGAGATCGTTTCCCGCGGCACGGGAGGCGGAGTTCCTCCGGCTGCAGCAGGGGGATATGTCCGTTGCGAACTATGAGCAGACTTTTGGCAAACTTTCCCGGTTCGCTGCACCTTTCGTGTGCACTGAGGAAGACAAGTTCCAAAGGTTTGAGCTTGGAATCCGAGGGGAGATTCGGGAAAGTGTGACTGCTGCCAGTCATGCTTCTTTGAGAGACATGGTCGACGATGCGGTGCGTGTCGAGGCTAGTCTGGTGGCACACCAGACACGACAGCCTTCGGGCAAGGGGCGTCATCGGGACCGTCCACATCTTGGACCGACGGGCCAGAAGAACACTAAGGGAGGAGGCTACAGGGGAGCACCCTCATCCTCTAAGGGTCGTGGCTGGTCAGGTCGACGTGGGGGCTCTCAGAAAACAGGATCAAGATTCAACTCTGAGCAGCGTTCATCTTGGAGCGGTGCTTCTGGTGGGCATTCAGACAGGCCGAGGCTAGTAAACTGTTTTGCTTGCGGAGAAGAGGGCCATTATGCATGTGATTTCCCGCTGTTGTCCAAGAGCAAGGACGCTGGGGAATCCAGTGTGGTGCAGAGCACGGCTTCCCACACTAACGGAGGTTGAGGTCAAAGAGATGACCGTGGTACTAGCCGTGGCGCGCGCGGGCGCGGACGGAATGGAGGGCCTAGGGCTCAAGTGTTTGCAATGACCCAGCAGCAGGCGAGGACAACCCCAGGTGTGGTTACATGTAGACTACATATCTCAAACTTTCTTGTACGTGTATTGATGGATGCGGGGGCTACACATTCTTTTATTTCGAGGAGTTGTGCTGGTATGCTTGACTGTGTGGTATCATCCTTAGATTGCGAGACGGGTGTCGACACCCCGATGGGCATCGTGTACCTTGTGAATCAGGTGATTCGGAGGTGCCCGGTGAGAATTGAGGATGTGGATTTGCCAGCGGACATAATTATCCTGGATATCCACGACTTAGATGTGATTTTAGGAATGGCTTGGCTATCGGAGCATGGGTCGCTCATCGATTGCTGTAGCAGGCAAGTGATTCTGCGAAGTCCAGGTTTTCCGGAGGTAATCTTTCAGGGGGAACGGGATGGTTCGCCTCCTGAAGTGATTTCTTCACTTACTGCTACCAAACTTCTACGGAAGGGATGCCAGGGTTATCTGGCGCATGTCGTGTCGGAGCTGGTTGATACTCCGGGTATCGATGAGATACCAGTGGTACGTGAGTTTCCGGATGTGTTCCCGAAAGACTTACCAGTGGTACCACGGTACCCGACCTATATCCTAGGCACCATATCGGATGGCGCCGGCTGAGTTACGAGAACTCAAAAATTAATTGCAGGAGTTGGTGGATTTGGGATACGTCCGACCGAGTACTTCACCGTGGGGAGCACCGGTGTTGTTCGTGAAGAAGAAGGAGGGGAGTCTCCGTTTGTGTATTGATTATCGACAACTCAACAAGGTGACACTGAGGAACCAGTACAGAGACCTAGAATCGATGACCTTTTTGACCAGTTTCGGGGAGCACAGTGCTTCTCAAAGATTGATTTGCGGTCTGGGTATCACCAACTGAGGATTTCGGAGGAGGATATTCCGAAAACAGTATTTCGAACCCGTTGCGGACATTACGAGTTCCTAGTGATGCCTTTCGGCTTGACGAATGCTCCGGCAGCATTCATGGATTTGATGAACAGGGTCTTCCGACCCTACTTGGATAAATTCTTTATTGTGTTCATCGATGATATCTTGGTGTACTCAAGTAGTGCCAGTGCACATGAGGAACATCTACGGTTGGTGTTGGAGAAGCTGAGACAGGAACAGTTGTACACCAAGCTGAGCAAGTGTCAGTTTTGGCTGAGCAGTATTGGTTTTCTGGGACATGTGATATCAACGGATGGGATTAGCGTGGATCCCCAGAAAACAGAGGCGGTGATTAACTGGGCTAGACCGACAACGGTAACGGAGGTGCGGAGTTTTGCCGGGTTAGCAGCTTACTACTGGAGATTCGTGGAGGGTTTCTCCAAAATTGCTGCACCATTGACTCGATTGACTCGGAAGGGAGTGAAGTTCATTTGGGACGAGCAGTGTGATCGGAGTTTTCAAGAATTGAAGGATCGATTGACCACTGCACCTGTCCTTGAATTGCCAGATTACAGTGGGGAGTTCGTGGTCTTTAGTGACGCATCACTACAAGGCTTGGGTTGCGTGTTGATGCAGACTGGTAAGGTTATCGCCTACGTATCCCGGCAGCTAAAGACTCATGAGTTGAACTACCCTACCCATGATTTGGAGTTGGCAGCGGTGGTTCATGCTCTAAAAATCTGGAGACATTACCTATTCGGCGCAACGTGCAGGATATACACCGACCACCAGAGCCTAAAGTACTTATTCACTCAAAATGAGCTTAACATGAGACAATAGAGATGGTTAGAGCTGCTGAAGGATTATGACTGTACAATTGAGTACCATCCGGGTAAGGCCAATGTGGTGGCAGATGCACTCAGCAGGAAGTCAGCAGGATCAGTTGCACACTTGGGGATGGTGTATCTTCCTTTGCTGGTGGAACTCCGGAAGGCGGGAGTTATTTTGGATACGGATGAGCATGGAGCTTTGTTGGCCAGCTTTCATGTACGACCAGTGCTGATTAATCGGATCATCGAAGAACAACTTCAGGATCCGATACTCTGTATTGAAGTTGATGCGGATGAGAGACAGGATTTTACCATCTGGGGCGATGGAGCACTTGTGAAGTTGGGCCGTTTGTGTGTACCTGTAATGGTAGAGTTACAGGCCGAGATTCTGGAGGAGGCCCATAGTTCGGCTTATGCTACGCATCCAAGAGGTACAAAGATGTACCGTACCCTCCGGAGCCATTATTGGTGGCCAGGAATGAAGAAGGACATTGCAGAGTTCGTGAGCAGATGCTTAACCTGTCAGCAGGTTAAGGCAGAACGACAGAGACCTTATGGGGCTATGCAGCCACTTCCGATTCCCGAGTGGAAGTGGGATCACATCACCATGGACTTCGTCTTTAAGTTACCAAGGACTCATAGTGGAGTTGACGGAGTATGGGTGATTGTGGACCGGTTAACTAAGTCAGTCCATTTTCTGCCGGTTCAGGAGACTTATAAACCTAACCGACTGGCTCAATTGTTCGTAAAGGAAATCATACGATTGTATGGTACGCCGGAGTCGATCGTGTCTGATCTTGATCCGCGTTTCACTTCCAGGTTCTAGCGGAGTTTGCAAACTACTTTGGGAACAACCCTACGTTTCAGTACTGCTTTCCATCCACAGATCGATGGACAGTCTGAAAGGACCATTCAGACCCTAGAGGACATGATGAGGTCTTGTGTGCTACAGTTTCAGGATTCATGGGATACTCATTTGCCGTTGATGGAATTCGCGTACAACAACAGCTATCAGGCAAGTATCGGGATGGCACCCTATGAGGCACTGTATGGTCGACAGTGCAGAACGCCTATATGTTGGATGAAGATAGGGGAGCGAGCGGCTGTAGGGCCAGAATTGATGGACATAGCCCAGGAAACTGTTCGGGTTATCAAGGAAAGATTCAAGGCGGCGCAGGATCGCCAAAAGAGTTATGTCGATCGACGGATTCGAGACTTGGAATTTGAATTGGGAGATTTTGTCTTCCTGAAGTTATCTCCGTGGAAAGGGGTTATCCGTTTTGGTCGATGGGGGAAACTGATTCCGCGTTTTATTGGACCTTATGAGATCATGGAGAGGATTGGCCGGGTTGCATACAGATTGGCACTACCTCCAGGACTTTCTAGATTTCATGATGTTTTCCACATATCGATGCTACGGAAGTAAGTACATGATGCTTCTCATGTACTGGAGGAACAACCTATCGAGCTCCGAGAGGATTTGAGCTTTGAGGAACAACCAGTATAGATTTTGGATAGGAAGGACAAGGAACTACGTCAGAAGACAATCCCTCTAGTGAAGATTCTCTGGAGAAACCAGAATGTGGAAGAAGCCACATGGGAGCCCGAGGCACTAATGCGAGAACAATTTCCTTATTTGTTTCTTTGAAATTTCGGGACGAAATTTCTTAAGGGGGGAAGGTTGTAACTGTAACGCCTCGGAAATTCGGAAAATGTAATATTGTGAAATATTGAATAAATGACGTTTTTACCCTTGTGATTCGTATGGTCAAATTGTTGACTTTTTGATTGGAGGGTCGAACGGACATTGAGCGATGACCATGACGTAGTTCGGGACGTCACGAGTTCATAGACAGGTGGCACGTCCAATTCGGACGAATAGGATGAAAGTTATGACGTTCGGAAGTCCAAGGGCATTATCGTAATTTGGACGTTATAGGGGAAAAAGTTGACTTCTTGTTTGACATTTGGTTTTCACAAGACTTGAAAACCGTTAGATTCGTCTCGAAGCCCAGAGTACAACGACAGGCGGCACGCATGAAACGGACATCGGACGACCGAGTTAGGGGTCACGGAAGTTGGAGGGCATTTTGGTAATTATTGCCCTGAGGGCATTTTGGTCTTTTTACACGGTGGTTACTATTCATCACCGTGAAAACAGAGTGCACACGGCCTGCACGGCCATGCCGTGAATGTCTTGAGCGTGCAAATTGTTTAAGGTGGTAGTGGATTGATCATATGATTAGTTTATGTGAATTGAGGTAGTGGAAGCATGATAGAGTGGCGTGAGCAGGTTGCAAGCACGAGCTGGGATTAAAAATTGGCCATGGTTTCTATGTTGCGGGAAACAAATTTTCAGAGAGGAATCAGACGGTTTCCCACGGGTTTGCCATTTGATCGATTAACTGAGTTAGGGGAAGTGAGAGGGTTCATTTGGAATCAGTTGAGAGTTGAGAGCCGGAGAGAAAAACGAGTGAGCTGAGTTCTGGAAATTTGGGGGGAAATTCAAAGGTTGAGTTTTGAGGTGAGTTGAGCTAAACCGTGAGTGGGATTAGCCTTCTGAGGCCATTCCAAACATCCCCGTGCAAGAATTGAAGAGGTTCAATCAAGGTTTGCTCAGGAACTCAAGTTCCAGTTTCTAGAAAAACACAGTGTTGAGCATGACGAATTCCAGGTAACGGCGGGTTCAATTGATTGTGCCATTGTGTTCGTCTAGGTCCCCTTAAGCTACTGGTGAAGTTAATTTGAAAATGGGGCTAGGTTGGGTGAGTTCCAGAAGTCTACTAGTTCGACTGTTCGAGTCTAGGTTGGATCGTTTTAATGTTAGTCGAGGTTAATCGTTAATACAGACCTAAAATTAATGGATTAGAGAAGGTGATAGGATTGAAAACGGGAAGAATTGATTGAGAATTGAGGGCTAACTGATTGGGTTGAGTCGCGAGTATCAGACCCGTTTAACAGGGTGTTTGGGTGAGGGAGAAGACACTGTAGCTTGGTGTGTGGCCTTCACGCGCAGCCACTTTGGGCGGCGCGTGACGGCGCGTATGATGTCATCTCCAGTCAAGGTCAACATGAAACTTATTCCTTTCAGTCTAATTAACATTTTACCTTTAGGGTTCGAGTTGATTTGGAGTTGTTCGGGATAATTTCGAGGGTTCGGAAGTTTAGGTCCTTAAGTTTAATTACGCAGGAAAATCCAGAAAAATTAGAGAAAATCATACGAGTTATTTGAGGATGATTGTAACCCTCTTTGTACGTTTTTACAGGCTCGGACATTTCCGAAGCTACTGAGGAGCGCACGGGGCACGATTGACGCGTCTTAAAACCGTGAGTGGACTTTTGATTTCCAAATTGTGCATGCATGACCATTTCACATATCTATTTTGTGTTTTCACTTATGATCTTATACTGATAACTATTCTATTTCGGTTTCACGTGGTTTCACGTTTTTCGAGATAAGCATCGTATTTTACGTGTTTCTAGTTACGGTTTTCGCCTATGCGTGAATGATGCTTTTGATGAGGTATTTGGATATGATTGTGCATGTTACGTATTTATGACGTTTGATTATATTTGAGTGATTTCGGGAAATGCATGTTTCGGTATTTGCATGTGAATTCGGACATAAGTCCCATTTTGACAAGTTATGATTTCGGAATGAAATTTTGGAAAATGGATCATGAGGTATTGTGTTATAAATGGTTTTGGGTTTAAAGACCCGGTTGATTGTTGGATATGGTTTTGAGTTTAAAGACCCGGTTAATTGATGACGGGGGCGGGCCCGGTAAGTTGAGTTTAAAGACTTGTGAGTTAAAAGACTCAGTCGTTGTGATACCCCCGAGGCTTATTGATTATGTTTTGAGTTTAAAGACTCGTTGATATCCCGGGAAGGCCTGATATTGAGTTTAAAGACTCGGATGGATCCAACGGTTTAATTGTGATTGTTGATTCACTTTTTACTTGATTTGCGTAATTGATGTTTCTAATTGACGGTTTATGGGTTATGGTAATCTTATATTATTTTACATGAGTTATGACGATTTTTCTGAAATGTCTTACATGTATTTCGGGAAGAAAAGGGTTTTCGAATGTTTAATACGCGTTTTTTTTTATATAACTAGTTATGCATGCGTGTTGTAAAACTGGAGGGCGAACCCCGATTTCCTTAAACTGTTTTCTGTTAACCTTTGTTTTGGTCCACTCACACTTTGTTGTTTTAACTACCCTCCAGGTCGTGGTACAAGTTCAAGGGCTAGCGCCGAGGCAGAGGCAGGGGCATAAAGTTTTCCGTTGCGGAGTAGTTAGTTCACAGAGTAGGATTTGTTCTTTAACTTGTTTTGTAATATTATGCTCTGTGAAACTGTGGACTTGACGTCCAGTCGGATGCATTTGTTTAATCTCCCTGGTCTGACAATGGGTGTGATGTAATATTATTTAGTTTCCGGTCTTTTGGATTCGATTGTCAGACGGGAACAGGATGCTTCCCGATTATCGAGAAGATTATCGGGGTGGGTCCTGTCAATTGGTATCAGAGCATAGGTTTACGGTTCGTGTCTGGCACTCGGTTGTGACTCGAATTATTGTACTAACTTATGCCTCTTTCAGAGAAGGACGATCGGCCATGCCTCCGTGACGTGAACCCCCTCCATGACCTGACGGTGATGCCGAGAGTGCTTCGATCGAGCGAGCCCAGCGTCTTGGGGAAACGGTGTTTAGTGGTGGAGCGGATCCTGAGGATTCTCACCGTTGGATTTCTCGGTTTGAGCGGATTTTCGCTGTGATGCACTGCCCTCCTGAGGAGTGAGTTGTGTTGGCCACATTTTTGCTTGATGGATCTGCTTATGAGTGGTGGTATACTCTGGAGTTGTCGGGTTGGGATGCCCGTACAGTGACTTGGGAGACCTTTCGTGAACGGTTTCTGGATCAGTATTATCCCCGTTCATTCCGTGATGCTAGGGAGACCGAGTTTCTGCAGCTCCAACAGGGGAGCATGTCGGTAGCTGAGTATGAGCAGAAGTTTCAGATGCTAGCCCGTTTTGCTCCTACCTTTGTGTGTACTGAGGCTGAGAAATGTTGTAGGTTTGAGCTTGGCCTACGGGGTGAGATACGGGCCATTGTGATGGCCGGAGCTTTTACTACTCTCAGGGAGTTGTCTGATGCCGCAGTGCGGGTTGAGGCTAGTCTCCCAACACGTCCACAGTACTCTGGTGGTGGACAACGTCGAGAGCGTTCATATCCTAGATCGTATGGTCAGAGAGCCCCGAAGAAGGGACGTTATGGTGGAGCCTCATCTGCAGGCAATGATCGCTATGGCAGGCCTGGTAACTTTCAGAGTCCTGGATTCAAAGCGCCTAGGGCACAGACTGCTCCGCAGGCGAGCGTGACATTGGTTGCTTCCACAGGGCGGCAGAGTGGTGGTTTTGCTCGAGATGCTTCCAGTGTTATCTGTTTCTTCTGTGGCAAGTAGGGCCACTATCAGAGGGAGTGTCCATCTTTGCCACAGGGTGGTGGCGCAGGTCGGGGTGCAGCAGAGCAGGGACGGATCACAGCTGCAGTTTCTGGGACTGGGAGTACTAGAGGAGGTGGTGCTGGAGCGACTAGTGGACAGAGGGGCCGGGGCCGTGGGCGAGCAGTTGGACCACAGGCCCGAGTTTTTGCTGTTACGCAAAAGGAGGCCAGGGCAGCACCTGGTGTGTTGACAGGTACACTCACGATCTTTGGACATGATGTTTGTGCTCTAATTGATCCTGGAGCTACTCATTCGTTTATATCGCGGGATTGCGAGTTGTTGGCGGGTAGAAAGGTGTCCGCACTGGACTATGACATAGGTGTGAGTACGCCAACAGGAGATGTATTTGTGGTAAATCAAGTGTTGCGGGAGTGTCCCATGATGGTAGGTGACGTTGGTTTGGTAGCAGACTTGATACTCCTGGACTTGCACGACTTTGATGTCATTCTGGGGATGGATTGGTTGACGCTCCATCATGCTTCTATCGAGTGTGTCGATAAGAAGGTTACTTTTTGGAGTCCAGGGTTACCTGAAACCACTTTTTAGGGAATTTAGCGAGCAACTCCTGTTGGAGTAATTTCAGCCCTGAAGGCAAGTAAGTTGTTGAGGAAAGGGTGCCAGGGGTACTTAGCTCAAGTGTTGGACACACGAGCTGCACCGTTGAGAGTGGAGGATATACCGATAGTACGGGAGTTCCCGGATGTTTTTCCGGAGGATCTACCGGGATTGCCACCGCATCGAGATGTCGATTTCACTATTGATCTTGTTCCAGGTACGTAGCCTATATCTCAGACTCTGTATCGTATAGCGCCAGCCGAGTTGAAAGAACTGAAGGCGCAGTTGCAAGAGCTACTTGAGTTGGGGTTTATTAGACCGAGTGTATCCCCTTGTGTGTGCGGAAAAAGGATGGGAGTTTGAGACTCTGCATCGATTACAGGCAACTGAATAAAGTAACAGTCAGGAACAAATACATGTTGCCTCGGATCGATGACTTGTTCGACCAGCTGCGAGGAGCGCAGAACTTCTCCAAAATTGATCTTCGTTCTGGGTATCTCCAGTTTCGGGTTAAGGATGAGGATGTTCCCAAGACAGCCTTTAGAACCCGTTATGGTCATTATGAGTTCCTTGTGATGCCTTTTGGTTTGACCAACGCACCCGCGGCGTTTATGGAATTGATGAACCGAGTGTTGCAGCCATACTTAGATCACTTTGTCATCGTGTTCATTGACGATATTCTAGTTTACTCGAAGAGTACGGAAGCGCACGAGGAGCACTTAAGGATGGTTCTAGGTACCTTGAGGGAAAATCAGTTGTATGCGAAGCTCAGCAAGTGTCAGTTTTGGTTGACGAGCGTGAGTTTCTTGGGGCATGTGATCTCAATTGACGGGATCAGTGTGGATTCTCAGAAAGTGGAAGCAGTGGCGAAGTGGGAACAACCAAAGACCGTCACTGAAGTCCAAAGTTTCTTGGGTTTGGCTGGCTATTACAGGAGGTTTGTAGAGGGTTTCTCTACCATTGCTGCCCCGTTGACACGACTGACGCGGAAGGGAGTCAAGTTTGTCTGCGATGACGATTGTGAGCGTAGTTTTCGGGAGCTAAAGAAAAGGTTAACATCTGCTCCTATACTGACCCTTCCAGACAATAGTGGAGTATTTGAGGTGTATAGTGATGCATCCTTACAGGGTTTGGGATGTGTACTAATGCAGCATGGGAAAGTGATTGCCTATGCTTCGCGCGAGTTGAAGCCGCATGAGCGTAATTATCCGACGCACGACTTGGAGTTAGCTGCTGTTATGCATACGCTGAAAATTTGGAGACATAACTTGTATGGTGCGACTTGCAGGCTGTTCACGGATCACAAGAGCCTGAAGTACTTGTTCACCCAGAAGGAATTAAATGTGAGGCAACGACGGTGGCTAGAGCTAATTAAGGATTATGATTGCACGATTGAGTACCACCCTGGAAAAGCCAATGTGGTGGCTGATGCTCTAAGCCGGAAGTTGACGCATTCTGTAGCACACCTACGGACGGTTCATTTGCCACTTTTGGTTGAACTCCGCAAGACTAGAGGATTGGCCCGGTGGCCTACAGGTTGGCACTACCGCCAGAACTTTCGAAGGTCCACGATGTTTTCCACGTGTTGTGGTTGCGGAAATACGTGTTCGATGCATCTCATGTACTGGAGGAACAACCTATAGAACTCCGAGAGGACTTGAGTTTTGATGAACAGCAGGTACAGATTTTGGACCGAAAGGATAAGGTGCTACGCCGGAAGACCGTTCATCTGGTAAAGGTTCTCTAGAGGAACCAGAATGTGGAGGAAGCCACATGGGAACCCGAGCTGTAGATGCGAGAAAAGTTCCCCTATTTGTTTCCTTGAAATTTCGGGACGAAATTTCATAAGAGGGGGAGATTGTAACGCCCCGGAAATTCGGAAAATGTAATATTGTGAAATATTGAATAAAATGACGTTTTTACCCTTGTCCTTCATATGGTCAAATCGTTGACTTTTTGATTGGAGGGTCGAACGGCCGTTGACCGATGACCGTGACGTAGTTCGGGACGTCACGAGTTCATAGACAGGTGGCACGTCCAATTTGGACAAACATGGTGCAAGTTATGACGTTCGAAAGTCCAGGGGCATTATCGTAATTTGGACGTTATAAGGGAAAAAGTTGACTTTTTGTTTGACATTTGGTTTTCACATGACTCGAAGACCGTTAGATTCGTCTCGAAGCCCCAAGTACAACGACAGGCAGCACGCGTGAAATGGACATCGGACGACCGAGTTACGGGTCACGGAAGTTTGAGGGCATTTTGGTAATTATTGCCCTGAGGGCATTTTAGTCTTTTTACACAGCGGTTACTGTTCACCACCGTGAAAAACAGAGTGCACACGGCCTGCACGGCCATGCCGTGAATGTCTTGAGCGTGCAAATTGTTTAAGGTGGTAGTGGATTGATAAGATGATTAGTTTATGTGAATTGAGGTAGTGGGAGCATGACTGAGTGGCGTGAGCAGGTTGCAAGCACGGGCTGGGATTAAAAATTGGCCATGGTTTCTATGTTGGGGGAAACAAATTTTCAGAGAGGAATCAGACGGTTTCCCACGGGTTGTTTGCCATTTGATCGATTAACTGAGTTAGGGGAAGTGAGAGGGTTCATTTGGAATCAGTTGAGAGTTGATAGACGAAGAGAAAAACAAGTGAGCTGAGTTCTGGAAATTTGGGGGGAAATTCAAAGGTTGAGTTTTGAGGTGAGTTGAGATAAACCGTGAGTGGGATTAGCCTTCTGAGGCCATTGCAAATATCCCCGTGCAAGAATTGAAGAGGTTCGATCAAGGTTTGCTCAGGAACTCAAGTTCGAGTTTCTGGAAAAATGCAGTGTTGAGGCCGACGACTTCCAGGTAACGGTGGGTTCAATTGATTGTGCCATTGTGTTCGTCTAGGTCCCCTTAAGCTACTGGTGAAGTTAATTTGAAAATGGGGCTAGGTTGGGTGAGTTCCAGAAGTCGACTAGTTCGACTGTTCGAGTCTGGGTTGGATCGTTTTAATGTTAGTCGAGGTTAATCGTTAATACAGACCTAAAATTAATGGATTAGAGAAGGTGATAGGATTGAAAACGGGAAGAATTGATTGAGAATTAAGGGCTAATTGATCGGGTTGAGTCGCGGGTATCAGACCCGTTTAACAGGCTGTTCGGGTGAGGGAGAAGACACTGTAGGTTGGCGCGTGGCCTTCACACGCAGCCACTTTGGGCGGCGCGTGACGGCGCGTATGATGTCATCTCCAGTCAAGGACAACATGAAACTTATTCCTTTAAATCTAATTAACATTTTACCTTTAGGGTTCGAGTTGATTGGGAGTTGTTCGGGATAATTTCGAGGGTTCGGAAGTTTAGGTCCTTAAGTTTAATTACGCGGGAAAATCCGGAAAAATTAGAGAAAATCATACGAGTTATTTGAGGATGATTATAACCCTCCTTGTACGTTTTTACAGGCCCGGACATTTCCGAAGCTACTGAGGAGCGCACGGGGCGCGATTGACGCGTCCTAAAACCGTGAGTGGACTTTTGATTTCCAAATTGTGCATGCATGACCATTTCACATATCTATTTTGTGTTTTCACTTATGATCTTATACTGATAACTATGCTATTTCGGTTTCACGTGGTTTCACGTTTTTCGAGATAAGTATCGTATTTTACGTGTTTCTAGTTACGATTTTCGCCTATGCGTGAATGATGCTTTTGATGAGGTATTTGGATATGATTGTGCATGTTACGTATTTATGACGTTTGATTATATTTGAAGTGATTTCGGGAAATGCATGTTTCGGTATTTGCATGTGAATTCGGACATAAGTCCCATTTTGACAAGTTAGGATTTCGGAATGAAATTTTGGAAAATGGATCATGAGGTATTCTGTTATAAATGGTTTTGGGTTTTGTAACGACCCATTCCAGAATTCGGGATTAGATTACTAACTAATCATGATTAGCGGGGTTAATCGGTGATTAGTTGGGCGAATTCGGACGAACGGTGCAAAATGACCGTTTTGCCCCTAGTCGTGGGTAAAACGTTGACTTTTAATTCTGGCAGTCAAACGGACTTTGATCGATGACCGTGACGTAGTCTGGGACGTCACGAGTTCATAGACGGGTGGCACATTCGATTCCGACGTTCGGGGTGAAAGTTATGACGTTCGGAAGCCCAAGGGCATTTTCGTAATTTGAACGAAATAGGGGAAAATGTTGACTTTTTGATCGGGGGTTCCGATGGCCGAGGACCGAGGACCGTTAAGATGGTCTTGATGCCCTGAGTCCGTAGACGGGCGACACGCGTCAATCGGAGTTCGAATGACCAAGTTGCGGGTCTAGATTGCTTGAGGGCATTTTGGTAAATTATCAATTGAGGGTAAAATGGTAAATTGGCCACTGTTTTTGGGACAGCCGTGTGCGGCGTGGGTTCCTTGCAGGAACAGAGCATGGGCTGAGAAATGTTTAATCTGTCCCAACGAATTGTTTAAACGGTTAGTGGCATTGGGAGCAGATTGTTAGCACTGAAGACTTAGTGCTAGGGTGGTGGATATTGTTTAGGCAGTGAGGTGTTTTGGGCAGTGCACGGGCACCATGCCGTGTTGGTTTTTGAGGAAGCACGGGGATCGTGCTGGTGTGTGTTCAGGGTGTGTGCGAGTGATTGTGTGGAATTTGAGGCCACGGGTGACTTGAAGTGGGTTGAGCAGAGGTTGAGTGGTGTCTGTGCGGGGAGCAAAATGCTGGGTTGGTGCCATGGGAGCTGAGAAAACAGAGACATTGATCAGGCCATGATCGACCTCTCCTAAACGAAACGGAGTGAAATTATGAGCGAGATGGGGATCCAGGAGGGGAGAGCAGAGTGTTGAGACTGAGAGAGGGAAGATAGGGATGGAAATGGTGAGAGGAGAGTCCAAAATCCGAAACGGGTTCTTGAGGGAGGGAGAATCCAATTTCGAAATGTAGGCCAGCCCATGGAAAATTAAGGCTTCATTGAGTCTTCTGGGATCATTCCCAGTCGATCCAGTGCAAGAGGGAAGTCAATTGCTGCTGTTTTGGCTTCGAACGGACTTGGCGACGGAGGGGAAGAATTGAGTTTGAGTCGTGGAGTTGGAGGGGTTTGAGGGAGAAATTGGCCTGAGAAGCAAACTTATACAGACCCTATGAAGCCTCTGAGTAGATCAATTTCAAGGTAGCAAACGAAAATGGTCGAGATTGATGAACGATCAGTGTTCGTCTGTTCTTCGATGTCCATCGTCGAGTCGTGGGATTTTAGGTAAGTTCCTACAAATCTAACGTTACAGAACAGCAATTGGGCTTACACCGAAGATGTTTGGATACTCAATTGAAGGGATGGAGGTTGTTTTGGCAGGAATCGGAACGGGTTATAGCGCGGGCCACCGGACCCGTTTTACAGTGAAAACGGGTGAGGGAGACAGCACTGTAGCTGGCGCGTGGGTTTCACGCGCAGCCACTCACGGCGGCGCGTGACGGCGCGTGGGATGGTTTTTCAAGGTGAGTTCAACACGACTTTTGTCCTATACAATGTAACGAACATTTTAACGTTGGTTTCGGATTTTTCGTGCACCGTCTCGATGTTATTCCGGGGGTCCGAAGGTTTAGGTTACGTTTTTAATTAACGAATAATTCCCGGAAAATTATGAGAAATTAGTATGTTGTTGTTTGACACTTTAATGACCCTGGAATGTAATTTCGGACAGGATTCGGGTTTCTGGATAATATCGGAAATTACAGAACCGCGGGCGGCGCGAAACCGAGCCTTAAGAACGGTGTGTGAGTGGACGTTTCTTTCAAGATTTAATGCATGCATAAATTATTTCTATGATTTTTATGATTATGATTATAAGTTGTGATTGATCCCGATTCCCGTATTTATCCGTATTCGATTTCCGTATTTATACGTAGTTTTACTATATATGTGAAATTACACGTATTTCGAACTATGGTTACTTTTGTGCTTAAAAATGGTTTAATGAAAGAGTTTATATGAAATGGGCGTATGATGATTTAAGAATTTTCTTTATGAGTATGAGGGCGATTCACGGTGTTTTCACGGTTTTCGAGGCTTTTGCGGTTTTACACGTTTTACGAGATTTGAGGTTATTGTGATTTGATCACTGTTTGATGTTTGATTTTGGAATGTGAATTGAGGTTTGCGATTTCGAGGATTTTAAATTGGATTTGAGTATGCTTGACTAGACCGGGATTTTTGTGATTATGGTCGTGGTTTTGATGCCCGGATAATGTGAATTGGGAAATGAAGTGATTTCAAGGAATTAAAATAGATTTTGAAAAAAAAGAAGAAGATGATTTCTGGATTGGCGCTTGGGGCATAAAAGTAACTTGGATTAACGAGTTTTCAGTTTTCGGAAATTTAATGTGGATTCTTGGTTTGGGTTCGGGATGATGCTTCCGGATGCCGGCTTACGGAATCATTATTGCGAATTCGAATTCGGGAATGAAAAAGGATTTAATAAAGCGATTTGGTCTGATTTTGCATGCCCCGTGTTTCATGATGATTTGATTATATTTGTAAAGTATGATTTGGGGAAAATGAATGTGGAAATTCGGACCATGGGTCCTGTTGTGAAAAATGTGATTTTGGGATGGATCCCACGTTGTCGTGATTGATAAACTGCTTTGGGTTTAAAGACCCGTTGTTGTGTTTAAAAACTGTTTTGGGTTTAAAAACCCGGTGCTATTGCTGGAGCACGTTTTGAGTTTAAAGACTCGGTTAATTGATGACGGGGGAGGGCCCTTAATGAGTTTAAAGACTCGTGAGTTTAAAGACTCGGTTACTGAGATACCCCCGAGGCCTATTGATTATGTTTTGAGTTTAAAGACTCGTTGATATCCCGGGAAGGCCTGATTATGCGCATGGTTTTGAGTTTAAAGACTCGGGCGCACTTGATATCCAGCAAGATGATTGACTTGTGATTTATTGATGATTTCTGATGTTTCAGTTGAGTTGGGCAGTGGCCCGATATATGGTTGTTGGTTTTAGATCATGTTGTGCATTTGGTTTTGATTCGTGGTTTTGGGCTGCGGCCCGGTGATTGTGATTGCGGGTTAAGACCCGATGGTTGAGAAGGGGAAAAATGATTTTGAGGTTCATACGAGTTTTTCCTTATGTTGGATTTTGATACACAGTTTTTCTTATGTGGAAAATATTAACCGATTGCGAAATGATTTTTGTAGGCATGCATTCGTTTTTACGCGGAGGGTAAAAACGTTGGTCGTAACTATTTTGCCAAACTGATTTATTTTTGTCCACTCACACCTTTTGGTTTTTATTGACCCTCCAGGTCGTGGCACGTTGTTCGAGGCTGTACGCGAGGCGAAGGCATGAGTAAGTACGTGTGGCTATCCCTGGTTTGGCAAGTACTGAGGGTAACTTGGGGTTTTCGGTCATCTTGCCAGACGGGAGCAGGGCCGGGCACGGTTATCGATGCCCCTTTCGGAGGCGGTCCTGTCAATTTGGTATCAGAGCGCTAGGTTGCTGATTCTGTTGCCACATCATGCCTCTGAAGCGTAAGCCTCGTGCGCGACCTGATAGTGAGACGAGTAGGCGAGGGTGTTTGGGACCTCGTGTCAAACCCCGGATGAGATTGACCCTGGTTTGAGGGTCAGATGTCGGGTAGTGTACACTGTGAACTGTGATTTGCCCGACTTGCTAGACATAGAATTGTGTGGGTCGCAGGGACGGACGAGACCGTTGGCTGGGAGGCCGCATGATTGGGCTACCGGTACTACCTCTTAGGCCCTATTGGTCGGACAGAATGTGGTTGAGCATTGGGAGTTGCTAGGGGACGGGATATGTCAGTGATGACATGGTCGGTTTGGCGTGAGGTTGGACTCACGAGGAGTCAGGATTTTGGGTTAGGAACGGGAGTTGAGTCATGGTAAGGTACCAAGACTTGAGACGAGCCGGAAGGCTGATGGAACGATTGGCACTTAGGATGCCAAGGACCGGTCATTGGTCAGGTATTGAATGAGTTAGGAAATTCGGGCTGGATCTTATGGAAATTGCTGAGTGTCGTGGATACTTGGTGTAGTGGTAGTGGTTGGGAATTCTGGGGCGTTCAGGGAACGTCCATTGGGTGGATTGTTATAATGGTGGTACCCCTAGTTGCGGAGTACGAGTAGTGATGCGGGATCGTCGCTCGTTATGAACGGAGATCCAGGGCCATCAACCGTACACCCTGTGGGTTGTGTGGATGTGGTATGATGGTACTGGTACTTGCGTTGGTGCTGGTGTCAGTAATGGAGAGTGTGTTGGGTCACGAGTGGGAGGTGACCCTGTCTAGAGGAACGTACGTTGGTACTTGAAATTCAGTAGGGGTTGAGTCACGGACTGGATGGAATCCAGCGGAGATGGTGAGGCGTTGGGATAAGTCCCAACAGTGTTGAAGTGATAAAAGATTAGTGGATAAGCGGTATATCTGGGACGTGAGGAAAATCATTGGTGGTTGGTATTCGGAAGTCATCGGGGTTGACTTCTTATTCTCTGCCCTGGCAGATGTTGACCGCGGATACCAGAACGATGAGCGGGTATTAGGTGGTGGACCCATGTGAGTTTGGGGTCATCGCGTGGAGTTGCATTTCTCGAGGTTGGGGTAAACGGGACTCCCATTTTCCGCTTGGTGACAGGGAAGGTTGGATGTTTGGTACCGTGGGTGCAGGGAGTTGTGTTGCACTCACATAGGATGGATGTTGATGACATCGTATTGGATCATCCTTGGTCTCTCCTGGGTGGAGTGGCAGGGATCGACACGAGGTAGATAGAGGGGATCCACTGAGTGGATGTATTACATTGTTGAGTGACCGATTGAAGAGGAAAATTGTTGGGGAGTGTCGGGTGGTTAACAGGAAATCTAATGGGTGTAAGACCCTACGGTCATATTCCAGGTGGATTGCTAGCTGTGAGCATGGGTGGATCTGGATTGTGATGTTGTGGGCCTTAGGTGGAGTGACGATCTCGGAATCGTGGTGTCACCAGTTGGGTGATGTGGCAACGGACGCGAATTGTGATTTCCTTGATCAGGCCGGGGGTGGAGCTTATCGCTTTGTCATAAATGTTTAGATACGGGAATAGTTTAACCGGACTTCTCTTCGAAGTCATAAGTGTTTTGACTGAAGGCTTGACTTGTGGATGAGTGGATATCCAACAGGGTCTGATTGGTCAGTCAGAGACATGTGCGATTGGGATTGACTTCTTTTCGAAGTCAATCGGATGTGATGAGGTAACTGATTGAGCGGGTACCCGATAGATTCGGGGTTGGTGCGCCTCGGTATTTGTGAATGAGATTAGATGCCCATTCGGCATGACTGTTCACGCCTTGGTGAGCGTGCATGGGTTTGTACATCTCGGATGACGTGTTTGGGGGAGTCGATGATTGCGTTACTGGTCGGGTGACCATGGGATCTAGAATGGATGATGAGTTGGAATGATGGATTTGTCCAGTATGAGATTGGACAAGAAACCTCTGTGTCAGATTGTGATTGACTGTGAACCTTGTGGTGGATTTGTGGGAAATGAATGTACGTACCATGTACGGTGTACGAAGATTGGTACTGAACAGGCCGAGTGGTATTTAGTGACGGTACGTGGGAGGTACCAGTGGTTTGGTTACACGCGTGGGTATTCGGCTCAGTTTCGACCCGTTTCGAATTTGTTGTGAACTGGACTTGAGCGTGATATATGCCGCAGGATTGGGTTTGTCCTGCGAGCTGAGATCGTGTTATTAATCTTACGCTACTTGAGCGACACCCATTGGTTGTGGATCGCCGCTTTACCTGGGTGGTAAGGCTTAGTGGTGACGGTATACCTGGCGGCGTCAGCAGGGACTGGCGAGTCGGCCTTGGTGACTCCTAGGGGGAGCAGATGTCAAGTATGTTAGTGGTGGTGAGGAATCGACTAGCTGAAGGAGTCAGCTAAGTGGTGGAATTTAACAAGCGGTATTAACACGGATCGGATGATCAATTTCACTCGTGGTGGTCGAGCGCGATCTGTACGGCGTGAGACCGTGATGGGACGTCTGAGTACAGACAAGTCTGGTGGGTGTACAGGGGTACACAGGCGCGAGATCGACATGTTTTTCCACGAGGTGGATATAGAATAAGGATATTGGTAACTTCGAGGATGAAATTCTTTAAGGGGGGAAGATTGTAACGACCCATTCCAGAATTCGGGATTAGATTACTAACTAATCATGATTAGCGGGGTTAATCGGTGATTAGTTGGGCGAATTCGGACGAACGGTGCAAAATGACCGTTTTGCCCCTAGTCGTGGGTAAAACGTTGACTTTTAATTCTGGCAGTCAAACGGACTTTGATCGATGACCGTGACGTAGTCTGGGACGTCACGAGTTCATAGACGGGTGGCACATTCGATTCCGACGTTCGGGGTGAAAGTTATGACGTTCGGAAGCCCAAGGGCATTTTCGTAATTTGAACGAAATAGGGGAAAATGTTGACTTTTTGATCGGGGGTTCCGATGGCCGAGGACCGAGGACCGTTAAGATGGTCTTGATGCCCTGAGTCCGTAGACGGGCGACACGCGTCAATCGGAGTTCGAATGACCAAGTTGCGGGTCTAGATTGCTTGAGGGCATTTTGGTAAATTATCAATTGAGGGTAAAATGGTAAATTGGCCACTGTTTTTGGGACAGCCGTGTGCGGCGTGGGTTCCTTGCAGGAACAGAGCATGGGCTGAGAATTGTTTAATCTGTCCCAACGAATTGTTTAAACGGTTAGTGGCATTGGGAGCAGATTGTTAGCACTGAAGACTTAGTGCTAGGGTGGTGGATATTGTTTAGGCAGTGAGGTGTTTTGGGCAGTGCACGGGCACCATGCCGTGTTGGTTTTTGAGGAAGCACGGGGATCGTGCTGGTGTGTGTTCAGGGTGTGTGCGAGTGATTGTGTGGAATTTGAGGCCACGGGTGACTTGAAGTGGGTTGAGCAGAGGTTGAGTGGTGTCTGTGCGGGGAGCAAAATGCTGGGTTGGTGCCATGGGAGCTGAGAAAACAGAGACATTGATCAGGCCATGATCGACCTCTCCTAAACGAAACGGAGTGAAATTATGAGCGAGATGGGGATCCAGGAGGGGAGAGCAGAGTGTTGAGACTGAGAGAGGGAAGATAGGGATGGAAATGGTGAGAGGAGAGTCCAAAATCCGAAACGGGTTCTTGAGGGAGGGAGAATCCAATTTCGAAATGTAGGCCAGCCCATGGAAAATTAAGGCTTCATTGAGTCTTCTGGGATCATTCCCAGTCGATCCAGTGCAAGAGGGAAGTCAATTGCTGCTGTTTTGGCTTTGAACGGACTTGGCGACGGAGGGGAAAAATTGAGTTTGAGTCGTGGAGTTGGAGGGGTTTGAGGGAGAAATTGGCCTGAGAAGCAAACTTATACAGACCCTATGAAGCCTCTGAGTAGATCAATTTCAAGGTAGCAAACGAAAATGGTCGAGATTGATGAACGATCAGTGTTCGTCTGTTCTTCGATGTCCATCGTCGAGTCGTGGGATTTTAGGTAAGTTCCTACAAATCTAACGTTACAGAACAGCAATTGGGCTTACACCGAAGATGTTTGGATACTCAATTGAAGGGATGGAGGTTGTTTTGGCAGGAATCGGAACGGGTTATAGCGCGGGCCACCGGACCCGTTTTACAGTGAAAACGGGTGAGGGAGACAGCACTGTAGCTGGCGCGTGGGTTTCACGCGCAGCCACTCACGGCGGCGCGTGACGGCGCGTGGGATGGTTTTTCAAGGTGAGTTCAACACGACTTTTGTCCTATACAATGTAACGAACATTTTAACGTTGGTTTCGGATTTTTCGTGCACCGTCTCGATGTTATTCCGGGGGTCCGAAGGTTTAGGTTACGTTTTTAATTAACGAATAATTCCCGGAAAATTATGAGAAATTAGTATGTTGTTGTTTGACACTTTAATGACCATGGAATGTAATTTCGGACAGGATTCGGGTTTCTGGATAATATCGGAAATTACAGAACCGCGGGCGGCGCGAAACCGAGCCTTAAGAACGGTGTGTGAGTGGACGTTTCTTTCAAGATTTAATGCATGCATAAATTATTTCTATGATTTTTATGATTATGATTATAAGTTGTGATTGATCCCGATTCCCGTATTTATCCGTATTCGATTTCCGTATTTATACGTAGTTTTACTATATATGTGAAATTACACGTATTTCGAACTATGGTTACTTTTGTGCTTAAAAATGGTTTAATGAAAGAGTTTATATGAAATGGGCGTATGATGATTTAAGAATTTTCTTTATGAGTATGAGGGCGATTCACGGTGTTTTCACGGTTTTCGAGGCTTTTGCGGTTTTACACGTTTTACGAGATTTGAGGTTATTGTGATTTGATCACTGTTTGATGTTTGATTTTGGAATGTGAATTGAGGTTTGCGATTTCGAGGATTTTAAATTGGATTTGAGTATGCTTGACTAGACCGGGATTTTTGTGATTATGGTCGTGTTTTTGACGCTCGGATAATGTGAATTGGGAAATGAAGTGATTTCAAGGAATTAAAATAGATTTTGAAAAAAAAAAAGGAAGATGATTTCTGGATTGGCGCTTGGGGCATAAAAGTAACTTGGATTAACGAGTTTTCAGTTTTCGGAAATTTAATGTGGATTCTTGGTTTGGGTTCGGGATGATGCTTCCGGATGCCGGCTTACGGAATCATTATTGCGAATTCGAATTCGGGAATGAAAAAGGATTTAATAAAGCGATTTGGTCTGATTTTGCATGCCCCGTGTTTCATGATGATTTGATTATGTTTGTAAAGTATGATTTGGGGAAAATGAATGTGGAAATTCGGACCATGGGTCCTGTTGTGAAAAATGTGATTTTGGGATGGATCCCACGTTGTCGTGATTGATAAACTGCTTTGGGTTTAAAGACCCGTTGTTGTGTTTAAAACCTGTTTTGGGTTTAAAAACCCGGTGCTATTGCTGGAGCACGTTTTGAGTTTAAAGACTCGGTTAATTGATGACGGGGGAGGGCCCTTAATGAGTTTAAAGACTCGTGAGTTTAAAGACTCGGTTACTGAGATACCCCCGAGGCCTGTTGATTATGTTTTGAGTTTAAAGACTCGTTGATATCTCGGGAAGGCCTGATTATGCGCATGGTTTTGAGTTTAAAGACTCGGGCGCACTTGATATCCAGCAAGATGATTGACTTGTGATTTATTGATGATTTCTGATGTTTCAGTTGAGTTGGGCAGTGGCCCGATATATGGTTGTTGGTTTTGGATCATGTTGTGCATTTGGTTTTGATTCGTGGTTTTGGGCTGCGGCCCGGTGATTGTGATTGCGGGTTAAGACCCGATGGTTGAGAAGGGGAAAAATGATTTTGAGGTTCATACGAGTTTTTCCTTATGTTGGATTTTGATACACAGTTTTTCTTATGTGGAAAATATTAACCGATTGCGAAATGGTTTTTGTAGGCATGCATTCGTTTTTACGCGGAGGGTAAAAACGTTGGTCGTAACTGTTTTGCCAAACTGATTTATTTTTGTCCACTCACACCTTTTGGTTTTTATTGACCCTCCAGGTCGTGGCGCGTTGTTCGAGGCTGTACGCGAGGCGGAGGCATGAGTAAGTACGTGTGGCTATCCCTGGTTTGGCAAGTACTGAGGGTAACTTGGGGTTTTCGGTCATCTTGCCAGAGGGGAGCAGGGCCGGGCACGGTTATAGATGCCCCTTTCGGAGGCGGTCCTGTCAGGTTTAATGACTTGGTTGATTGTTGGATCTGGTTTTGGGTTTAAAGACCCGGTTAATTGATGATGGGGGCGGGCCCGGTAAGTTGAGTTTAAAGACTCGTGAGTTTAAACACACTGTCATTGTCATACCCCCGATGCCTATTGATTATATTTTGAGTTTAAAGACTCGTTGATATCCCGGGAAGGCCTGATAATGAGTTTAAAGACTCGGATGGATCCAACGGTTTAATTGTGATTGTTGATTCACTTTTTACTTGATTTGCGTAATTGATGTTTCAAATTGACGGTTTATGGGTTATGGTAATCTTATATTATTTTACATGAGTTATGACGGTTTTTCTGAAATGTCTTACATGTGTTTCGGGAAGAAAAGGGTTTTCGAATGTTTAATACGCGTTTTTTTTTATATAACTAGTTATGCATGTGTGTTTTAAAACTGGAGGGCGAACCCCGATTTCCTTAAACTGTTTTCTGTTAACCTTTGTTTCGGTCCACTCACACTTTGTTGTTTTAACTACCCTTCAGGTCGTGGTACAAGTTCGGGGGCTAGCGCCGAGGCAGAGGCAGGGGCATAAAGTTTTCCGTTGCGGAGTAGTTAGTTCACAGAGTAGGATTTGTTCTTTAACTTTTTTTGTAATATTATGCTCTGTGAAACTGTGGACTTGACGTCCAGTCGGATGCATTTGTTTAATCTCCCTGGTCTGACAATGGGTGTGATGTAATATTATTTAGTTTCCGGTCTTTTGGATTCGATTGTCAGACGGGAGCAGGATACTTCCCGATTATCGAGGCGATAATCGGGGTGGGTCCTATCAGTAACGCCCCGGAAATTCGAGGGTTTCAATATTGTAAATTAATGAATGAATTGACGTTTCTACCCCTGTGAATTGTATTTCCCGAATTGTTGACTTTTTGATTGGTGGGTCAAACGGACTTTGACCAATGACCGTGACGTAGTTCGGGACGTCACGAGTCCATAGACAGGTGGCACGTCGAATTCGTACGATCAGGGAAAAAGTTATGACTATCGGAAGTACAGGGGCATTACCGTAATTTGGATGATGGGGGCGAAAATGTTGACTTTTCGTTTGGGTATAAGGGATAAACATAATTTAAATTGCTTTGGGAATTATGTTTTATGATGATAAATGGTTTTAGGCTGAGATCCCACATATGTTTACTATGTTATGGTATTCTGTAAATGGTTTTGGGCAGGAGCCCGTAGAACTTGTATTTATAGAATTTGGGGCTGAGACCCTAATTATGGTTGTTTAAACTTATGTGTTTGGATAAATGGTTTTACTATGCATGCATGCTTTTTAATGAAGGATATATAGGTCTTTTATGGAAATGTTTTTATAAACTCCTTATTTTTGTCCACTCACAGTCTTTCTGTTTTTAATACCCTTCAGGTTGGATACGATGTGGACTGTAGCAGAGACCGAGATATCACATGCCTCCTCCGGATCCTGGCGTACTCTGATAGCCCGGGAGGGCAAAGGTTGGAAATATCCCTTGTCTGACACTTCGTGTCAGACGGGAGCAGGGTCATCCCACGTTAATCCCGGGGGGATTGGGATGGGTCCTGTCAGAATATAATTCATATTTATGTTCTCTATTTTATCCATCAGGCGATACCTCTAGGTAGAACCCATGAACATGCTCAGATTCAGACTGTACTAGCATTCTCGAGATCCAGACAACCTCCAGTTAATCACCTTAGGCGTCTTTCAATGTCCAGACGGTACTAACACATGACATCCCTGGGAACTCAAGTCTCCAAATTGACGTCCTAGCAATGTCAACTGTGACCTCTCTAGGATCTCAAATCGACGGCCGGAGGGAACAACATGTAACGCCCCGAAAATTCTACGGTTTCAATATTGTAAATTAATGAATGAATTGACGTTTCTACCCCTGTGAATTGTATTGCCCGAATTGTTGACTTTTTGATTGGTGGGTCAATAGGACTTTGACCAATGATCGTGACGTAGTTCGGGACGTCACGAGTCCATAGACAGGTGGCACGTCCAATTCGGACGATCAGTGAAAAAGTTATGACTATCGGAAGTACAGGGCCATTACCGTAATTTGGACGATAGGGGAGAAAATGTTGACTTTCGTTTGGCAACTAATTTTCACATGACTCGAGGACCGTTAGGTAGGTCTCGATGCCCTGAGTCCGTAGACAGGCGGCACGCTGAAATCGGACTTCGGATGGCTGAGTTGCGGGTCTGGAAAGTGTAGGGCATTATGGTAATTTTTGAACCAGGGGCATTTTGGTCATTTTACCCCTGGTTACTGTAGCAACCGCGGGGGAACATGGGCGGCACCACCATGTGCGGTGGTTCTGAGTGCCCAATTGATTATTCAAGTGTGTGCTGGAAAGAAAGGATTGTTTAAAGCTTTAGGAGCATCAGAACGTGGTATGATTCATCCACCCAGCACGGCCACATTGATAATTTGAAGATTCGAAGCTTTTGGGGGACAAATCTCAGTCGACAGATTGGACTTCCACGAGCTTCTAGGACGACTCAGTTTGTTTAAACTGAGTAGAATTTGAGTGAGCTTCACTCTGCTGTTGAAGGAACAGAGAATTAGAGAGGAACCAGAGAGAAACCATTTCGGGAAATTGGAGGGAAAAATCGAGATTTGATTTCTGGTGCTTGTTGGACTAAACCAAGGCTTGGTTTAGTCTTCTAGGAGTGTTTGGAACTCAACCGTATCGAATTCTGGGTGAACCAACCACGATTGAGCTAGGACCGAGGCCACTGTTTCCAGTGAAGTTGCAGAGCTTGGGACGACAACTTCCAGGTAATTTTTGGCACAATTAATCATTTGTTTCAGTTCGTTTTAGCCTTAGGAAGCATTCTGGGAGGTTAATTTGATTATGGTTTGGAAACCAGTGAGTTGGGGTGATCAACCCGTTTGGGTGATCACGGGTCGAAGGGCCATTTAAGGATTTATTTAGGCTAATTAATGACTCAGAACTTAAATTAGATGTTTAAATAACATGATAGGATAAAAAATGGGTTGAAATCGAGTTGAAATTAAGGGTTAATTACCCGGGTCATGACGCGGGTTGAAGGTCCGAAAAGCAGGGCTATCGGGTGAAGATGGTGACACTGTAGCTATAGTGTCAGGCGCGTGACTTTCACGCGCAGCCACTTTGGGCGGCGCGTGAGGGCGCATTGGGCCTTATCTCCGATCACGATCAACATGACTTTTATTCCTCTCATCATTCTGAACATATTTGGTGAAGTAACCATGTTGATCTGAGATAGTTAGGAGGGTCAGTTTTGGGCCGGTTGTCTCGGGAAGCGTGTTTGGACAGTTTCCCCGAGCCGGTTTCTGTTTCGGACATTTTGGATAAATATTAAAAACTTTTAGTGACCCTTCCGTATAAATTGGACTTCCAGGAATTGTACGATAATCCCGGAACAGGTCCGTACGCGCAGATTTGCAGCGGGATCGTACTGTGAGTGGGCCCGATTTCATTAAACCCTTGCATGCTTAAATGTTTTCTGATTTACTTATATATTCACATGCTGGAATCAAGAAACGGTTTTGATGATATTGAAATTATGGTTATGACACGTTTCACGGTATTTGGGTTTGAGACCCGTCTGGTGAAACTTAAAGATTGGTTTTGGATTTTATCTATGTATATTGTTTTGCATGTGGATATCAATAAAATGTATTTGGTACTGCACTGTATAGATCCACTCTTGTGATACTGTCTCCTCCGGATGTGGTACCCCGGAGCGGTCACGGCGCATTGCCTGCGAGGGGTCATTCTACGGGGGAACCGGACCGTAAAATGACTCAGGAGCAGGATTGCTATAATTTGAAGTCAGGGACGTCGAGCGTCTTGGACGCTAGGCATCTGAGATTCCGTACCCGGACAGGGTTCGGGGATTAGATTCGGGATTGAGACCCCGAGTGACACGCGTAGCCTTGGGACTGTGACCTTATTGGACGTCAGGGACGTCAGACATCTGGGATGTCAGGATCGGAGTGTATAGTGCAGTGGCTAAAATTATGTTTATGGTTTTATTACATGCCTTATGGTTTATATTATATGATTTATGGTTTAAAATTCTGGTGCATGCATGTTTGGAAAACGGAGGGGTAAATTATATGTTTTACTTATTAAACTGTTTTATAAACTTGAGTTTTAGCCCACTCACCCTTAATGTTTTGGTAACCCCTCCAGGTTGTGCTACTGGGGTAGAGGAGGATCCTGAGGCTGAGGCATAGATCTACTTCTGCGTATCTGAACCCATGTCGCGTGGTTTGACCCGCAGGATTATTTTAGAGTCGTGCTCGCAATTTGTAATTTTGGTTTTCATTCCTTGTCTGACATCTGTTAAATTTGGATTTGATGTATAACTTTAATTTGGTTATTTATGCATTTGAACGTTTGAGGTTAAAATTGGTATGTTATTTTCGGTGTCAGACGGGAGCAGGGCACGTCCCCTTGTGACCCCCGTGGAATCGGTGCGGGTCCTGTCACAACACCTGAGGAAGGTTGACCATAGAAATTAGTGATAAACCAGAACACTTTCATTTTCCCAAATCCTTAACTACCAACCAAGCCAAAAACACTTTCAAAATTGGGTCTGAGCCTAAAACACAATTTTCACAAAATAATCGTAAAACTATGACGCCCTGAAAATTGGAGAAAAACATGGATTTAAAACAATAAAATCGAAATTACTATTTTTCCCTTGAAAAGTAAAAAGTTGACTTTCTGAACGAGACACTTTTTGGGCATTCTACGAGAACTATTGGGTAGACCTCGAGATCCTGAGTCCATATGTAGGTGATATGCCAAAATCGAAGATTAAATAAGCGAGATACGAGACAAAATAGTATAAGGGCAAAATGGTCATTTTACCACTAAATGGTATTTTGGTCATTTGGTGAGAAAGACCTAGAATGATCTAAGTCAGTGGTGTTTAGGGAGGGAAAGTCTAGAGTTTTTTTGGTAAGTGTCAACCCTCAAAATATCTTGCAAGCAAAAAAACCAAAATGCCCTTCAAATAAAAATTACCAAAATACCCCTAATCGTTTCCAACTCGTATCAAAACCATTCGACTTCCGATTTTGACGTACTACCTGTAAGGGGCAAAACCATTACTTTTATCAAAATTACCAAAATTACCAAAATACCCCTAATCGTTTCCAACTCGTATCAAAAAGTCAACATTTTAACCTTAAGGGGCAATACCATTACTTTTTTTTCCCTCAAAATTCTAGGTCGTTACACCCTACCCTCCTTAACAAAAATTTCGACCTTGCAATTTTGGTACAAAATAGTCTTAATTTCACACTTAAATTGGACAACTAAGTTACTCATAATAATTAACTTACCGATTTCAGCACAATGCAGTGATCCCGTATAATTTTAATTCATTCACATAAACAACCTTTCAGTAGGCACTCTTCGAGCCATATCTAGGTGCCACTCTTCGAGTCATATTATCTCAATCCATAGCCAAGGTCAACCAAATTATATCACAAGTGCCAACAACATCCCACAACTCCACTAGGCATAGGCCATCACCACAATTATCATCTCAGTAAAATCTAAAAATAGCACCAACATATCATCTAGACAATTATTCCCCCGGGGGAATCTGTACTACCGGTAGATAAACCATTGTCCGCATGGGAACCGACTCGGGATACAGAATCTTGCTCGACGTCTGAGACTGACTACCCACCACATAACATATCCTACTCGGAATAAACCATCTGAGTACCATCTAACAATCCAGAGTTTCTGTTTAGAATTATACACAATTATCGAAAGACACATATTTATGATATATCTTCACCCCGTAAACCATAACCACATTGTTCATACTTCAAACTTCAAGCTCAAGCCCAAAACACTTTTTTTTCATTTAACCTCGTAGAACATGTAGTCAAACAAGCAACCATTTCCAAAAATTATCAAGGAGTTTATTCGAAAATCATATTCAATTCAATTCAACATAAATTCATTACTTTAGCAAAATGAATTTCCATCTTGAAACCCGGTTCTCAATGTAACACCACTTCCACAAAATCTTATAAATGTATATTTTAAATCCATTTACAATTCTCAAAAATCATTTTGAAACCCAAATAAAAAAATTGTAAGTACCCGACCTATAAATTGGGAATTTACGGGAATTTTTTGAGATGTCTTTGAGATTTTACAAAAATTTATTTGGATGTTTGGACAATTTTACCCCTAGGATGTGTATGGACTTACTATTTGGGGAAAAGTTATTTTTGGAAAGAGGAAAGTTGGGATATTGTGGGATGTTTGGATAAGGATTTTCATCATCATCACTCTCATCTCTCACTCTCTCCCCTCAAACCCGTGCAATCCACCCCAAACACAAACACACACAAAACCCATTAACATCCAATCTTGGAACCTTGAGTTTGATGGGCTTTTGAGAGAAACTATGGCTGGAAACAGGTTCTAGGAAACCCAAGGATCAAGTTGAGCTCAAGATTGAAGGGTATGAACGCAAGGATTGCACAATTTGGGATTTTGAAATTTGGCTGAAACTTTTGAGGCTTATATCTCCAAATCCAGGTAGATTTTCTCAATTCTAGTTTCATTTTTGGATTCCTTGGCTTGAGTAGATGAATTTCCTTATATATTTTGTAAGATTTGATTGAGAGATGAGGGAGATATGGAGGTTTGATGTTTTGGGCAAAACTGGAGGTTTTCCGCCGACGAGCCACAACGACGGTGGCAGTGCACGGCGGCGTCGGACATCTTCTCCAGCAAGTGATGATGTCATGATGATGTCTGATACGTGTTAGGTGCCACGTGGAAGGGTATCGGTGGTGCCACATGGCACGTGTTAGGGGCTACCACGTGGCAGAGGTGTCAGACCTTGTCAATGCCACGTTAGCCAGGGCTGACGTCAGTAGCTGATAACAACAGATGACGTCAACGTTGACTTTTGTTGACCGGACTTCGACTGACTCGTGTGGTTACGTGAGCATGAATTTCAAGGTCAAATCGGTCTTGTTCGAAAGGTTTCGACGTTCTGAATGCAATGGTTATGGTTTCAGGTCGATCGGAGATCGTTTGATAGATCATATGAAGGTTTTCTCCTCGAGAAGCGTGTTCGGGACACGTTCTCGGTTCTGAGATTTTTGGGGGTTGTACATATGGACTTATATAGGTTGATAGTGACCCTTGGGTATGATTTGGACAAGCCCAAACATCCCGAAGGCTTTGGATTAGCTTACGACTCATGGTTCGAGCATGCGGCAGTACTGTAAGTTGACAGTTTCTTTCATAACTCTGATGCATGCATATTTATATGTTTTTACTGGCTTTATTGTAACGACCCGTCCCAGAATTCGGGATTAGATTACGGACTAATCATGATTAGCAGGGTTAATCGATGATTGGTTGGGCGAACTCGGACGTACGGTGCAAAATGACCGTTTTGCCTCTAGTCGCGGGCAAAACGTTGACTTTTTATTCGGACGGTCAAATGGACTTTCACCAATGCCCGTGACGTAGTTTGGGACGTCACGAGTTCATAGACAGGTGGCACATTCGATTCCGACGTTCGTGGTGGAAGTTATGATGTACGGAAGTTCAAGGGCACTTTCGTAATTTGGACGAAATAAGGGGAAATGTTGACTTTTTGATCGGGTGGTCCGATGGCCGAGGACCGAGGACCGTTAGGAAGGTCTCAATGTCCTGAGTTCGTAGACAGGCGGCACACATCAATCGGAGTTCGGATGACCAAGTTACGGGCCTGGATGCTTGAGGGGCATTTTGGTAATTTGTCAATTGGAGGACAGAAGGGTAATTTCACAGGGTATGGTTTGAGCGGTTACTGTAGTACACCGTGGGGGGGGGGGGGCATCAGGGCACCACCGTGTGTGGTGTTTCTGAACGGTGCAATTTTTAATTGAGTAGTGGGCTGTCTCAGTGGGGATTAAACTCTGTATTCTAAGACAATTGAGGTTGGGACTGAAGCCATGGACAGGCACGGGAAGCATTTTTCAATTCCTTGGTTTCTCTGTTGCGGGAGGCAGGTTCACAGTGGCAGCAGGCGGTCTCCCACGAGTTGCCGTCCATTTCGATCGACTAACAAAGTGCCTCTGAGATGAGGAGTTCATTTGGATTCAGTTGGAAGCTGGGAGATTGGGGGAACGGTGATGGAACCCGTTTCTGGAAATTGGAGGGAAAAATTGGTTTTCAATTTTTGGGGTGTTTTGGGCTGAACTGAGGGCCGTATTAGACTACTGGGTACACAACGAACTCAACTACGAAGGAATTGAGGGGAGTCGATCGCTGTCTGCCCAGGAACCCAGGTTCCCGATTCTGGATAATCGCAGAGCTGTGGACGATCACTCCCGGGTAATGTCGTGTCCAATTGATCTTGCATTTTAGTTCCTTTTAGGCCTAGAATCCTTACTGTGAAGTTAATTTGAGTTTGATTGAGAAAACACAGAGTTTGGGTGATCGACCCGTTTGGGTGATCACGGGTCGTGGGTCTGATTTCGGGACGGTTGTGTTGAATCGAGGACATGGAACTCTAATTAGATGGTTAATGATAATTTTAGGATCAAAATCAGATGAAATCGAGGTCGAATTGATAGCTATTTAACCGGGTTGAACTCACGGGTTGCAGACCCGTATTGCAGGGAAACGGGCGAGGAAGACGACTGTTCACCGTTACTGTAGCTGGCGCGTGGGTTTCACGCGCAGCCACTCACGGCGGCGCGTGGTCACGAATTCCGAGGTACGGTCAACACGAATTTTATCCTACACGTTATAACGAACATTTTAGCGTTGGTTTCGTGTCAGTCGGATCCCGTTCGGATACTTTTCGGGATGTCCGAAGGTTTTAAGTCGGGTTTAAAAATAATTAAAAATTCAGGAAAATTGCGGGACTTGAATAGGATGTTATTGTGGAGGTTAGTAACCCTATAGTGTGATATGAACAGGTTCGGGATTCCCGATGTTAGTGACGAGGCCCGGGAAGGCCGGTGGCACGCGTATCGAGGCGCTCTGTTAAATGGTCTGTGAGTGGACATTGGTTTTGATAAATTCTATGCATGCATGACTATTTCATGATTGTGGTAATTGCTTTTATATTCTTTGATTTGGATATCGGTGAATTTATGTGGTTTCACGCATTTCGAGGCGATTTACGGGTTTGCGCGTAAATCGAGATTTTTCGGATTTGCACTGATTTCCATGATTGTGGTTCGAATATGATTTTATGAAACAGTTACGGATTTGATAAAGTAAATTCGGGCCAGGGGCCCAGTTGATTTAAGAAATCGGGCTCGGGGCCTAGTTAATTTATATATGTGATTTCGGGTCAGGGACCCTAAAATGGAATAGAACAAATGATTTCTGATTTAATAATCAAATAATTGGACTTATGACAGTTTTATGGAAATTCGGGGCAGGGCCCTTGTGATATTTTGAAAACGAATAATAAAATGTGTTCCATAAAACCATCTCGATACGAGGATATATATTGGTCTCCTCCAGGTGTCTGGGACACTGGGGAAGTCACAGTGCATTGCCTGCGAGGGGTCATTGTACGGAGCGGCCGGACCGTATAGTGACTCAGGAGCAGGATTGCTATGATATGACGTCTGGGACGTCAGACATCTGGGATGTAAGAGATATGGACCCGGTGAGACCCCGGGCAGCATCTGGGATTGCTATGTTTGCGATTTTCGGGCTAAGGCCCTAAGGGTTAATTCAAATAAATATTTAATTATTGGTTTTTGATGCATGCATATGTTTTTACTGAGGGGCATGAATGTCTTGTAAAATGTATTTTTTTCGAACTTGTTTATTTTCGTCCACTCACAGCTTTTGGTTTTCTTTAATGCCCTTCAGGTTGAGCGCGGATGCGACTGCAGCAGGGGACCGGGACATTGCATGCCTCCTCCACCGATCCTTGCGCACTCTGGATGCTCGTAAGGGCAGCGGCGTCGGATTATCCCTTGTCTGACACTTCGTGTCAGACGGGAGCACGTCACATCCTGTGGTAATCCCGGGGGGATTGGGATGGGTCGTGTCATTTATGATATGATTTGTCGTGATTATGACTATGATTTTGATTGTTGGATAAATGTTGGATTTAAAATTTTTATGATTATATTTCTGGATATAGAAACATGTTGATTTTTGGAAAACCGTGTTTTAGGCTAGAGCTCATATGAAAACTGTTTTGGGTTGTTGTTGGGTACTTAATTATGTTTCGGTTTGATCTCTGTATGCTGGTTTAATTAACCTCGGGCGATTAGATCGCCATATCCGGAGTTGGACTCCGTAGACTCCTAGAGTCGCGCTCTGCCGTAAACGGTGTGGACCCTACATGTACCGACGGGTTGGTGACACGACCCACCCCTAATCCCCCGGGATTAAGGGCTAAGTCATGTTCCCATCTAACTTATGCGTGACACGAAGGCTAAACCGACATCCAACCTCCATGTGACACATAAGTCAAACAAGGGATTCCCAAACGAACCGTTTAAAACTACCGGACTTCCCAGAGTGCGCAGACTCTACTGTAGATCGCGTGTGTGATGTCTCCGTCTCTTTCGACCAACAGCCCGCACCGCAACAACCTGCAGGGTATCGAAAATACAAATGACTGTGAGTGGACAAAAATAAATAATATGTTCTGAAAACAGGCTGTAGAAAAGTACATTTATACCTTCCATGCAAAAACCAATGCATGCATAAGAAAACCTTTTCATATAACCATTTCATATCCAAAATCCATCAATGAAAATCAGAATCATTTCCTTTCCTCAAATCCGTAATTCAAATCCAGGGCCTCAGCCCAAAAGCATAAAACCTCATAGAAGTACGGGAACTCAGCCCAAAACTCATCAAATCCAAAGCATTCGGGTCATTACCCAAAACATCTGAAAACCAGTGAAAAACCAGTGAAAACATCAATCAATCAAGTTGCTAGATCTCAAGTGCGCCCGAGTCTTTAAACTCAAAACACATGCGCATAATGAGGCATTCCGAGGATATCAACGAGTCTTTAAACTCAAAACACAATCAACAGGCCTCGGGGGATATCACAATAACCCAGTCTTTAAACTCAAAACATATCAATCCAGGGCCTTCCCCCGTCAATAAACCGAGTCTTTAAACTCAAAACCAGATCCAGCCATTTTTCCGGGTCTTTAAACCCAAAACCAGTTTTCAACGGGGTCTTTAAACCCAAAACCAAGTAAAAACCACATAAAATCCAAATTCTAATTCGCAGTCATGATTCCGTAAGCTGGCATCCGAAATCATCATCCCAAACCCAAATCTAGAATTTCACTTTCAAGTTCCAAAACTGAATCCGAATCATTTTTCTGAAATTCAATTCCAAAACCGAAATCACTTTTCCGAAATTGTTTTTATGAATAGGGCTTCAATCCTGAAATCACTTTTCCAAAATCCATTATAAATCATATTTCAAATCCCGAAATCAAATCAGCAAAATCATCATCAAACCATAACAGAAAACCCTATCTCGTAAAACGTATAATTTTGTAATTATCTCGAAATAGGTGTAAAACTGTAGTTTACTAAAATTAAATCATAAACATAGAAATCACGTATAGAAAACATATAAAATATTTATGCACGTATCATAAGTTAGAAAGCAAAGTCCACTCACATACCATTAGCGTCGCCGCCTCGATACACGCGCACTTATGTCGTTCCCAGCTAAACTTGTAACGACCCGTCTCGAGTATCGGGATTTAATATTGTTTAATTATGATTTAGAATGACTAATCTGGGATTAGTTGAGTGGAATCGGACGAATTGTGCAAAATGACCGTTCTGCCCCTAGTCATGGGTAAAACGTTGACTTTTAATTCGGACGGTCAAATGGACTTTGACCAATGACCGGGAAGTAGTTTGGGACGTCACAAGTTCATTGACAGGTGGCACATTCGATTCTGACGTTCGGGGTGAAAGTTATGACGTTCGGAAGCCCAAGGGCATTTTCGTAATTTGGACGAAATAAGGGAAAATGTTGACTTTTGATCGGGAGGTCCGATGGCCGAGGGCCAAGGACCGTTAGGAAGGTCTCGATGCCCTGAGTCCGTAGACAGGCGGCACGCGTCAATCGAAGTTCGAATGACCAATTTACGGGTCTGGATGCGTGAGGGGCATTACTGTAATTTGCCAAGCGAGGGCAAATTGGTAATTTGGGTTGTTGATTTTGAACAGCCGTGAGTTGGAGCCATGATTGAACTGAGTGGATGACTTGTGCGATCTGTCCACGAATTGTTTAGTATTGTTAGTAACATGGGGGAGGAAATTGTTTAACATTGAGAACTGAGTGGGTGCTGTGATGTTTCTGAAACGGGAAGAAAAGCAGAGTGCTTCCCACATGTGATTAGCCTTTCCAGGGCCCAATTGAGCGGATTTGTGATGGGGAAAGTGTTTAAGGGACTGAGTGATGTGTTCTGAGATTGAGAAAGGAAGAAAAGGAGTGGAAATGGTGAGGGGGTGTTCAAAAACCCGAAATTGGTTTTTGATGGGTTCAAATTCGAATTTCGGTTTTTAGGCCAGCCCAAGCCTATTTGATGTCAGAAATAGTTTTCTGGAACCTTAATTAGTCGATCCAGATCAATTGGGGCAAGTTTTGAAGCTTCTGGAGCCGTGGACGGACTGGTGGATGGCCGGAAAAACCCAAGCTTGAGTCGGGGCGTTTGAGGTAACTTCATGTCCAATTAATCATGCGAATTATTTCGTATTAATCCTAATGAGCTTACTGGAAAGTTAATTTGATAGTGGTTGGGGAATTGTAGAGTTTCGGTGATCGACCCGTTTGGGTGATCACGGGTTGATGGCACGATTAAGGGATGGTTAGAGTTAATTATGGACACAGAACTCTAATTGGATAATTAAGGAATGTCTTAGGATCAAAAACAGATAAAGTTGAGTTGGAATTGATGGCTATCTGATCGGGTTGAACTCACGGGTTGCAGACCCGTATTGCAGACAAACAGGCGAGGAAGATGACTGTAGCAGTCACTATAGCAGGCGCGTGGCTTTCACGCGCAGCCACTCACGGCGGCGCATGACGGCGCGTGGGCACTAATCTCGAAGTGAGGTCAACATGACTTCTGTCTTATTTAATGTAACGAACATTTTAGCGTTGGTTCCGTGTCAATCGGACCCCGTTCAGATATTGTTCGGGATGTCCGAAGGTTTTCAATTTAGTTTAAAAATAGTTAAAAATTCGGGAAAATTACGGGACTTGAATAGGATGTTAATGACAAGGTTAGTAACCCTCTAATGTGATTTGGACAGGATTGGGAGTCCCGGTGATAGTTGTGTGGCCGGGACGGCCTATGGCACGCGTATCGAGGCGCACGGTTAAACGGTCTATGAGTGGACTTTGGTTTTATAAATTCTATGCATGCCTAAATGTTTTATATGGATTATGATTGTGATTGTATGATGTGATTTGGATATCGGCAAAATTATACGGTTTCACGTATTTCGAGGCGATTTACGTGCTTGCACGTAAATCGAGGACCCTAAATGGAATTGTGATGTTTTATGGAAATTTTGGGCAAGGCCCATTGATATGTTGTGAAATGATTTGATAAAACTGTTTTCCATATACCATCTTGATACGAGAAAATGTGAAGGTCTCCTCCAGGTGTCTGGGACACTGGGGAAATCACGGTGCATTGTTTGCGAGGGGTCATTGTGCGGAGCTACCAGACCGTATAGTGACTCAGGAGCAGGACTGCTATGATTGGACGTCTGGACACTAGGCATCTGGGATGTTGTACCCGGACTGGGTTCGGGGATTGGACTCGGGATTGAGACCCCGGGCAGCACGTGTAGCTTATGGTTATACGGTGAAATGTGACGTCTGGGACGTCAGGCGTCTGGGACGCTAGGCATCTGGGATGCGGGTTATGGAAATGTGGTAAATATGGATTGACGAATCTATGAAATGGTTTTTCGGTTGGATTTATGGTTTACGGTTTTGGGCTAAGGCCCTAGTGCCTTGTTGAGCAATTATTTTGGACTATTGGTTTTCGTGGCATGCATACGTTTTTATGGAGGGCATAAATGTCTTATAACTGTGTTAAATGAACTTATTTATTTTCGTCCACTCACAGCTTTTGTTTTTAATGCCCTTCAGGTTGATTTTCGGATGCGACTGCAGCAGAGACTGGAATATCGCACACCTCCTCCACCGATCCTTGCTCATTCTGGGAGTCCACTTTGGGAAGTGGCATCAGGTTATCCCTTGTCTGACACCTCTTGTCAGACAGGAGCATGACACATTCCATGGTAATCCCGGGGGATTGGCATGGGTCGTGTCAAGTGGTATCAGAGCAGGTTTGCTCTTTTGTGCGCGAAGGTCGAGGGTGTGATGTCTCTTTGGGCTGCAGTTCTGTTGTCAACTTGATAGATAGTTTTGGGTTTGAGTTGTGGATAGAGTGTGTTTGGCCTGCTACGCCGTGCGTTAACGTAATTCGACCCAAGTAGGGTTGTTTGTGATTAACTGGTAATGTGGGACCGTTAGTTCGGTCATGCAATATTAGATGGTTGTGCTCCTAGGTGCAGCTAGGTTCGAGGAACCACGTTGTGTCATGGTCTAAAAAGGTGAACCCTTGTGGTGATTGCTAGGGTGAGAGATGTTAGTGAATCGGATTTAGCCGATGACCTTCGTGGTGGAACCCACGTTGAGTTGAAGGCAGGAGTGGATTTGACGTCTATACGATGTCAGGACCGCGGGGTCGGTCAGGTTGTGGATTTTACTGCAGAAGGCAATTGGGTTCGGTGGAACCCTAGGGTGTGATTTTGGAACCCTAATTTATAATTGATGGACAGGAAACGTGAACTTTAAATGGGAACTTGTGCTGGGACGAGCGGTTGAGGTCGTGGATGACCATGTAGATGACTCTAGTGAGTCTAGTCAGGATTATGGGATTCGATCCACGGATACGGTTATGGGATAAGATGTGGAATTCCTTGTTGGATCGAATAATAGTGTGAGGTGTGGATACGGATCTTGACAGCAATGACTGTTGGTCGACAGTAGTGTCGAGATGACTGGTTATCGAGGGTATTTAGTGTGGTTTTAACACTTGAGGACCAGGGGACGTTCCGGGAACGCCCATTATCCTGATGTGCTGGTCAATTGGAGGTACCCATAGTCGTGGGGTACGAGTGGTGATACGGGATCGTCGTTCGGTATGAACGGAGATCCAGGGTATCAACTTTGCACACAGTGTGCTATGGTGGACGTTCGTGTGCTAGTGTGGATGTATGGATGCCTGTGTGTTGAGGCAAGGGTCGGTGATACTAGCGCTGGTGCTGGTGTCAGTGATTGTGATGACGATGAGCCACACGTTGGGGTGTGACTCCGTCATGCTGGACATATGTTCGGTATTTGAGGGTTGGTAATGACTAAATCATGGACTGGATGGGATCCAGTGGAGGTTGTGACGTGTTGGGATAAGTCCCAACAGTTATGAGATGATAAGTGATGAATGGATAAAAAGGTATGATTGAGACTTGAGGAATTTTGGGATGACCTCTTCTATGTCATGAGAATTAGTGGATTTGGGGAGTTGTTGTCAACTCCGAGATTGGTAAGATTGTTTATCTCTAATATCCCCAGAAAGTACAAGGAAATTATTGAAATTGGAAGAGTCGAGGAAAATCATTGGGGGTGTTGAGGAGGAATTTTGTAATAGTGGATAACTTGGAAAACCGGGTGTTGAACCTGTAAAGGTGAGGATGTGGGCAGTCCAGTGGTTGGACTTGACATCTCATTGGGAGCATGTCTGTTTGCAACATGGTCGGAACTCCCGATTCGGGGAGAGTTGTGATTGGGAGACGAGAGGAGTGCTCGTTCCCGCATTGGTGATAGGTATCCTGAAGTCATTGGGGTTGACTGTTTGTTTCCTGCCGTGGCAGATGATGATTGTTGTTACCAGTACGTTGAGCGTGTATTGGTGGGTGGACCCATGATTGACCTTGGGTCATTGGACACAAAGAGTTGTGTATAATTCTAGATTTGGTGGTGAAAATCGAGGTCACCATTCCACCTATGGAAATTTGACAAAGGACTCAAGAGGGTGAAGGACCCTACGATCAGTTTCTGGATGGATTGTTAGCTACGTGAACATGTGTGGATCCTAAGTGGATCTGAATTGTGATGTTGTGGACTTTGGGCATGGTGTCGATCTAGGATCGTGATGTTACTTTTCGGATGACGTAGTGATGGATCTGGATCGTGGTCTTGATGATCCATATAGGTGGAGAGCTTATCACTCTTACCTCGGTACGTGAGTTGTAAATGACGGGACTGAGCTTCTTTTCGAAGTGGAGCACATATGGCTTGTTACTAGGGTGAGTAGGTTTCCGAAGTGGTCGGTTTTTTGTCAACCTTGGACGTGTGGATATTGGGATTGGCTTCCCTTATCAAGTCAATCGAGTGTTCTGAGCAGGTAAGCGATAGGATCGGTTTGGTACGTCTCGGTTGACGTAAACGAGCTTTCGGGATTTGGAATCGAATTTCTAGATGACGATTCAGGATTCGATTTCGAAGCTCGAAAGTGGATTACTGGATTTGGGTGCGGAATGATTATTCCAATGCTAGCTTACGGAATAATGATTTCGGATTCGGATGAGGAAATGGATATTGGGTCGGAGTTTTGATCTGTCTGGTGTAGAATCTGACAGATGGACTCTAGAGTAATTAGAACGTGTTTGGCCACGACCTAGGTGGTTGTAGGTGAATTGATGAATAGATGTACGTACAGGGTACGTTGTATGAGGATCGATACTGGATATGTTGGGTGGTGCCTAGTGACGGTACATGGGATGTACCAGTGGTGTGTGATTAAACGTGTTGGTAATCGGCTTGGTTCCGATATCATTTGTTTGGTTGTGATTGTGGACTGGACATTGGATACTGTGTGCTGAGCAGAGTGATGTTGTCGGGCTCAGTGGTGTGAGCAGGTTCTCTTCGCCACGGATGGCTAGTGGAACCCTAGTATTGAGATATGTGATCACTGCTGGGCTGGCATTCAATGTGTTCCAGTTACACCACTTGATTGAGTAAGTTGACGGTATATGTACACTCAGGATGAGTGAATTGGTGGTCAGTGTAATTACGACTAGCCTTGCGTGATGCTATCACGCCGTGATTTTCCAGCGTCATGGTTCGCTGATGGAGTCGGCGGTTATGGACATTGAGATTAATATATATCGCAGGATTGGGCTTGCCCTGCGAGATGAGGTCATGTGGTTGATCTTACACTACTTTGAGCGAGTGGCAGTATGGGGTGTTGTCACTGATTAACTGATGGTTGGAGCTTTACTAGGATGGTAAAGCTTAGTTGTGACAGTTTGGCCGGTAATGTCAGCGTGGACTGACAAGTGGGATTTGGTGACTCCCAGTGGGAGCAGATGTAAGAATGTATTAGAAATGGAAAGGAACCGTCTAGCTGAAGGAGTCAGCTTAATTGTTAAGCGATCTTAATGCAGATCAGGTGATTATATTCACTCGAGGTGGTCAAGTGTTGTTGTTACGACGTAAGACTGTGATGGGATTACTCGGTGCAGACGAGGCTAGTGTTGTCCCAGTTGGTGGGTGTACAAGTGTACACGTGTTGTGAGACCAAATTGTTTTTCCACGAGGTGGATGTGGAATAAGAAAAGTTGGCATTTCGAGGACGAAATTATTTAAGGAGGGAAGGTTGTAACGACCCGTCCCGAGTATCGGGATTTAATATTGTTTAATTATGATTTAGAATGACTAATCTGGGATTAGTTGAGTGGAATCGGACGAATTGTGCAAAATGACCGTTTTGCCCCTAGTCGTGGGTAAAACGTTGACTTTTAATTCGGATGGTCAAATGGACTTTTACCAATGATGGGGACGTAGTTTGGGACGTCACGAGTTCATTGACAAGTGGCACATTCGATTTCGACGTTCGTGGTGAAAGTTATGACGTTCAGAAGCCCAAGGGCATTTTCGTAATTTAGACGAAATAAGGGAAAATGTTGACTTTTGATCGGGAGGTCCGATGGCCGAGGGCCAAGGACCGTTAGGAAGGTCTCGATGCCCTGAGTCCGTAGACAGGCGGCACGCGTCAATCGAAGTTCGAATGACCAAGTTACGGGTCTGGATGCGTGAGGGGCATTACGGTAATTTGCCAAGCGAGGGCAAATTGGTAATTTGGGCTGTTGATTTTGAACAGCCGTGAGTTGGAGCCATGATTGAACTGAGTGTATGACTTGTGCGATCTGTCCACGAATTGTTTAGTATTGTTAGTAACATGCGGGAGGAAATTGTTTAACATTGAGAACTGAGTGGGTGCTGTGATGTTTCTGAAACGGGAAGAAAAGCAGAGTGCTTCCCACATGTGATTAGCCTTTCCAGGGCCCAATTGAGCGGATTTGTGATGGGGAAAGTGTTTAAGGGACTGAGTGATGTGTTCTGAGATTGAGAAAGGAAGAAAAGGAGTGGAAATGGTGAGGGGGTGTTCAAAAACCCGAAACTGGTTTTTGATTGGTTCAAATTCGAATTTCGGTTTTTAGGCCAGCCCAAGCCTATTTGATGTCAGAAATAGTTTTCTGGAACCTTAATTAGTCGATCCAGATCAATTGGGGCAAGTTTTGAAGCTCCTGGAGCCGTGGACGGACTGGTGGATGGCCGGAAAAACCCAAGCTTGAGTCGGGGCGTTTGAGGTAACTTCATGTCCAATTAATCATGCGAATTAGTTCGTATTAATCCTAATGAGCTTACTGGAAAGTTAATTTGATAATGGTTGGGGAATTGTAGAGTTTCGGTGATCGACCCGTTTGGGTGATCACGGGTTGATGGCACGATTAAGGGATGGTTAAAGTTAATTATGGACACAGAACTCTAATTGGATAATTAAGGAATGTCTTAGGATCAAAAACAGATAAAATTGAGTTGGAATTGATGGCTATCTGATCGGGTTGAACTCACGGGTTGCAGACCCGTATTGCAGACAAACGGGCGAGGAAGATGACTGTAGCAGTCACTGTAGCAGGCGGGTGGCTTTCACGCGCAGCCACTCACGGCGGCGCATGACGGCGCGTGGGCACTAATCTCGAGGTGAGGTCAACATGACTTCTGTCCTATTTAATGTAACGAACATTTTAGTGTTGGTTTCATGTCAATCGGACCCCGTTCAGATATTGTTCGGGATGTCCGAAGGTTTTTAATTCAGTTTAAAAATAGTTAAAAATTCGGGAAAATTACGGGACTTGAATAGGATGTTAATGAAGAGGTTAGTAACCCTCTAATGTGATTTGGACAGGATTGGGAGTCCCGGTGATAGTTGTGTGGCCGGGAAGGCCTATGGCACGCGTATCGAGGCGCACAGTTAAACGGTCTATGAGTGGACTTTGGTTTTATAAATTCTATGCATGCCTAAATGTTTTATATGGATTATGATTGTTATTGTATGATGTGATTTGGATATCGGCAAAATTATACGGTTTCACGTATTTCGAGGCGATTTATGTGCAAGCACGTAAATCGAGGTTTTTCCGGTTTTACACTGATTTTTCATACTTAAGACCTTGGATATGATTTCATGAAATGGTTTTGAAATTGGAAAGAGAAACTCAGGCATGAGGCCCAATTGTTTTGGAAATCTCGGACTTGGAGTCCAATTGGGTTACGTAATCGGGCCAGGAGCCCAATTGCTTTATGAAATCAGGCCAGGGCCCCAGTTATTTACGAAATCGGGCTAAGACCCATTTGAGTTATATTATTGGGCTACGGGCCCAATTGATTTATAAATTTGGGTCGTGGGCCCATTGATTTACAGAATCGGGCATGAGGCCCAGTTGGTTTCATAAACGTGATTTTGGGTCGGGGACCCTAAATGGCATTGTGATGTTTTATGGAAATTTTGGGCAGGGCCCATTTATATGTAGTGAAATGATTTAATAAAACTGTTTTCCATAACCATCTTGATACGAGAAAATGTGAAGGTCTCCTCCAGGTGTCTGGGACACTGGGGAAATCACGGTGCATTGCTTACGAGGGGTCATTGTGCAGAGCTACCAGACAGCATAGTGACTCAGGAGCAGGACTACTATGATTGGACGTCTGGACACTAGGCATCTGGGATGCTGTACCCGGACTGGGTTCGGGGATTAGACTCGGGATTGAGACCCCGGGCAGCACGCGTAGCTTATGGTTATACAGTGAAATGTGACGTTTGGGACGTCAGGCGTCTGGGACGCTAGGCATCTGGGATGCCGGTTATGGAAATGTGGTAAATATGGATTGACGAATCTATGAAATGGTTTTTCGGTTGGATTTATGGTTTACGGTTTTGGGCTAAGGCCCTAATGCCTTGTTGAGCAAATGTTTTGGAATATTGGTTTTCGTGGCATGCATACGTTTTTATGGAGGGCATAAATGTCTTATAACTGTGTTAAATGAACTTATTTATTTTCGTCCACTCACAGCTTTTGTTTTTAATGCTCTTCAGGTTGATTTCCGGATGCGACTGCAGCAGAGACTGGAACATTGCACACCTCATCCATCGATCCTTGCGCACTCTGGGAGCCCACTTTGGGCAGTGGCATCAGGTTATCCCTTGTCTGACACCTCTTGTCAAACGGAAAAATGACACATCCCATGGTAATCCCGGGGGATTGGGATGGGTCATGTCAAAACTATTATCACCGGCTTCCCCTGACCTGTCAAATGTAACAACCCAAACCTTCAGGAAGGGTACAAATGTAATTTTGTAAAATATTTGTATAAAAATGACGATTTTGCCCTTGTGAATAATGTTCTAAAAGTTGACTTTTTGATTTGTAGGTTGAACAAGCTTTGACCATTGACCGTGACGTAGTTTAGAACGTCATGAGCCCGTAGATAGGTTGTAACGACCCGTCCCAGAAAGTAAAGTTTAGATAGTGATTAAGATGGGATTAGTGAGCTTAATCGGTGGTTAGTTGGTTTCGTTGGGGTCGTTAGGGCAGAATGACGATTTTGCCCCTAGTTCGGGAAAAAAGTTGACTCTTAGCTCGGATGGTCCAATGGACTTTGACCGGTGACCATGACGTAGTTTAGGACGTCACGAATCCATAGACAGGTGGCACGCCCGATTCCGACATCCGAGGAGGAAGTTGTGATGTTCGGAAGTTGGTAAAATAAGGGGAAAGTTGACTTTTTGGAAGATCGGGTTTTGGTACGTTGACCGAGGATGGTTACGTAAATCTCGTTGTCCTGAGTTCGATGACAGGCGGCACGTATTCATCGGACTTACGATGTGCGAGTTACGGGTCAAGAAACCGTAATTTTAAGTTAAAATGAGGGGTAGTCAGTCTTTTAGTTGCCTAGGGATTTGTGCAGAGAGAAGCAGATGAAGGGCTGAGATTGAGCCATGTGGGAGATAATGGAGTGGATGGTGACATGTGGCAAGTGTGTAGTGGATTCTGGGGGGTTCCACTGTGTGCACGGTCCAATAATTTGGGTGCAACCGTGCTGTGTGTGTGTGTGTTGTTCGCAGAGAAGAACGGAAACAGAGTGAGGCGGTGAGGAAAATTGAAGGGTGTTCGTGTGTGTGCTGATGAGTTGTGAGTGTGTAAGGGTGATCGGAGAGTGAGAGGGAGCTAGTGGGCTTGTTGGGAGGTGAGGAATCGTGGTGGGAGTGCATTGAGAGCCAAGGGGAAAAACCAGAAAAAACAGAGAAGAACTGAGGGAGCTGGTGGTGCTGTGGCCGTGTGTAAGTGCAATTGACCTCGAGAGGAGGCTGAGGCGGCTTTGTGGACTCCAGGGAACACGGCGGCGAGCACGGTGGTGGACGGTTGCAGGTAATCCCTCATCCTGTAAACTTGCCCTGTTTTCCCGTTGAGTTTCAAATCGAAAGTCATGAGTTGAGGAGTTGAATCGAAGAGGTTAGGGAAGTCTAGGGAGGTCAGTTGAGTCCTAGGAGGTTACTGGTTGTGCTGCCGTAACGGGAAGTGTAACGACCCGTCCCGAATTTCCGGGATTAGGTTAGTGACTAATCTTGATTAGTGAGGTTGAACGGTGGTTAGTAGGGCGGAATCAGACAAATGTGCAAAATGATCGTTTTGCCCCTGGTCGTGGGCAAAATGTTGACTTTTTGATCGGACGGTCAAATGGACTTTGACCGATGACCGTGACGTAGTTCGGGACGTCACGAGTTCATAGACAGGTGGCACGTTCGATTCCGACATTCGTAGACAAAGTTACGATGTTCGGAAGTCGAGGGGCATTTTTGTAATTTGGCATGTTTGGGGCCAAATGTTGACTTTTGATCGGGAGGTCCGAAGGACGAGGGCCAAGGACCGTTACGTAGGTGTCATCGATACGAATCCAACGACTGGCGGCATGCCGAAATCGGAGATTCGACGACGAAGTTATGGTCAAGGAAACGAACTAACGAACCGAGGCCCCGATTAAAATAATATTATAATATTGAAAAGTACCCGTTGACTCTGCACACCTGGATGAGTGACAAGTGTCACTCATCCCTTGAAACCAGAATCCTTGTCTTAGGGGAAACATCATTATGATGTTTTAATAATTGTTAATTAATTATTAATTAATCTAAAATCCATTAAACATCCATTTTCTCTACTATGTTTTCTTAGCCATGTACAACCAAAATCCCAATTCCTCCCACCCTTAATCTTCTCCCTATCCACTAAACTTGTGAACGGAAATTGGAGAGAATTCAGAAACTAACTCGGCTGGGCAATCACGAAGGACAGAGAGAGGCTGGGAACTGAGAATTTGTAAATTTGGATTTTGGGGGGGAAGATCGGATTTTAAACTTGGGGCCGTGAGGATCGAATTGGAGGTTACATTCAGCTTTCTGGGAATGCCACGATCAGTATCGTCGAAAGAACGAAGGAAATTGGCAACGTTTTGGCTCTGAACCCACATGGTGACAGAGGAGGAATTTCGGGGTTGAGTCGTGATCGTGGAGTGTTCGAACGGTGCAATTGATGTGGGGATTGTGTTCCTGAGGATCCCACGATGCTTCTGGAAGGATCAATTGAAGGAAACCGGATGAGATCGATGAAGCTCCATGGTTGCACAGTGGACGGTGTTCGAGCTTGAGTCGCGACCATTTAGTGATCCAACGATGAAATTGATGTGGGGGAATTGTTCCTCATGGTCCACTGATGCTTCTAGTTGATTCAATTTAAGGAAATCAATTGGAATTGAAGGAATTCCATGAACGAACAGTAACCGGAGTGTTCTTGGTGTTCATCATCGAATCGTGGAATTGTAGGTAAGGATTTGTGTAATTGAGTTTACAGAACTTAAATTAGACTTAAAACGAAACTAACTAAATGATCAATTGAAGGAATTAGGATCGAATTGATGGACATTGGACCCGTTTACCAGAGATACAGGTTGGGTTGGTGACACTGTTCACGGCGCGTGGATTTCACGCGCAGCCACTCACGGCGGCGCGTGACGGCGCGTGGGCACGAATCTCGAGGTGAGGTCAACATGACTTTTAATCTATTCGATGTAACGGACATTTTGGGATTGGTTTCGTGTCAATCGGACACCGTCTCGATATTGTTCGGGATGTCCGAAGATTTTAAATTAAGTTTAAAAATAAGTGAAAATTGGGGAAAATTACGGGACTTTGATAGGATGTTAATGATGAGGTTAGTGACCCTCTAATGTGATTTGGACAGGATTGGGAGTCCCGGTGATAGTGGTGTGGCCCGGGAGGGCCGGTGGCACGCGTATCGACGCATACCGTTAAAACGGTCTGTGAGTGGACTTTGGTTTTATAAATCCTATGCATGCTTAAATGTGTTATATGGTTTATATACATAATTTCTATGATGGTATTTGTGAGTATTGATTTCGGGTATGTTGCACGTATTTCGAGGTGTTTTCTGTATTTCACGTATATCGGGATTAACGGTTTATTTGTGGTTTTGCGTGCTTGTGGTTAAAGAAATAATATGATTAAACGGTTTTTATATTGGAAAGATGAATTCGGGCTTGAGGCCCACTTGTTTTGGAAATCTCGGACTTGGAGTCCATTTGAGTACGTAATCGGGTTGCGGGCCCAGTTGGTTTATAAGTCGGGCTGCGGGCCCAGTTGGTTTATAAATTGGGTCGTGGGCCCAGTGGTTCATAAAGTCGGGCATGAGGCCCAGTTGGATTAAAATGATGATTTCGGGTCAGGGGCCCTATATTTAATAAATGAGGTTTCGGGTTAGGGACCCTAAATGGAAATGTGTTGTTTTATGGAAAATTTGGGCAGGGCCCATTGTGATGTTGTGAAATGAATTAATAAAAACTGTTTTCCATATACCATCTTGATACAAGGATATATGATCGTCTCCTCCACATGTCTAGGACACTGGGAAAGTCACGGTGCATTGCCTGCGAAGGGTCACCATACGGAGCAGCCGGACCGTATGATGACTCAGGAGCAGGATTGCTATGATTGACGTCTGGGACGTCAGACATCAGGGATGTCAGAAATATGGACCCGGAGAGACCCCGGGCAGCACACGTAGCTTATAAAACCGTGAGATATGACATCAGGGACGTCTAGCATCAGGGATGCTGGTGATGGTAATGGTAAAATACGAATTAATGAAATGGCTTTCCGGGTGGATTTGTGATTATATGATTTTAATGGATTGATGTTCATTTATGGTTTTGGGTGGTGACCCACATGGTTGTTTATGTATAGTTGTTGTATTTCACAGTTTTGGGCTGAGTTCCCACACTTGGTATTTGGTTACTGGTTTTTGTGGCATGCATACGTTTTTATTGGAGGGCATAAATGTCTTATAAATGTGTTTAATAAACTTATTGGTTTTGTCCACTCACAGCTTTTGGTTTTAATGCCCTTCAGGTTGATCACGGATGCGATTGCAGCAGAGACTGGGACATTGCACACCTCCTCCATCGATCCTTGCGCACTCTGGATGCCCCGTTTGGGCAGTGGCTCTTAGTCATCCCTTGTCTGACACCCCTGGTTGGACGGGAGCAGGGCACATTCCATGGTAATCCTGGGGGGATTGGGATGGGTCCTGTCAACTTGGTATCAGAGCACGGTTGCTCTATTGGTGCGCGCAGGTCGAGGTTGTGATGTCTCATTGGGCTGCAATTCGTTATCAACCTGATAGATAGTGTTTGGGTTTGGATATTGGATGGAGTGTGATTGGCCCTATACGCCGTGCGTTAATGTGATTCGACCCAGGTGGGGTTGATTGTGATGAACTGGTATTGTGGGACCGTCGGTTCGGCCATGTAATATTTGATTTTGGTGCTGCTAGGTGCAGCCAGTTTCGGGGAACCTTATTGAGTAATGGTTTTAAAATGTGAACCCTTGTGGTGGTTTCTAGTGTGAGGGATGTTGATTCATCGGAGTTGGCCGATGACCTAGTGGTGGAACCCACGTTGATGGGATGGTAGGATTGGATTTGACGTCTATTCGATGTCAGGACCGCGGGGTCGGTCAGGTTGTGAATTTTATATTACGGGAAGTGGTTGGGTTCGGTTGAACCATAGGGTGTGATTGTGGAACCCTAATGTATGATGGATTAAAAAGGTAATCCTTAATTGTGACTAGTGGATGAGAACTTGTGCTGCGACGAGTGGCTGAGGTCATGGATGACCATGTGGATGGCTCTGGTGAGTCTCGTCAGAACTATGGGATCCGATTTACGGATACGGTTCTGAGATAAATTATGGAATCCCGTGTTGGATCGGGTATTAGTGTGAGGTATGGATGCGGATCTCGATAGCAATGACAGTTAGTCGGTAGTCATATGGAGATGACTGGCTATCGAGGGTAATTAGTGTGGTTATAATACTTGGGGATCAGGGGACGTTCAGGGAACGTTCATTATCCTGATGTGAAAGGTCAGAATAGTGGTACCCATAGTTGTGAGGTACGTGATCGTCGTTCGGTATGAGCGGAGATCCAGGAGGTACGAGTAGAGGTGCGGGATCGTCGTTCGGTATGAACGGAGATCCAGGGTTGTCATATTTGCACACGGTGTGCAAGTATGGATGTTGTATGTTGGTACTTTTGTGCCGATGCTAGTATGGATGCATGGGTGCTGATACTAGTGTTGTCGCTAGTGTGTTGGTGTTGGTCCTAGCACTGGTGCTAGTGTCGGTAATGGTGTTGACGTTGAGCCACAAGTTGGGGTGTCACTCCGTCATGATGAACATATGTTCGGTCTTTGAGATTCGGTAGTGGTTGAGTGATGGACTGGATGGGATCCAGTAGCGATTGTAATGTGTTGGGATAAGTCCCGACAGGGGTAAAATGACAAGTGATGAGTGGATTAATATGGTATAATTGAGACTTGAGTAATCTTGGGATGACGACCCTTACGTCATGAGAATTAGTGGATTTGGGGAGTTGTTGGCTTTTATCATAGATGTGGGATTTTGTAATTGAGAACGTGGAAAACCGAGTGTTGAACCTGTAAAGGTTGGGATGTGCGAATGAAACAATAAGGATTGATTGTGGACACGTGGTTGTCCAAGTGAGTTGAGGAGGTAGGAAGTTTAGTGGTTAGACTTGACATCTCGTTGGGAGCATGTCTGTTTCCAACATGGTTGGAACCTTAGATCCGTGGAGAGTTGTAATTCGGGAACGAGAGTGGTGCTCGCTTTTGGTGATTGGTATTCCGAAGTCATTGGGGTTGACTTCTTGTTTTCTGCCCTGGCAGACGTTGAGTATAGTTACCAGTACGTTGAGCGTGTATTGGTGGGTGGGCCCATGTGTGTTTTTGGGTCATTAGGAGGAGCTACGTATTCGAAATTAGGTAAACGAGATTTTTCATTTTCTGCTTGGTGGCAGACAATGTTGGATTACATGGCGTGGTGAGTGCAGTGAGTTTTGTTGCATCCACGTAGGATGAGTATTGGAGTCATCATTTTGGATCATCCCTGGTTTTTCCTAGGTGGAATGACAAGGATCGATACGAACTTGGGTGTGTGAGTCGTAAATGATGGGATTGAACTTCTTTTCGAAGTGGGGCCCGTCTGGTATCTTACTCGAGTGAGTAGGTTTTCGTCTGGTCGGACTTTGTCAACCTTAGACGTGTGGAGGTTGGATTGGCTTCCCTATGAAGTCAATTGGAGGTATTGAACAGGTAACCGATAGGTTCGGTTTTGGGTGTGTCTTGGTAAATGTGAATGAGATTTCGGGAATTGGAATCGAATTTCTGGGTGACGATTTAGGATTCGATTTTGGAACTTGAAAGTATATTTCTGGATTTGGGTACGGAATGATTATTCCAAATGCTAGCTTACAGAATAATGATTTCGGATTCGGATTTGGATAAGAGTTGAAAATGTGATGTCTGGGTTTGGATCCGGGATTTCTTACGAAATTGCGGATTTGGATTCGGAATTGTAACTAAATTATGGGTGGAGTTTTGTTTTGTCTCATGCTGGATTGGGCAAACGTACTCCATTATTGGAACGCGTTCGGCTATGACCTAGGTGGTTGTAGTCTGGTTATTAGGTAGATGTGTGTACTTCGTACATGGTTCGAGGTAAAATACCTTGTAGACTTGTGATGTCTAGTTACGGTATACGAGATATACCCGAGGTGTGTCGGTGAGCGTGTTGGTAGTCGGATTGGTTCCGATACCACTGGATTAGTTGTGGGCCGAACATTACTATGCAATGGGTCATGGTATTTCCGATGTGTTTAATTACACACAGATCGTGTGAAAGGTCGGTAAATGTTTACTAAGTCAAGTACGTTGGTGGCATGTGTAGCCACGAGTGAGTCTAGTGTCAGTTTTCGAATGACAACAACTGTGTGGTGACAGATTGTTAGGATGTGTCAACATAGATGGTTGAGTGGGGTCAGCTGACTCCAAGTGGGAGTGGGAAAGGAACCGTCGAGTTGTTGCGTCAACGAGAGGGTAGTTTGGACAAGTGGTGTCAAATTCGAAACAAGTAGTTTCAGTCATTCGACGGGGTCGAATGTAGTTGTTGCGTTTTGCGTACCAGCGGTACGTTTGGGTGCAGACAAGTTTTGTCTGATTAGTTGGTGTACGGGTGTACACGTGTTGCGAGGTCGATTCCACTTTCCACGGGGTGTTTGTGGAATCAGAGTGGTCGAGTTTCGAGAATGAAACTAATTAAGGAAGGAGGTACGTTTGAGTTTAGATCGGTTGGAATTTCGAGGACGAAATTTATTAAGGAGGGAAGATTGTAACGACCCGTCCCGAATTTCTGGGATTAGATTAGTGACTAATCTTGATTAGTGAGGTTGAACGGTGGTTAGTAGGGCGGAATCGGACAAATGTGCAAAATGACCGTTTTGCCCCTGGTCGTGGGCAAAATGTTGACTTTTTGATCGGGCGGTCAAATGGACTTTGACTGATGACCGTGACGTAGTTCGGGACGTCACGAGTTCATAGACAGGTGGCACGTTCGATTCCGACATTCGTAGAGAAAGTTATGATGTTCTGAAGTCGAGGGGCATTTTGGTAATTTGGCATGTTTGGGGCCAAATGTTGACTTTTTGACCGGGAGGTCCGAAGGACGAGGGCCAAGGACCGTTAAGTAGGTGTCATCGATACGAATCCAATGACTAGCGGCATGCCGAAATCGGAGATTCGACGACGAAGTTATGGTCAATGAAACGAACTAACGAACCGAGGCCCCGATTAAAATAATATTATAATATTGAATAGTACCCATTGACTCTGCACACCTGGATGAGTGACAAGTGTCACTCATCCCTTGAAACCAGAATCCTTGTCTTAGGGGAAACATCATTATGATGTTTTAATAATTGTTAATTAATTATTAATTAATCTAAAATCCATTAAACCTCCATTTTCTCTACTGTGTTTTCTTAGCCGTGTACAACCAAAATCCCAATTCCTCCCACCCTTAATCTTCTCCCTATCCACTAAACTTGTGAACGGAAATTGGAGAGAATTCAGAAACTAACTCGGCTGGGCAATCACGAAGGACAGAGAGAGGCTGGGAACTGAGAATTTGTAAATTTGGATTTTGGGGGGGAAGATCGGATTTTAAACTTGGGGCCGTGAGGATCGAATTGGAGGTTACATTCAGCTTTCTGGGAATGCCACGATCAGTATCGTCGAAAGAACGAAGGAAATTGGCAACGTTTTGGCTCTGAACCCACATGGTGACAGAGGAGGAATTTCGGGGTTGAGTCGTGATCGTGGAGTGTTCGAACGGTGCAATTGATGTGGGGATTGTGTTCCTGAGGATCCCACGATGCTTCTGGAAGGTTCAATTGAAGGAAACCGGATGAGATCGATGAAGCTCCATGGTTGCACAGTGGGCGGTGTTCGAGCTTGAGTCGCGACCATTTAGTGATCCAACGACGAAATTGATGTGGGGGAATTGTTCCTCATGGTCCACTGATGCTTCTAGTTGATTCAATTTAAGGAAATCAATTGGAATTGAAGGAATTCCATGAACGAACAGTAACCGGAGTGTTCTTGGTGTTCATCATCGAATCGTGGAATTGTAGGTAAGGATTTGTGTAATTGAGTTTACAGAACTTAAATTAGACTTAAAACGAAACTAACTAAATGATCAATTGAAGGAATTAGGATCGAATTGGTGGACATTGAACCGGGTCGTGTCGCGGACAATTTGGACCCGTTTACCAGAGATACGGGTTGCGCTGGTGACACTGTTCACGGCGCGTGGATTTCACGCGCAGCCACTCACGGCGGCTCGTGGGCACGAATCTCGAGGTGAGATCAACATGACTTTTAATCTATTCGATGTAACGGACATTTTGGGATTGGTTTCGTGTCGATCGGACACCGTCTCGATATTGTTTGGGATGTCCGAAGGTTTTAAATTAAGTTTAAAATAAAGTAAAAATTCGGGAAAATTACGGGACTTTGATAGGATGTTAATGATGAGGTTAGTGACCCTCTAATGTGATTTGGACAGGATTGGGAGTACCGGTGATAGTGGTGTGGCCCGGGAGGGCCGGTGGCACGCGTATCGAGGCATACCGTTAAAACGGTCTGTGAGTGGACTTTGGTTTTATAAATCCTATGCATGCTTAAATGTGTTATATGGTTTATATACATGATTTCTATGATGGTATTTGTGAGTATTGATTTCGGGTATGTTGCACGTATTTCGAGGTGTTTTCTGTATTTCACGTATATCGAGATTAACGGTTTATTTGTGGTTTTGCGTGCTTGTGGTTAAATAAATAATATGATTAAACGGTTTTTATATTGGAAAGATGAATTCGGGCTTGAGGCCCACTTGCTTTGGAAATCTCGGACTTGGAGTCCATTTGAGTACGTAATCGCGCTGCGGGCCCAGTTGGTTTATAAGTCGGGCTGCGGGCCCAGTTGGTTTATAAATCGGGCCGTGGGCCCAGTGGTTCATAAAGTCGGGCATGAGGCCCAGTTGGATTAAAATGATGATTTCGGGTCAGGGGTCCTATATTTAATAAATGTGGTTTCGGGTCAGGGACCCTAAATGGATATGTGTTGTTTTATGGAAAATTCGGGCAGGGCCCATTGTGATGTTGTGAAATGAATTAATAAAAACTGTTTTCCATATACCATCTTGATACAAGGATATATGATGGTCTCCTCCAGATGTCTAGGACACTGGGGATGTCACGGTGCATTGCCTACGAAGGGTCACCATACGGAGCAGCCGGACCGTATGATGACTCAGGAGCACGATTGCTATGATTGACGTCTGGGACGTCAGACATCATGGATGTCAGAAATATGGACCCGGAGAGACCCCGGGCAGCACGCGTAGCTTATAAAACCGTGAGATATGACGTCAGGGACGTCTAGCATCAGGGATGCTGGTGATGGTAATGGTAAAATACGAATTAATGAAATGGCTTTCCGGGTGGATTTGTGATTATATGATTTTAATGGATTGATGTTCATTTATGGTTTTGGGTGGTGACCCACATGGTTGTTTATGTATAGTTGTGGTATTTCACAGTTTTGGGCTGAGTTCCCACACTTGGTATTTGGTTACTGGTTTTTGTGGCATGCATACGTTTTTATTGGAGGGCATAAATGTCTTATAAATGTGTTTAATAAACTTATTGGTTTTGTCCACTCACAGCTTTTGGTTTTAATGCCCTTCAGGTTGATCACAGATACGTTGCAGTAGAGACTGGGACATTGCACACCTCCTCCATCGATCCTTGCGCACTCTAGATGCCCCGTTTGGGCAGTGGCTCTTGGTCATCCCTTGTCTGACACCCCTGGTTGGACGGATGCAGGGCACATTCCATGGTAATCCCGGGGGGGATTGGGATGGGTCCTGTCAGGAGGTGCACGGTGGCGGTTGGCACCACGGAGGCGACTCTGTGTGCTCTGTTTTGGCCGTGAGTTTCAGAAGGGAAGTCATGGACTTAGGGAGTGAGTCGAGGGTTTCTGTGAGTTGGGTGTGACTCAGTGAGGTCTTAGGAAGAGTTTAGGGTCGACACCGTGAAGGGGGAAGACCTGGGTGGCCGGGAAGGAGAATAGGGGAAAGTACGGGTTTCTGTTCGAGCTTGAGTCGATAGGTTTGAGGGTGAGTCGAGGTGCTAGAGTGAGGGGGATGAGTAGCCTAGGACTAGACGAAGCTGTTGGTGAAGAAAGGAGGTGTTTTGGTGCAGGCACGGCGGTGAACCGCTCTCGCCGCTTCAGGTTGCAGGCCACTGGTGCGAACCGGGACGACGTGAGGTTGACGGTGGTACTGTAGCTGGCGCGTGAGGGCCACGCGCAGCCACTTTAGGCGGCGCGTGGGGGCGCGTGCGGCGGTTCTGGGGAAAATGGTCAACATGGTTTTTGGTCTAAGTGTTATAACGAGTCTAATGGAAGTGGTTTTGGGTTTGATTGGACGTCGAATCGAAGTAGGTTTGCGAGGGTGAAGGTTTAGGGTTCCGATTCGTTACGTTTAGGACCCGGGGATTTTTAAGGGAATTAAGGTGGATCCTCGTGGATGCGTTAGTAACGTACTTTGGCGGTTGTTGACAGGATCGGGATTTCCCAAGGAAGCCGAGGAACGTGCTGGACGTTCAGGACACGATTGAGGGAGCGGTACTGTGAGTGGACCCTTTCCTTAAACTCGAATATGCATAACTGTTTTCGATAATTGTTTTATATCTGTGATTTCATGCTTGTTGGTTTTATGATGTGATTTTATATAATTGCACGGTTTTCGAGAAATAACGTATTTTGCACGTTTTACGAGAAAATGGTGATTTTGAATATAAAACTATGGTTTTGGGGGTTTCAAACGTTAAATGATTTCTAATGATTATAAGTGGATTTTGGAATATGATTTTGAGGATCAAGGTTTCGGTTTTGAAATCGGAATTTGACAATCGGGATTTGGTTTTAAGATTGGAAAGTGGAATTCCGGATTTGGGTTCGGAATGACGGTTCTGAACGCTGGAAGGGCTTCGGACCGGTGATTTCGGATTCGGTTTTGGATGTGAATTCGGAAATGGTTTTCAAATGGTTTTGATTGGATTTGCTGGATCTGGATATTGGGTTTAAAGACCCGGATATTGATTGACGGGGGACGGGCCCGGATTGGGTTTAAAGACCCGGATTGAGTTTAAAGACTCGGGAGTTTAAAGACTCGGATATATTGATATTTCCCCCATAGGCCTGTTGAGTTTAAAGACTCGGGAGTTTAAAGACTCGGATATTATTGAGGCCTGGATTGAGTTTAAAGACTCGGGAGTTTAAAGACTCGGATAGATCCAGCAGGTTTGATCAAAAAAGAATGGTTTGATATTCACGGTTTATGATACGATTTTATGATGCTCATGATATGACTTTTATACCCGTTTTATAGTGTTTCTGTTTCTTATGATGTGGTTTATGGTGATTTGGGTTATAACTGTTTTATGAACTGGGTTATGCATGTGGTTTCAAAACGGAGGGCTAAACCCGGTTTTCTTAAAAATGGTTTTGGAAACTTTTCTTTTATTTATGGTCCACTCACACCTTCTGTTTTTACTGCCCTCCAGGTTGTGGAGCTAGCGTGGGGCTTGACGTCGAGGCAGCGTCTGAGGCATAGAAGTCACGCGAGGGATCCCGGAGTGTTTCAAATTTTTCCGCGCGCGTGCATTTATGTTGTCGGTTTTTCTTTTCCGTGCATTTTGTACTATGCTCTGTAAACTGTTGACTTCGGGATATTTGGTATAGTTTCTCCTGCGTCTGACTGAGTACTTTGGTAGTTACGTGAGAATTCACTTTGGGGTTGTGCCGGGGAGTCAGATGGGAGCAGGATTTACCTCGGGTTTCGGGGTGAAACCGGGGTGGGTCCTGACACAGGTGGCACGTCCGATTTGGACAATCGAAGGAAAAGTTATGGTGTTCGGAAGGTCAAGGGTGTTACTAGAATTTTTGTTAAATAGGGGGAAATGTTGACTTTTTGTTAGACTTTCTATTTTCACGTAGACCGAGGACCGTTAGCTAGGTCTCGACGTTCTGAGTACAACAACAGGCGGCACGCTGTCATCGGACATCGGACGGATTAGTTATGGATCTAGGAAGTTGAAGGGAAAAATGGTAATTTTGGATCTAGGGGCATTTTGGTCTTTTCACAATTTGGCCAATCAGATAAGGCCATATGGGAAAATGTGATTGGATATTTATAATGTTGTCCACAGGATGACGGACACGTGAGGGACACCTAGAGGTTTCTAGGAGGTTTATTGTGTGCACGGCTACAAATTGCACAAGTTTAAACCGTGCAATCGTTCATAGAGCAGAAACAGGGAGAGTGAGACCGTGAGATTTTCTTGATCGATTTCCAGTGATTGAAGACATTGAGCTTGAGTGAGTGATCAAGGACAGGTTGATGAGTTTGTAATTGAGTTTTAGTGAGGGCTAGAAGGTGACTGTGTGTGTGTGTGTGTGTGTGTGTGTGTGTATAAGCAACTAGAACCATGAGACAGAGCAGGGACACCGTGCACGGTTGTGCACCCCAGTTGAGAAAACCATCAAATTGGACAGGTGGAGGTGTTCAGTGACCTGAGGAGAGTCGTGTGGACTCATTGGAGCACAGCGGCGAGCACGGCGGAGACAGGAGCAAGGGTAAGTGTTTTCTGTCCCCTGTTTTTCCAGAATTGGTTAAATTCAAAAGTCATGAGGTTTGGGTGATTGTCGAGGTGTTCCAAGGTCCCTATTAGTTCTTGGAAGTTGGGAATGACCATTGGGATTAACCTGGAGCTTCACCGTGGCCGTGGGTGGCCGGAGTCAGAAACTCATATTTTCTGAGTTTTCTTCGAGTTTTGGATGATGAGATTATGGACTTTACTTCACGAATTGATTAGTGGAATCGAGCATACAAACCAGGACGAAACTAATGGGATTGATTGGGTTGAAATTGGACTGGTATTGAGTGAGAATCGGTCACGCCGGTTCGGTTCGGCCAGCCCGGTCTGAATCGGCTGGACAAAGGTTGAAGACAACCCTGTAGCAGGCGCGTGAAGCCCAAGCGCAGCCCCTTTGGACGGCACGTGAAGCCCACTCGCAGCCCCTTTGGGCTACGCGTGAGGGCGCGTGCGGCAGAGTCTGGGGAAACTTCCAACAGGGATTTTACTCTAATCGATGTAACGAATCTTTTAGGACACGTTTCATGTCGATCGGACATTGGGTTAGGTTTGTTCGAAGGTTTAGGGTTTTTGTTTAAATTACGTTCGAATTTCCAAAAAATCTGGGAAATTAGGATAAGCCTTAATGAAGTGTTTGTGACCCGATTTTGTGACTTTTGACAGGACGGGACACTCCTAAGATGGTTGAGGAACGTACGGAGCGCGATTGACACGTACGGATTTGTGAGTGGACTCCTTCTCTTTTAACGAGCATGCCTAACTGTTTTTATCTACATGTTTTATGTTTTTACGCATGTTTTCATGATCATTGCTTATATCATAATGGTTTGACCTGTTTGCACATTTTTCGAGATTTTTACGGGTTTTAGCACGTTTTCCGAGAAATGTTATATATGTGATTTCCATGCCATGCTTTTATTACTGATTTTATATGATGATAAATGGGTTTTGAAACATGATTTGACAAACAAGGTTTTCGGTTTTAGAATCGGATTTCAGAAACACGAAATTTGGTTTTAAAGTTGAAAAATGGATTTCCGGATTTGGGTTCGGAATGACGGTTCTGGATGCCGGAATGGCGTCAGACCAGTGGTTTCGGATTTGGGTTTGGATATGGACTTAGAAATGGTTTTCAAATTATTTAGATTGGATTTGCTGGATCTGGATATTGGGTTTAAAGACCCGGATTATATATGACGGGGGCGGGCCCAGATTGAGTTTAAAGACTCGGATATTACGATATTACCCCTGTAGGCTTGTTGAGTTTAAAGACTCGAGAGTTTAAAGACTCGGATTACATTTGAGGCCTGGATTGAGTTTAAAGACTCGGATAGGTCCATCAGGTTTGATCAGGACATTATTATTGGTACATCTTGCTTTTGTGATACGCTTTTGGAATGTTTAATTACTGTTTATATCACTGTTTTCTAGTACTTAGTTAGGCATGCATGTTTTCTTTAAAACGGAGGGAAAATCCTATTTTGTTTCATAAATTGTTTTCATACGTTTGTTTTCTTTTTAGTCCACTCACGTTTTTCTGGTTTTAAATTACCATCCAGGTCGTGGTGAAAAGCGCCGGGGTGATCGTTGAGGCAGGGACAGAGGACAGGGTCATAGAGCTTTGCGGCGTTTTCCGTTGCGTGGATAGCCTAGTAGGACTTTTTTGCCTGTTTTGTATAACACTATGCTCTGTGTTACTGTTGTATTACATTTTCACCCTGGTGACAGGACCCGCCCCGATCCCACAGGGACCACAAGGGGACGTGCCCTGCTCCCGTCTGACACCCAAGAATTCATACCAATTTTAACCTCAAAACATCAAATGCATAAATAACCAAATTAAAGTCATACATCAAATCCGAATTAAACGAATGTCAGACAAGGGATGAAATTCAAAATTACAAGTTGCGAGCACGACTCTATAGTAAACCTGCGGGTACACCACCCAACAGGGGTTCAGGTACGCAGAAGTAGATCTATGCCTCAGCCTCAGGTTCTTCCTCTACCTCAGTATCACAACCTGGAGGGGTTACCAAAAACATTAAGGGTGAGTGGACCGAAACTCATGTTTATAAAATCATTTGATAAGTAAAACATATAATTTCCCCCTCCGTTTTCCAGACATGCATGCATCCGTAATTAAAACCATCAATCATATAAAATGAACCATAGGGCATATAATAAAATCATAAGTATAATTTTAGTTGCTGCACTATACACTCCAATCCCGACATCCCTGATGTCTGACGTCCCTGACGTCAATAAGGTCACAATCACAAGGCTACGCGTGCCACTCGGGTCTCAATTTCCGAGTTCAATCCCCAAACCCCGTTCGGGTACAGCATCCCCGATGCTTAGCGTCATAGACGCTGGACGTACTAGACGTCCGTGACCTCTCCGAGGTACCTCATCCGGAGGAGACAGTATCATATGGATGAATCTATACAGTGCAGTAACAAATACATTTTATTGATATCCACATGCAAGGCATATATATACCTAGATAAAATCCGAATCAATCATTAAGTTTCATCAAACGGGTCTCAAGCCCAAATACCGTGAAACGTGCCATAACCATATTTTCCATATCATCAAAACCATCATTGTTTTTAGCATGTGAATAAGTATAATAAACCAGAAAACATTTATGCACGCAAGGGTTTAAGAAAATGGCCCACTCACAGTACAGTCTTGCTGAAAACCGAACGTATACCCTCGTTCTGGTACGATTATACAATCCCTGTCATATCCAAAGCATATGCAAAGGTCAAAACAAACCCCTAACATTCAACCATGAAACCCTAGACCGAAACTGGTCCGGAAAAGCCGCCCGAACGCGCTTTCCAAGGCAATAACTCTCATTTTGACCAACTTAATGATCTCCGATCGACCCGAAACCACCGCCATTGGATCCGGATTGTCGAAACCTAAAGAATGGTGGTGGTCCCACCAAAATCACTGTTCACACGCGCCCCCACGCGCCTGGTCAACCCTCTGGTCAACCGTTCTATAGTACTGCTGACGTCAGCAAGACGTCATCACTGACAGTGTCAGAGGACACGTGTCAGCAGTCCATTGGTCCCTGGTCTGACTGATTTCTGACATGATGACGTCATCATGACGTCACTGCTGACGTCAGCATGATGACGTCATCAGCTACAGTAACTGGGTCGCAGAACCGGGTCACCGCAGACCCACGGTTCGACCCGATCAGTTCTCATCAACCCGACCACCATTTCTGATGGGATTTGTTCCTATGGACTCGTCTCAACCTCCTCAACGGTTCTGTGCAACTAGAACCGGATTTTAGGTCGAAGAGATTACCTGAAAATCGACTGGAAGGTTGACTGCCGGTTCCGGTTATCTTCACCGGCGAGTCGATGACTTTCCAGTCACGGTCCTGGGTTCAAACTGGTCGTCAAGGTCCCCTGAATGTGTCCTAACAATAACCAAACAATGTCAACGTCAAAAACAGACGTTTCGAAGCAGGGAAGGAAAACGGGCACTCACGGGTTTACCGTCCTATCGCCGCCGTGTCGCCGCCGTACACCGTCCAGATCAGTTCCTCGTCGTCCTGTCGTCACGGTGAACCCAACCATACGTTGGTTCGAGTCCCAGAGTGAAGGTTTGGATGGTTTGGTGACTTGGGCTGTTCGGGTTTCCTTCTCGGGTCTGGGGGAAAACCGGCCGTGCAGGGTGGCCGTGGAGTGGTGGCCGGCGTCTGGGGGTGGCAGTTGGCCGCCTGGTGTTGCCGTGAGGGTGAGGTTGAGAGGTGAGGTGCTGGAGTGTTTGTTCGAAGGGGTAGCCGTGCTCACGGTTTGAGAGAATGAACAATGTAGGTGTAATGTCTCCTGGGTTTATAAAACAGAATAGGAACTTAAATCAAGGGCCAGGATTCCATCAGATTTAAGATTCAATGGTGAGGATTTGAGGAGAGGAAATCAATTAATTAATCTAATGGCCAACATAGATCCTTGTTTTAGGGAGTGTGGGGATGAGTGACACTTGTCACTCATCCAAGGGTCCAGATTGATTTGATTAAAGTAATCAGATCCCATTAATAAAATATTATTTTAATCCGGTTCTCGGTTGGTTCGGTTAAATGCAAAACACTTCCGTGACCATAACTTCCCCGTACGAAGTCCGATTTCGGCGTGCCGCCTGTCTACGGACTCGGGACGTCGAGACCTACTCAACGGTCCTTGAGCCAAGTGAAAATTAGTTTCCAAGAGAAAAGTCAACATTTTCACCCTAACCGTCCAAATTACGGTAATGCCCCTGGACTTCCGATAGTCATAACTTTTTCCCTGATCGTCCGAAATGGACGTGCCACCTGTCTATGAACTCGTGACGTCCCGAACTACGTCACGGTCATAGGTCAATGTCCATTTAATTAATAAATCAAAAAGTCAACAATTGACCATACCCAACGCAAGGGTAAAAGCGTCAATTCACACATTAACTTTCAATATTAAAATCCTTGAATTTCCGGGGTGTTACAACCTTCACCCCTTAAGAAATTTCGTCCCGAAATTTGAAAGAAACAAGTAAGGAAATTGTTCTCGCATCTGAGCCTCAGGCTCCCATGTGGCTTCTTCCACATTTTGGTTTCTCCAGAGAATCTTCACGAGAGGAATCGTCTTCCGTCGTAGTACCTTGTCCTTCCGATCCAAGATCTGTATTGGTTGTTCTTCGAAGCTCAAATCCTCCCGTAGTTCGACAGGTTGTTCCCCAAGTATATGCGAAGCATCATGTACGTACTTCCGCAGCATCGATATGTGGAAAACATCGTGAACTCTAGAAAGTTCTGGAGGTAGCGCCAATCTGTAAGCAACCTTGCCAATCCTCTCTACGATCTCATACGGTCCGATAAAACGCGGACTCAGTTTCCCCCGTCGGCCAAAACGGATAATCCCTTTCCACGGAGATAATTTCAGGAAGACAAAATCTCCCACCTCAAATTCCAAGTCTCGAATCCGTCGATCAGCATAACTCTTTTGGCGATCCTATGCCGTCTTCAATCTCTCCTTGATAACTCGAACAGTTTCCATGGTTAAGTCCATCAATTCCGGCCCTACAGCCGCTCGCTCTCCTACCTCCTTCCAGCAGATAGGTGTCCTGCACTGTCGACCATACAGTGCCTCATAGGGTGACATTCCGATGCTTGCCTGATAGCTGTTGTTGTAAGCGAATTCCATTAATGGCAAATGAGTATCCCAAGAGTCCTGAAACTGTAGTACACAAGACCTCATCATGTCCTCCAGGGTCTGAATAGTTCTTTCAGATTGTCCATCGATCTGAGGATGGAAAGCAGTACTGAAACGTAGGGTTGTTCCCAGAGTAGCTTGCAAACTCCGCCAGAACCTGGAAGTGAAACGCGGATCACGATCGGACACGATCGATTCCGGCGTACCATGCAATCGTATGATTTCCTTCACAAACAACTGAGCCAGTCGGTTAGGTTTATAAGTCTCCTGAACGGGCAGAAAATGGACTGACTTGGTTAACCGGTCCACGATCACCCATACTCCGTCAACTCCACTCTGAGTCCTCGGTAACTTAAAGACGAAGTCCATGGTGATGTGATCCCACTTCCACTCGGGAATCGGAAGTGGCTGCATAGCCCCATACGGTCTCTGCTGTTCCGCCTTAACCTGCTGACAGGTTAAGCATTTGCTCACGAACTCAGCAATATCCTTCTTCATTCCTGGCCACCAATAATGGTACCGGAGGGTACGGTACATCTTTGTACCCCCTGGATGCATAGCATAGGCCGAACTATGGGCCTCCTCAAAAATCTCGGCCCGTAACTCTGCCACTGCAGGTACACACAAACGGCCCAACTTCACCAGTGCTCCATCGTCCCGGATGGTAAAATCCTGTCTCCCATCCGCATCGACCTCAATTCTGTAAATACAGAGTATCGGATCCTGAAGTTGTGCTTCGATGATCCGATCGATCAGTACTGGTCGTACATGGAAGCTGGCCAACAAAGCTCCATGCCTATCCGTACTCAAAATAACTCCCGCCTTCCGGAGTTCCACCAGCAAAGGAAGGTACACCATCCCCAGGTGTGCAATAGATCCCGCTGACTTCCTGCTGAGTGCATCTGCCACCACATTGGCCTTACCCGGATGGTACTCGATCGTACAATCATAATCCTTCAGCAGCTCCAACCATCTCCGTTGTCTCATGTTAAGCTCCTTCTGAGTGAATAAGTACTTAAGACTCTGGTGGTCGGTGTATATCCGACACGTTGCGCCAAATAGATAATGTCTCCAGATCTTTAGAGCATGAACCACCGCCGCCAACTCCAAATCATGGGTAGGGTAGTTCAACTCATGAGTCTTCAGCTGCCGGGATGCATAGGCGATAACCTTGCCAGTCTGCATCAACACGCAGCCCAGACCTTGCAGCGATGCATCACTGAAGACCACAAACTCTCCACTGTCATCCGGCAATGCAAGGACAGGTGCAGTGGTCAATCGATCTTTCAACTCTTGTAAGCTCCGATCGCACTGCTCGTCCCAGATAAACTTCACTCCCTTCCGAGTTAAACGAGTCAATGGTGCAGCAATTTTGGAGAAACCCTCCACGAATCTCCGGTAGTAACCTGCTAACCCGACAAAACTCCGCACCTCGGTCACCGTTGTCGGTCTAGCCCAGTTGGTCACCGCTTCTGTTTTCTGGGGATCCAAGCAAATCCCATCTGTCGATATCACGTGTCCCAGAAAACCAATACTGCTCAGCCAAAACTGACACTTGCTCAGCTTGGCGTACAACTGTTCTTGTCTCAGTCTCTCCAAGACCAACCGTAGATGTTCCTCATGTGCACGGGCACTCCTCGAGTACACCAAAATATCATCGATGAACACAATCACGAACTTATCCAGGTAGGGTCGGAAGACCCGGTTCATCAGATCCATGAATGCTGCTGGAGCATTCGTCAAACCAAATGGCATAACAAGGAACTCGTAGTGTCCGTAACGGGTTCGAAAAGCAGTTTTCGGAATATCCTCCTCCGAAATCCTCAGTTGGTGATACCCAGACCGCAAATCAATTTTCGAGAAGCGATGAGCTCCCCGCAACTGGTCAAAAAGGTCATCGATCCTGGGTAGAGGATACTGGTTCCTCAGTGTCACCCTGTTGAGTTGTCGATAGTCAATACATAAACGGAGACTTCCCTCCTTCTTCTTTACGAACAACACCGGTGCTCCCCACGGTGAAGTACTCGGTCGGACATATCCCAAATCCACCAACTCATGCAATTGAGCCTTGAGTTCTCGTAACTCAGCCGGCGCCATCCGGTATGGTGCCTGGGATATGGGTCGGGTACCAGGGAGTAGTTCAATTGTAAATTCGATCTGCCGCGATGGTGGCAATCCAGGTAAGTCTTCCAGGAATACATCTGGAAACTCACATACCACCGGTATCTCGTCGATACCCGGAGTATCAACCTGTTCCGACACGAAATGCGCCAGATAAGCCTGGCATCCCTTCCGTAGAAGTTTGGTAGCAGTGAGTGACGAAATCACTTCAGGAGGCGAACCGTCACGTTCCCCCTGAAAGATAACTTCCGGCAAACCCGGGCTCCGCAGAATCACTTGCTTGCTACAGCAGTCGATGAGCGATCCGTGCTCCGACAGCCAATCCATCCCTAGGATTATATCGAAGTCGTGGATATCCAGAATAATTAAGTCTGCTGGTAAATCCACGTCCTCAATTCTTACTGGGCACCTCCGAATCACCTGATTCACAAGGTACACGATGCCCATCGGGGTGCCAACACCCATTTCGTAATCTAAGGCTGATACCACACAATCAAGCATACCAGCACAACTCTTCGAAATAAAAGAATACGTAGCCCCCGCATCCATCAATACACGTACAAGAAGGTTTAAGATATGTAGTGTACCTGTGACCACGCCTGTGGCAGTCCTCGCCTGCTGCTGGGTCATTGCAAACACTTGGGCCCTCGGCCCTCCGTTCCGTCCGCGCCCGCGCGCGCCACGCCCACCACCACGGTCACCTCCCTGACCGCGACCTCCATTAGTGTGGGAAGCCGTGCTCTGCACCACACTAGAGCCCCCAGCGTCATTGTTCTTGGACAACTGCGGGCAATCACAGGCATAGTGGCCCTCCTCTCCGCAAGAAAAACAAGTTACAGACCTCGGCCAGTTCGAATGCCCACCAGAAGCACCGCTCCCAGATGAACGCTGTCCAGAGTTATATCCAGATCCTCTGCCCTGAGAGCCTCCACGTCGACCTGACCAGCCACGACCCTTGAAGGATGAGGGTGCTCCCCTGTAGCCCCTCCCTTGTTGTTATTCTGGCCTGATGGCCCACGATGTGGTCGATCCTGACGTCGTCCCTCGCCCGAAGGCTGTCGTGTCTAGTGTGCCGCCAGACTGGCCTCGACACGCACCGCAGCGTCAACCATATCTCTCAGTGAAGTATGAGTAGCAGCAGTCACACTTGCCCGGATATCCCCTCAGAGTCCAAGCTCGAACCTTTGGCATTTGTCCTCCTCCGTGCTCACGAATGATGCAGCGAACCGGAACAGTTTCCCGAAAGTTTGCTCGTAGTCCGCAACGGACATATCCCCCTGCTCCAGCCGCAGGAACTCAGTCTCCCGTGCCGCGCGGAACGACCGCGGGTAGTACTGGTCCAGAAATCGGGAACTCAAAACTTCCCCAAGTAGTGGTATGGACCGACCATCCAGACATTTCAAGTCCGTGCCACCACTGGTAGGCTCCTCCTTCCAGTAAGAAGGCCGCCAAGGTCACTCGTTCGCCCGGAGGGCAGTGCATCACCGAGAAGATCCTCTCCCACTTGGTGATCCAATCATGAGCATCCTCGGGGTTTGCTCCCCCGCAGAAAGGAGTGGCTCCCAAACGTTGAGCCCTTTCAATGCTCGCGCATTCCATCTCCCTTTCCAGATCCTCGTCAGTTCGTGTATGAGGAATTCTCCTAGGAGGCACAACCAACTGTCAAGAGGCATAGATCAGATAACAATATTCTTCAAAGTCGAAAAGTAACTAGTACTAATCGCTAGTCTAGCATGCTGACCAAAACCTAGTACTGACCACAACCTAGTGCTCTGATACCAAGCTGACAGGACCCGCCCCGATCCCACAGGGACCACAAGGGGACGTGCCCTGCTCCCGTCTGACACCCAATAATTCATACCAATTTTAACCTCAAAACATCAAATGCATAAATAACCAAATTAAAGTCATACATCAAATCCGAATTAAACGAATGTCAGACAAGGGATGAAATTCAAAATTACAAGTTGCGAGCACGACTCTATAGTAAACCTGCGGGTACAACACCCAACAGGGGTTCAGGTACGTAGAAGTAGATCTATGCCTCAGCCTCAGGTTCTTCCTCTACCTCAGTATCACGACCTGGAGGGGTTACCAAAAACATTAAGGGTGAGTGGACCGAAACTCATGTTTATAAAATCATTTGATAAGTAAAACATATAATTTACCCCTCCGTTTTCCAGACATGCATGCATCCGTAATTAAAACCATCAATCATATAAAATGAACCATAGGGCATATAATAAAATCATAAGTATAATTTTAGTTGCTGCACTATACACTCCAATCCCGACATCCCTGATGTCTGACGTCCCTGACGTCAATAAGGTCACAATCACAAGGCTACGCGTGCCACTCGGGTCTCAATTTCCGAGTTCAATCCCTGAACCTCGTTCGGGTACAGCATCCCCGATGCTTAGCGTCATAGACGCTGAACGTACTAGACGTCCGTGACCTCTCCGGGGTACCTCATCCGGAGGAGACAGTATCATATGGATGAATCTATACAGTGCAGTACCAAATACATTTTATTGATATCCACATGCAAGGCATATATATACCTAGATAAAATCCGAATCAATCATTAAGTTTCATCAAACGGGTCTCAAGCCCAAATACCGTGAAACGTGCCATAACCATATTTTCCATATCATCAAAACCATCATTGTTTTTACCATGTGAATAATTATAATAAACCAGAAAACATTTATGCACGCAAGGGTTTAAGAAAATGGCCCACTCACAGTACAGTCTTGCTGAAAACCGAACGTATACCCTCGTTCTGGTACGATTATACAATCCCTGTCATATCCAAAGCATATTCAAAGGTCAAAACAAACCCCTAACATTCAACCATGAAACCCTAGACCGAAACCGGTCCGGAAAAGCCGCCCGAAAATGCGCTTTCCAAGGCAATAACTCTCATTTTGACCAACTTAATGATCTCCGATCGACCCGAAACCACCGCCATTGGATCCGGATCGTCGAAACCTAAAGAATGGTGGTGGTCCCACCAAAATCACTGTTCACACGCGCCCCCACGCGCCTGGTCAACCCTCTGGTCAACCGTGCTACAGTACTGCTGACGTCAGCATAACGTCATCACTGACAGTGTCAGAGGACACGTGTCAGCAGTCCATTGGTCCCTGGTCTGACTGATTTCTGACATGATGACGTCATCATGACATCACTGCTGACGTCAGCATGATGACGTCATCAGCTACAGTAACTGGGTCACAGAACCGGGTCACCGCAGACCCACGGTTCGACCCGATCAGTTCTCATCAACCCGACCACCATTTCTGATGGGATTTGTTCCTATGGACTCGTCTCAACCTCCTCAACGGTTATGTGCAACTAGAACCGGATTTTAGGTCGAAGAGATTACCTGAAAATCGACTGGAAGGTTGGCTGCCGGTTCCGGTTATCTTCTCCGGCGAGTCGACCACTTTCCAGTCACGGTCCTGGGTTCAAACTGGTCGTCAAGGTCCCCTGAATGTGTCCTAACAATAACCAAACAATGTCAACGTCAAAAACAGACGTTTCGAAGCAGGGAAGGAAAACGGGTACTCACGGGTTTACCGTCCTATCGCCGCCGTGTCGCCACCGTACACCGTCCAGATCAGTTCCTCGTCGTCCTGTCGTCACGGTGAACCCAACCATACGTTGGTTCGAGTCCCAGAGTGAAGGTTTGGATGGTTTAGTGACTTGGGCTGTTCGGGTTTCCTTCTCGGGTCTGGGGGAAAACCGGCCGTGCAGGGTGGCCGTGGAGTGGTGGCCGGCGTCTGGGGGTGGCAGTTGGCCGCCTAGTGTTGCCGTGAGGGTGGGGTTGAGAGGTGAGGTGCTGGAGTGTTTGTTCGAAGGGGTAGCCGTGCTCACGGTTTGAGAGAATGAACAATGTAGGTGTAATGTCTCCTGGGTTTATAAAACAGAATAGGAACTTAAATCAAGGGCCAGGATTCCATCAGATTTAAGATTCAATGGTGAGGATTTGAGGAGAGGAAATCAATTAATTAATCTAATGGCCAACATAGATCCTTGTTTTAGGGAGTGTGGGGATGAGTGACACTTGTCACTCATCCAAGGGTCCAGATTGATTTGATTAAAGTAATCAGATCCCATTAATAAAATATTATTTTAATCCGGTTCTCGGTTGGTTCGGTTAAATGCAAAACACTTCCGTGACCATAACTTCCCCGTACGAAGTCCGATTTCGGCGTGCCGCCTGTCTACGGACTCGGGACGTCGAGACCTACCCAACGGTCCTTGAGTCAAGTGAAAATTAGTTTCCAAGAGAAAAGTCAACATTTTCACCCTAACCGTCCAAATTACGGTAATGCCCCTGGACTTCCGATAGTCATAACTTTTTCCCTGATCGTCCGAAATGGACATGCCACCTGTCTATGAACTCGTGACGTCCCGAACTACGTCACGGTCATAGGTCAAAGTCCATTTAATTAATAAATCAAAAAGTAAACAATTGGCCATACCCAACGCAAGGGTAAAAGCGTCAATTCACACATTAACTTTCAATATTAAAATCCTCGAATTTCCGGGGTGTTACACCTGGTCTGATAGTTATACTTGTGGTTTCTTGAGGTTGTTTTAGTACTTTAAGTGTGATTGTCAGACAGGAGCAGGGTTTATCCCAGTTATCGAGGTGATAATCGGGGTGGGTCCTGTCAATTGGTATCAGAGCATAGGTTTGTCGGTTGTGTCGGTACGAGGTCGTATTTAGGTCGTTTTACTGACTCTATGCCTCTTTCAGTGGACGATTGACCATTCCTCCGAGATGTGAAACCCATCCATAACCTGAAGACGCGGCGAGAGAAGCAGAGAGTGCTCCTATAGAGCGAGCTCAGCGTCTAGGGGCTACGATGTTCGGTGGTGGGGCAGACCTAGAGGAAGTCCATCGGTGGATCACCCGACTTGATCGGATTTTCAGAGTGATACGATGCCCTCCAGAGGATCGCGTGTTGTTGGCTACTTTTCTGTTAGACGGTGCAGCGTATGAGTGGTGGAATACGCTGGAGTTGTCAGGTTGGGACGCTCATACCGTGACTTGGGAGACTTTCCGGGAGCGGTTCTTGGATCAGCACTATCCCCGCTCTTTCTGAGATGCCAAGGAGGCGGAGTTTCTTCAGCTGAAACAGGGGAGCATGACAGTAGCTGAGGTTGAGAAGTGTTGTCGGTTTGAGTTGGGTCTACGAGGAGAGATTAGAGCCGTTGTGCCAGCCGGCTCATTTGTTACTTTCAGGGAGCTATCAGACGCTGCAGTGAGAGTAGATGCTAGTTTGCCTGCACGACCACAGTACTCCGGCAGTGTGCGACGCCGTGAGCATTCTTTTCCTAAAGCGTCGAGTTAGAGGAACCTGAAGCGGGGCAACTATGGTGGTACTTCATCGGCCGGTGGTGCCCGGTTTGGCAGGCCATGTAGTTTTCAGGGGTCTGGTTTTCGAGGAGCTAGAGTACAGCCGACGCTGCAGGCAAGTGCAACTTCTGTTGCTTCTACTGGGAGGCAGACTGGTGGACCCGGTAGAGATGTCTATTACTATTGTGGAGAGCAAGGCCACTTTCGGCGTGAGTGCCCATTGTTACCCCAGGAGGGTGGAGCAGGCAGAGGTGCGGTAGAGCCCGGGCGGAGTACTGCGTCAGTGTCAGGGGCGGCAGGCTCTAGTTGTGGTGGTGGTGCCACGAGTAGTTCGAGAGGACGCGGTGGGTCAGTAGGAGTTGTAGTTTGGTTACGGAGAAAGAGGTGTCTACCTTGGATAGTGCCTTGGGGGTGAGTACGCCGACTGGTGAGGTGTTGGTGGTGACTCAGGTTCTGAGAGAGTGTCCAGTGATGGTAGGTGAGGTTGAGTTAGTGGCAGACTTGTTATTGTTGGACTTACATGACTTCGATGTTATTTTGGGTATGGACTGGTTAACTAGACATCATGCTTCTATCGAGTGCTTCGATAGAAGAGTGACCTTTCGGAGTCTAGGGTTACTAGAGACTACGTTCCAGGGTGATCAGCGTGCACTGCCTACGGGTGTTATTTCAGCATTGGAAGCTAGTAAGTTGCTGAGAAAGGGATGCTAGGGTTACTTAGCTCACGTAGTGGATACACGTGCTATACCAGTGAAGGCGGAGGACATTCCAGTTGTGCGGGAGTTTCCCGACGTCTTTCCGGATGAGTTACCAGGATTGCCCCCTCACCGAGACATCGAGTTTATGATTGATTTACTTCCAGGTACGCAGCCTATCTCTCAAACTCTTTATCGCATGGCGCCAGCCGGATTGAAAGAACTAAAGGCACAGTTACAAGAGTTGGTCGATATGGGATTTATTCAACCGAGTGTATCGCCTTGGGGAGTGCCAGTACTGTTTGTCAGGAAAAAGGACGGAGGTTTGAGATTGTGTATTGACTACAGGCAGTTGAATAAGGTAACCATTAGGAACAAGTATCCCCTACCCCGGATTGATGACTTATTCGACCAGCTCAAGGGAGCCCAGTACTTTTCGAAGATTGATCTTCGTTCTGGATATCATCAGCTCCGAGTCAGAGAGGAGGACATACCTAAGACAGCCTTTCGGACCAGGTACGGCCACTATGAGTTTGTAGTGATGCCTTTTGGATTGACTAACGGCCCAACAGCGTTTATGGATCTCATGAACCGAGTGTTCTGGTCATACCTGGATCGTTTCGTGATTGTGTTCATTGATGATATCTTGGTGTATTCGAAGAGTGCGAAGGCGCACGAGAAGCACTTAAGGGTAGTGCTTAACACCCTGAGAGAGCATCAGTTGTATGCGAAGTTGAGTAAGTGCCAATTTTGGTTAACCAGTGTTGGTTTTCTAGGGCATGTGATTTCAGCCGAGGGCATTAGAGTGGATCCCCAGAAGGTTGAGGCGGTAGCGAATTGGGAACAGCCCAAGATAGTGACTGAGATCAGGAGCTTTTTGGGGTTAGCAGGCTATTACCGGCATTTCATTGAGGGTTTTTCCATTCTTGCTGCTCCGTTGACACGACTGACTCGGAAGGGAGTCCGGTTTGATTGGGATGAGAGTTGTGAGCAGAGCTTCCAGGAGCTTAAAAGGCGATTGACAGTTGCTCCTGTGTTAGCCCTTCCAGATGATAGTGGGGAGTTTGAGGTTTACAGTGATGCTTCTTTGCAGGGTTTGGGCTATGTGTTGATACAGAACGGGAAGGTGATTACTTACGCTTCCCGACAGTTGAAGCCTAATGAGATGAATTACCCTACTCATGACTTGGAACTTGCAGCAGTAGTTCATGCATTGAAGATTTGGCGACATTATTTGTACGACGAGAGGTGCAGGATCTTCACGGACCACCAGAGCTTGAAGTATCTGTTTACTCAGAAAGAGTTGAATCTGAGACAGTGTCGTTGGTTAGAGCTGCTTAAGGACTATGACTGTACTATCGAGTATCACCCAAGAAAGGCTAATATGGTAGCCGATGCTTTGAGCAGGAAGTCAGCTAGTTCTTTGTAGCATTTGAGGACAGTTCGGTTGCCTTTGTTGGTTGAAATCCGCAGGATTGGACTACATTTGACTGTGGATAGTAGGGAGCGCTACTAGCGAGTTTTCACGTACGACCTGTTTTGGTTGATCAGGTTGTTGATGCTCAGTTTGAGGATCCCATTTTGGGCATCATTCGGATTGAGGTCGAGGATGGAGAAAGACAGGACTTTGGGATTCGTGAGGATGGAGCCTTGGTAAAGGATGGACGATTGTGTGGACCTAAGGACGAATCATTGAAGAAAACGATACTTGATGAGGCTCACTGTTCAGCCTATGCGATGCATCCTGGAGGGACCAAGATGTATCGTACACTTCGGGAGCACTACTGGTGGTCAGGTATGAAACGTGAGATTGTGAAGTATGTCAGTAGATGCTTGATTTGTCAACAGGTGAAAGCCGAGCGGCAGAGACCTTATGGAGCAATGCAACCCTTGCCGATCCCAGAGTGGAAATGGGATCACTTGACGATGGACTTTGTGTTCAAGCTTCCCAGGACGCCGAAGGGACATGATGGTGTGTGGGTGATTGTGGATCGACTCACGAAGTCTGCTCATTTCTTGCCAGTACGGGAGAACTTCCGGATGACACAGTTTGCACAGTTGTTTATTGATGAGATTGTTCGGTTGCATGGGACTCCAGAGTCGATAGTTTCCGACAGAGATTTGAGATTCACATCCCGGTTATGGCAGAGCCTATAGGAAGTTTTTGGAACGAAGCTACATTCCAGTACTACCTTTCATCCTCAGATAGATGGACAGTCTGAGCGGACCATCCAGATTCTAGAGGACATGATGCGAGCTTGTGTCTTACATTTCGAGGGTACTTGGGAGTCACACTTAGCTTTGATGGAGTTTGCCTACAATAACAGTTACCAGGAGAGTATTGGGACTCTGTTGTGTTGGACCGAGGTTGGTGAGAGGAGATTGACGACTTCCGAGCTGGTAGATCTTACCCAAGAAAAGGTTGCACTGATCAGAGATTGACTGAAAACAGCTCAGGACCGAAAAAAGAGCTAGGCCGACCGTAGGATCAGATATTTGTAGTTTGAGGTAGGAGACTGGGTTTTCTTGAAGCTATCTCCTTGGAAGGGAATCGTACGGTTTGGCAGGCGAAGGAAGTTAAGTCCTCGTTACATTAGACCTTATGAGATCTTGGAGCGGATTGGTCCTGTTGCTTATCGGTTGGCCTTACCAGCAGACTTGGCAAAGATACATAATGTCTTTCATGTATCTATGCTTCGGAAGTTTATTCGGGATGATTCTTATATTTTAGAGGTGCAACCTGTTGAGCTTAGAGAAGATTTGAGCTTTGAAGAACAGCCTGTAGCGATTTTGGATCGGAAGGATAAAGTTTTGCGGAGGAAGACGGTTCCATTGGTTAAGGTTTTGTGGAGGAACCATCAGGTGGAAGAAGCTACTTGGGAACCATAAGACTTAATGCGGGAACAATACCCTTATTTGTTTCACTGAATTTCGGAGGCAAAATTCTTTTAGGGGGTAGATTGTAACAACCCGTACCTTCAGGAAGGGTACAAATGTAATTTTGTAAAATATTTGTATAAAAAGGACGATTTTGCCCTTGTGAATAGTGTGCCAAAAGTTGACTTTTTGATTTGTAGGTTGGACGAGCTTTGACCATTGACCGTGACATAGTTTAGAACGTCCCGAGTCCGTAGACAGGTGGCACGTCTGATTTGGACAATCGGAGGAAAAGTTATGGTGTTCGAAAGGTCAAGGGCGTTACCGTAATTTTGGTTAAATGGGGGGAAATGTTGACTTTTTGTTGGACTTTTGATTTTCTCGTAGACCGAGGACCATGAGGTAGGTCTCGACGTCCTGAGTACAACGACAGGCGACACGCTGTCATCGGACGTCAGACGGATTAGTTATGGATCTAGGAAGTTGAAGGGCAAAATGGTAATTTTGGATCTAGGGGCATTTTGGTCTTTTCAAAATTGGGCCAATCAGATAAGGCCATATGGGAAAATGTGATAAGGCCATACGGATTTGTGAGTGGACTCCTTCTCTTTTAACGAGCATGCCTAACTGTTTTTATCTACATGTTTTATGTTTTTACGCATATTTTCATTATCATTGCTTATATCATAATGGTTTGACCTGTTTGCACATTTTTCGAGACATTTACAAGTTTTAGCACGTTTTCCGAGAAATGTTATATATGTGATTTCCATGCCATGCTTTTATTACTGATTTTATATGATGATAAATGGGTTTTGAAACATGATTTGACAAACAAGGTTTTCGGTTTTAGAATCGGATTTCGGAAACACGAAATTTGGTTTTAAAGTTGAAAAGTGGATTTTCGGATTTGGGTTCGGAATCATGGTTCTGGATGCCGGAATGGCGTCAGACCAGTGGTTTCGGATTCGGGTTTGGATACGGACTTAGAAATGGTTTTCAAATGATTTAGATTGGATTTGTTGGATCTGGATATTGGGTTTAAATACCCGGATTATATATGACGGGGATGGGCCCGGATTGAGTTTAAAGACTCGGATATTACGATATTACCCCCGTAGGCCTGTTGAGTTTAAAGACTCGGGAGTTTAAAGACTCGGATTACATTTGAGGCCTGGATTGAGTTTAAAGACTCGAATAGACCCAGCAGGTTTGATGTAACGACCCGTCCCGAATATCGGGATTTAATAATATTTAATTGTGATTTACTAATCTGGGATTAGTTGGGCAATTTCGGACGAATTGTGCAAAATGACCGTTTTGCCCCTGGGTGTGGGCAAAACGTTGACTTTTAATTCGGATGGTCAAATGGACTTTGACCGATGACCGTGACGTAGTTCGGGACGTCACGAGTTCATAGACTGGTGGCACGTTCGATTTCGACGTTCGTGGTGAAAGTTATGATGTACGGAAGTGCAAGGGCATTTTCGTAATTTTGGCATATTAGGGGCCAAATGTTGACTTTTTGACCGGGATGTCCGATGGCCGAGGGCCAAGGACCGTTGCGTAGGTCTCGTCGATACGAATCCAACGACAGGCGGCACGTCGAAAACGGAGTTCGGGTGACCAAGTTACGGGTCACGGATGTCTGGGGGCAAAATGGTAATTTGTCAATCGGAGGGCAAAATGGTCTTTTACCATTGAATCTTGCTGCCTGGCAGTGACATCTGTCGCTTTGTCATCTTCTTTGCCCCAGATAACATGGAATCATGTATTAAGGGAGACTGAGGAAGCCGAATTGAGTGTGAGGCTCGAGTGACAGTGAGGCCCCTGGGTTAATTTTAAACCGAAAAATCGTGGAAATTGGGGGTTTTGCGAATTCGACAATATGAGCGGTGAGGATCACAATTGTGGATTCAATTCGACTCCTGGGATTGATACGAACATCTCTGCAATGAAAACGACGAGAAATGGTGCCGTATTGTGGAAGAACAGAAGCTTCCATGGCAGCTCAAAGTCGAGCTTGTGTTCAGTGGGTTTGAGGTAAGTAATTCTCAAATTGACCTTGTAGAAATGTCCCTTACACTCTCACGATGCTAACTGAATGAATTAATTTGGAAAACAGGGACGATATCGTGAAACCCGATTTGAAAACCCGTCGAGGATCGATCGAGAATCGTGAGGATTGAGACCACGATTTGTGTAATTCGATTTACAGAACTTAAATGGTGATTGATTACAAGGGATCAGTTGAAAGAACGGATTGATTCGATGTTGTTTTGGGTGAGATTGAACCGGGTCCTATCGCGGGTTTTTCAACCCGTTTACCAGAGAAACGGGCGAGGATGGTGACTGTAGCAGTCACTGTAGCAGGCGCGTGGCTTTCACGCGCAGCCACTCACGGCGGCGCGTGACGGCGCGTGGGCACGAATCTCGAGGTGAGGTCAACATGACTTCTGTCCTATTTAATGTAACGAACATTTTGGAATTGGTTTCGCGTCGATCGGACACCGTTTCGTTATTGTTCGGGATGTCCGAAGGTTTTAAATCCAGTTTAAAAATACTTAAAAATTCGGGAAAATTACGGGACTTGAATAGGATGTTAATGGTGAGGTTAGTAATCCTCTAATGTGATTTGAACAGGATTGGGAGTCCCGGTGATAGTGGTGTGGCCCGGGAAGGCCTATGGCACGCGTATCGAGGCGCTCGGTTAAACGGTCTGTGAGTGGACATTGGTTTCTTAAATTCGATGCATGCATAACTGTTTTATGATTGTTATAATTATGATTAAATGATTTACTTTGGATATCGGTGAATTTAAAATGATTTCACGCATTTCGAGGTGAATTACGTATTTGCACGTAAATCGAGATTTTCTGGATTTTCACCGATTTCCATAAATGTGGTTGGATATGATTTCATGAAACGGTTACGAACTTGAATAATGTAAAATCGGGCCAGGGGCCCAGTTGAACTATGAAATCGGGCCAGGGGCCCAGTTAACATGTGGATCGGGCCAGGGGCCCAGTTAACTTGTGAAATCGGGCCAGGGGCCCAGTTGATTTCTACTTGTGATTGTGACCTTATTGACGTCAGGGACGTCAGACATCAGGGATGTCGGATTGGAGTGTATAGTGCAGTGGCTAAAATAATGGTTATGGTTTATATGCCTTATGGATCATATTACTGGATTTATGAAATAACTCTTGGAATTACTTTTGGAAATTGAAACTATGCTTTGGTTTCCGGGCTAAGGCCCTAATGGTTATTTCTAAATAAATATGGGATTATTGGTTTTGGTGCATGCATATGATTTTACTGAGGGGCATAAATGTCTTATAAATGTTTTAAACAGACTTGTTTATTTTCGTCCACTCACAGCTTTTGTTTTCAACGCCCTTCAGGTTGATTCCGGATACGACTGCAGCAGAGACTGTTGCATCGCACACCTCCTCCATCGATCCTTACGCACTCTGGAAGCCCGTTTGGGCAATGGCAATCGGTTATCCCTTGTCTGACGCCTCTTGTCAGACGGGAGCACGTCACATTCCATGGTAATCCCGGGGGGATTGGGATGGGTCGTGTCAAGTGGTATCAGAGCAGGTTTTGCTCTTTTGTGCGCGAAGGACGAGGGTGTGATGTCTCTTTGGGCTGCAGTTCCGTTGTCAACCTGATAGATAGTTTTGGTAGATTGGGTGTGTTTGGCCCGATACGCCGTGCATTGTTGCGATTCAACCCAAATGGGGTTGTATTCGATTAACTGGTAATGTGGGACCGTCGGTTCGGTCATGTGATGATGGATTGTTGTGCCACTGGGCACAGCTAGGTTCAGGGAACCCCATTTGATTGGAAGTGCGAAACTCAGTTGAGTATTGGTCTAAGTTTTGGACCCTGGTAGTGTTGGCTAGTGTTTGGGGGTTGGTGCATCGGAGTTAGCCGATGACCTTCGTGGTGGAACCCACGATGGAACCCACGTTGAGTTGACGATTGGATTGGATTGGACGTCTATATGATGTCAGGACCGCGGGGTCGGTCAGGTTGTGGATTTGACTGCAAAAGGCAGTTGGGTTCGGTGGAACCCTAGGGTGTGACCTTGGAACCCTAATTTATAATTGATGGACCGAAAGGTGAACCTTAAGTGAGAACTTGTGCTGCGACGAGCGGTTGAGGTCATGGATGACCATGTGGATGACTCTAGTGAGTCTAGTCTGGATTATGGGATTCGATCCACGGATGCGGTTATGAGATAAAATATGGAATCCCGTGTTGGATCGAATAGTAGTGTGATGTGTGGATGCGGATCTTGACAACGATGACTGTTGGTCGACAGTTGTGTCTAGATAACTGGCTATCGAGAGTATTTAGTGTGGCTTTCACACTTGTGGATCAGGGGATGTTCAGGGAACGTCCATTATCCTGATGTGCCAGTGGTCAAATTGGGGGTACCCATAGTTGTGAGGTACGAGTGGTGTTACGGGATCGTCGTTCGGAATGAACGGAGATCCAGGGTAACAACTTTGCACACTATGTGCTAGCATGGATGTTCGTGTGCTAGCATGGGTGTTCGTGTGCTATGTTTGGATGTTGGTATGGTGATACCTTTATGCCAATACTAGTATGGATGCCTGTGTGCTGATACTGGTATTGATGATGGTGCGTGGTGCTGGTACTAGCACTGGTGCTGGTACCGGTGTCGGTGATTGTGATGACGAGGAGCCACCATTTGGGGTGTGACTCTGTCATGATGGACAGATGATTGGTATCTACGACTCAGTGGTGGTTGAGTCTTGGACTGGATGGGATCCAGTGGAGGTTGTGTCGTGTTGGGATAAGTCCTAACAGATATATGACGACAAGTGATGAACGGATAAAATGGTATGATTGAAACTTGGGGAATCTAGGGACGATGTTCCCTATGTCATGCGAGTTGGTGGATTTGGGGAGTTGTGGTCAACTCCGAGATTGGTAAGTTTGTGTACTGCTTATATCCCCTGAGAATACAAGGAAATTATTGGAATTGGAAAAGTCGGGGAAACCATTCGTGGTATTGATGTGGGATTTGGTGATTGTGAATCACTTGGAACCTGAGGATTGAACCTGTTAAGGTCGAGATGTGAGACGAAAGCTGTATGGTATGCACATCCAGGCAGAGTTGAGGAAATTTTCATTCGGAATCGGGGTGTGTGCATACATGATTATTGACGGACGTGAGGTTCGAGTAATGAATCGATCTTGGACACGTGGTGGTCCAAGTAAGGTATGGACATGGGCAGTCCAGTGGTTGGACTTGACATCTCATTGGGAGCATGTCTGTTTCCAACATGGTTGGAACTCCCGTTTCGGGGAGAGTTGTGATTGGGAGACGAGAGGAGTGCTCGTTCCGAATCAGTGATTGGTATTCCGAAATCATTAGGGTTGACTTCATATTTTCCTGCCGTGGCAGATGCTGATTGTTGCTACCAGTACGTTGAGCGTGTATTGGTAGGTGGAACCAGGTTTGGCCTTGGGTCATTGGACACAAGAAGTTTTGTATGATTTTGGATTTGGTGGTGTTATGCGTGGTCATCTTTCCACCAAGAGAATTTGGCGAAGGATTCAATTGAGGGTGTAAGACCCTACGATCAGCTTTCAGATGGATTGTTAGCTATGTGAGCATATGTGGATCCTAGGCGGATCTGATTTGTGATGTTGTCGACTTTGGACGATGTGACGATCTAGGATCGTGATGTTGCTTGTCGGGTGACGTAGCGATGGATCTGGGTTGTGATCGTGATGATCCAGATGGGTGGAGAGTTTATCACTCTTACCTTGGTATATGAGTCGTAGATGACGGGACTGAACTTCTTTTCGGAGTGAAGTCCATATGGCTTGTTACTCGGTTGAGTAGGTTTCCGATGTGGTCGGATTTTGTCAAACTTTGACGTGTGAATATTGGGATTGGCTTCCCTATGAAGTCAATCGAGTGTTTTGGAGAGGCAACCGATAGGTTCGGTTACGTTACGTCTTGATGAACGTAAACGAGGTTTTGGGTTTTGGAACCGAATTTCTGGGTGACGATTCAGGATTCGATTACAAAGCTCGAAAATGGATTACCGGATTTGGGTGCGGAATGATTATTCCAACGCTAGCTTACGGAATAATGATTTCGGATTCGGATTTGGACATGGATTAAAAATGTGTTGTTGGGTTCGGATTCGGGATTTCTTACGAAATTGCGGATTCGGATTCAGAATTGGAACGAGATGACGGGTGGAGTTCGCTTTGTCTCATGTTGGGTTGGACAAAGGTACTTCATTACTAGTACGTGTTTGGCTATGACCTGGGTGGCTATAGTCAAATTGATGGATTGAGATACGTACAGGGTACGTTATACGAGGATTGTTACGGGTTAGGCTGAGTGGTGCCTAATGGCGGTACATGGGATGTACCAGTGGTGTGTAACTAACGTGTTGGTAATCGGCTTGGTTCCGATATCATTTGTTTGGTTGTGATTGTGGACTGGACATTGGATACTGTGCGCTGTGCAGAGTGATTTTGTCGGGTTCAGTGTTTGTATGAGCAGGTGCTCTTGGCCACGGTTGGCTAGTGGAACCCCGGTATTGATATGTGTGACCACTGCTGGGCTGGTATTCAATGTGTTCCAATTACACCACTTGATTGGGTTAATTGACGGTATACGTACACTCTGGATGAGTGAATTGGTGGTCTGTGTAACCACGAGTAGCCTTGTGTGACTTGATCACACCGTGATTTCCCAGCGTTTTGGTTCGCTGAGGGAGTCGGCGATTATGGACATTGAGATTTATTTATGTCGCAGGAATGGGCTTGCCCTGCGAATTGAGATCATGTGGTTGATCTTGCGCTACATCGGGAGTGATGTAGTACGTGGTGTTGTCACCGACGGACAGATGGTTGGAGCCTTACCAGGGTGGAAAGTTTTGTGATGACAGTTGACTGATGGTGTCAGCGTGGACTGACAAATGAGATTTGGTGACTCCCAACGGGAGCAAATGTAAGGATTTATTGATAATGGAAAGGAACCATCTAGCTGAAGGAGTCAGCTAAATGGTTAAGCGATCTTATCGCGGATCAGGTGCTTATGTCCACTCGAGGTGGTCGAGTGTTGTTGTTGTGACGTATGACTGTGATGGGATGTCTGGGTACAAACGTGACTGGTGTTGTCCCAGTATGTGGGTGTACAAGTGTACACAGATGTGTGGTCGAATTGTTTTCCACAAGGTGGTTGTGGAATAAGATTGTTGGTAATTTCGAGGACGAAATTCTTTAAGGAGGGAAGGTTGTAACGACCCGTCCCGAATATCGGGATTTAATAATATTTAATTGTGATTTACTAATCTGGGATTAGTTGGGCAATTTCGGACGAATTGTGCAAAATGACCGTTTTGCCCCTGGGTGTGGGCAAAACGTTGACTTTTAATTCGGATGGTCAAATGGACTTTGACCGATGACCGTGACGTAGTTCGGGACGTCACGAGTTCATAGACTGGTGGCACGTTCGATTTCGACGTTCGTGGTGAAAGTTATGAAGTACGGAAGTGCAAGGGCATTTTCGTAATTTTGGCATATTAGGGGCCAAATGTTGACTTTTTGACCGGGATGTCCGATGGCCGAGGGCCAAGGACCGTTGCGTAGGTCTCGTCGATACGAATCCAACGACAGGCGGCACGTCGAATGGTCTTTTACCATTGAATCTTGCTGCCTGGCAGTGACATCTGTCACTTTGTCATCTTCTTTGCCCCAGATAACATGGAATCATGTATTAAGGGAGACACAATTATTCTTACTTTAGACACTAATTCCCTAATTTGTGGGTTGTCTTAATGATTACCAATTAGCAGCTAATTAACCTCTGTCTCAGCTCCATTGTGCAATTGGGAGACTGAGGAAGCCGAATTGAGTGTGAGGCTCGAGTGACAGTGAGGCCCCTGGGTTAATTTTAAACCGAAAAATCGTGGAAATTGGGGGTTTTGCGAATTCGACAATATGAGCGGTGAGGATCACAATTGTGGATTCAATTCGACTCCTGGGATTGATACGAACATCTCTGCAATGAAAACGACGAGAAATGGTGCCGTATTGTGGAAGAACAGAAGCTTCCATGGCAGCTCAAAGTCGAGCTTGTGTTCAGTGGGTTTGAGGTAAGTAATTCTCAAATTGACCTTGTAGAAATGTCCCTTACACTCTCACGATGCTAACTGAATGAATTAATTTGGAAAACAGGGACGATATCGTGAAACCCGATTTGAAAACCCGTCGAGGATCGATCGAGAATCGTGAGGATTGAGACCACGATTTGTGTAATTCGATTTACAGAACTTAAATGGTGATTGATTACAAGGGATCAGTTGAAAGAACGGATTGATTCGATGTTGTTTTGGGTGAGATTGAACCGGGTCCTATCGCGGGTTTTTCAACCCGTTTACCAGAGAAACGGGCGAGGATGGTGACTGTAGCAGTCACTGTAGCAGGCGCGTGGCTTTCACGCGCAGCCACTCACGGCGGCGCGTGACGGCGCGTGGGCACGAATCTCGAGGTGAGGTCAACATGACTTCTGTCCTATTTAATGTAACGAACATTTTGGAATTGGTTTCGCGTCGATCGGACACCGTTTCGTTATTGTTCGGGATGTCCGAAGGTTTTAAATCCAGTTTAAAAATACTTAAAAATTCGGGAAAATTACGGGACTTGAATAGGATGTTAATGGTGAGGTTAGTAATCCTCTAATGTGATTTGAACAGGATTGGGAGTCCCGGTGATAGTGGTGTGGCCTGGGAAGGCCTATGGCACGCGTATCGAGGCGCTCGGTTAAACGGTCTGTGAGTGGACATTGGTTTCTTAAATTCGATGCATGCATAACTGTTTTATGATTGTTATAATTATGATTAAATGATTTACTTTGGATATCGGTGAATTTAAAATGATTTCACGCATTTCGAGGTGAATTACGTATTTGCACGTAAATCGAGATTTTCTGGATTTTCACCGATTTCCATAAATGTGGTTGGATATGATTTCATGAAACGGTTACGAACTTGAATAATGTAAAATCGGGCCAGGGGCCCAGTTGAACTATGAAATCGGGCCAGGGGCCCAGTTAACATGTGGATCGGGCCAGGGGCCCAGTTAACTTGTGAAATCGGGCCAGGGGCCCAGTTGATTTCTACTTGTGATTGTGACCTTATTGACGTCAGGGACGTCAGACATCAGGGACGTCAGACATCAGGGATGTCGGATTGGAGTGTATAGTGCAGTGGCTAAAATAATGGTTATGGTTTATATGCCTTATGGATCATATTACTGGATTTATGAAATAACTCTTGGAATTACTTTTGGAAATTGAAACTATGCTTTGGTTTCCGGGCTAAGGCCCTAATGGTTATTTCTAAATAAATATGGGATTATTGGTTTTGGTGCATGCATATGATTTTACTGAGGGGCATAAATGTCTTATAAATGTTTTAAACAGACTTGTTTATTTTCGTCCACTCACAGCTTTTGTTTTCAATGCCCTTCAGGTTGATTCCGGATACGACTGCAGCAGAGACTGTTGCATCGCACACCTCCTCCATCGATCCTTACGCACTCTGGAAGCCCGTTTGGGCAATGGCAATCGGTTATCCCTTGTCTGACGCCTCTTGTCAGACGGGAGCACGTCACATTCCATGGTAATCCCGGGGGGATTGGGATGGGTCGTGTCATTTGATCAGGACATTACTATTGGTACATCTTGCTTTTGTGATACGCTTTTGGAATGTATAATTACTGTTTATATCACTGTTTTCTAGTACTTAGTTAGGCATGCATGTTTTCTTTAAAACGGAGGGAAAATCCTGTTTTATTTCATAAATTGTTTTCATACGTTTGTTTTCTTTTTAGTCCACTCACATTTTTCTGGTTTTAAATTACCCTCCAGGTCGTGGTGAAAAGCGTCGGGGTGATCGTTGAGGCAGGGACAGAGGCATAGAGCTTTGCGGCGTTTTCCGTTGCGTGGATAGCCTAGTAGGACTTTTGTGCCTGTTTTGTATAACACAATGCTCTGTTTTACTGTTGTATTACATTTTCTCCTTGGTCTGATAGTTATACTTATGGTTTCTTGAGGTTATTTTGGTACTTTAAGTGTGATTGTCAGACGGGAGCAGGGTTCATCCCGGTTATCGAGGTGATAATCGGGGTGGGTCCTGTCACCAAATCCCATAAGAAGGTCACTAATTACTTCATTAAGCTTCTACTAAAACCCCGTAATTTTCCCGAACGTCATAACTTTTTCCTCGAATGTCAAAATCGGACGTGCCACCTGTCTATAAACTCGTGACGTCCCGAACTACGTCACGGTCATCGATCAAAGTCCATTTGACCGAACGAATGAAAAGTCGACACTTTTTCCCATTCTAGGGGCAAAATCGTCTTTTCGCACCGTCCGTCTGAAAGCACCCAACTAATCACCGATTAACTTTACTAATCTGTCATTAATAATTAATCTAATCCCGATTTCCAGGACGGATCGTTACAGTTGGACCCTGTAGATCCTGTACTCTCCTACTGGTAGTGCACATGGGATGCTAGTTGGACTAGTAGCTGGATGGACCAATATGATGAGGTTTGTCATTGAGCTCGCTGGGCTAGCAAGTTACATGTTTAGTATTTACGTTGAAATATCGCTTGTGTTAAAAGATTCTTATAAAGGACTTCGAGCATGTGTTTTCATTGAAATGTGGGCTAGGGTGCCATTATGATTGTTTTTATGAGCTTACGGGTTTGACCCATGGTTATTTATATAATTATTTTGTGGCTTATTTCAAATGAAGGTTTTATATTATTTATGCATGCATGTTTTGCAAAACGGAGGGTTTAAAGGTATATTACGAAAAATGGTTTTCCAAACCTTTGTTTTTATCCACTCACACTTTTTATTGGTTTTGGCACCATCCAGGTTGGCTGCATACGAGGTCGTGTCAAACGAGAGCACGACCTTCCCTAACTAATCCAGGGGGATTACGGGGCGGGTCGTGTCAAACATTGTCACATAAATTGTTTAATACTCTCACATTTCCTGTTAAACCAATTGCCATTCTGTAAAACATTTAAAATTCCTAAAAATCTTCGATGACCATATGAAAATCATTTAAAAGCCAAAGAAAATCATGTTCACACAAATCATACAATGCCTTTAACTCAATTCCAAATCCCAAACATTATCAAGGTATATACTCAAAATCTTATTTAAAATTCCCGGAATTCGGCAACACGAATTTCAAAGCATTATACTGCATATCACACAAGTCATATAAAAAAATATTACTCAAGATAGGAGTACGTAAAACCTACGCTCTGATACCAAGTTGATAGGACTCGTCCCTAATTTTCGTGAAATCAGATCAATCCTGCTCCCGTCTAAAAACTCTTGTCAGACAAAGGATTTTTTATTGTCATTCCCACTCTTCATTTGGCACACTAACCAAACAAAGTCCATCCATTGCGGGGTACCGCACACGTCTAACCTATTTTCCCGACATGTCGTGGAATTTACTAGATCAATCATATTTAGTTTTATTTCCATTATCATAATTTTTGCATTTTATAATATCCATTATTTAACAAATTACTTAAATAGCACCAAGTTAAAGAATATATTTAATTCCCTATTTAAATTTAAAATTAAATAATATATTTAATTGTCATTTTCTTCCACAAAATGTCATTACTATCTAACTCACCATAATTTATCCTTTAAGGGTTCCTATACAATACTCACATTCACATCATACCATCATCATCATGTCCTCACCAGATCTTCATCATATCATCAACTACTTAATCATCATCTCATATGAGGAACATGTATTCACCATAATACATCTAGTTCCATCATATCATTGTGATCATCGTAGTTTTATCATCATCATATTATACATAATATCATAAATACTATCCATTCATAGATATATTCTTCTTATAATATTCCTAGCATCAAATCATCTTATCTCATTTTCATCCTAATTATTATCATGAGATCAACATTATAACACTATAAACATAGTGATATGTATATATATGTAAGCACATCATATCATCATAATTGAGTTAATTACTTCTACCTAAACTTAATTTACATTTAATATACAATCTTAATACTTTAGATAACTAGAACTATACTCAAACGACTTTTGATTAATTCGAGGATTGTACCATTAAACTCAGGACCTCAAAACAAGAAACTTTGGTGTTGATTGGATGGCGAAAAGCCGTCGCATGCACCGGGAAAGCTCTATGTGCGCGGTGGCCACACGCTTGTAACAGAGATCGTCTTCAACCTCTTTTCGGGTACTAGTTTCGGGTCGTTCCACCCACGACTTTGACCTGCTTCAAATCCAGCCTCTTCTTCGTCAGTTTTTGTGTTCTAAATGTCCAAAATCATCTAAGTAATGCCAAAAAGGAATCTATGAACTTAAAAAAAGCAACACTCACCTTAGGAGCACTACTTAATTCCTTGAACATCAACCATGGTGTCAGGACACATCCCAAATATCACCTCGATATCTGGGACGAACCCTGCTCCCGTCTGACAATCACACTTAAAGTACCAAAAGAACCGCCATATAACCATAAGCATAACTATCAGACAAGGGAGAAAATATAATACAATCGTAACACAGAGCACAGCGTTATACAAAACAGGCACAAAAGTCCTACTAGGCTAATCTCGCAACGGAAGAAAGTCGTAAAGCTCTATGCCTCGGTCCCTGCCTCAACGTTCACCCCAACGCTATCACCATGACCTGGAGGGTAAATTAAAACCAGAAAAGTGTGAGTGGACTAAAGAGAAATAAAAGTTCAAAACACGATTTAAGAACAAAAGAGCTTTAAGAAAACAACAAGATTTTTCCCTCCTTTTTAAAATAAAGTATGCATGCCTAACGAAGTATCATAAAAACACAACATAAAACAGTATAACAAATATGCTAAGATCGTATCATAAAAACCAAATCCACTAATGTTAAAGTCCGATCAAACCTGCTGTGACAGGACTCATCCCAATCCCCCCAGAATTAGTGCGGGATGACCCTGCTCCCGTCTGACACGAAGTGTCAGACAAGGGATATTTCCAACCTTTGCCCTCCCGGGATATCAGAGTACGCAAGGATCCGGAGGAGGTATGTGATATCTCGGTCTCTACTACAGTCCACATCCGATGTCAACCTGAAGGGCAGTAAAAACATTAAAAGCTGTGAGTGGACAAAACAAGAGTTTATAAAAACAGTTCATAAGAAGACATTTGTACCCTTCACTAAAAAGCATGCATGCATTCGAAAACCATTTATCCAGAAAAACCATAATGAAATCAAAAACACGGGCCACTGCCCAACTCCATAAGGGACTCAGCCCAAATCATAAGAAACTAACCATACGGGCCACTGACCAAAACCTGTGTAAACGCACATCATACATCATATCATATATAGCATACATCACATATACATATAATTCACACAACCAATCCTGTCACAGTTTCCAAAGCTACGCGCGTGTTACCCAGGTCTCAATCCGAGTCTTCTCAAAGTCAAGATCAATGTCCGCAGACCACTGACCCTACCCGAGGTAATAGTAATCATAGCCTTCCTGAGAGTAAGGAACCCAACTAGGGGGTGACTCCACTCAGTCGGTGCTCCGTGACTACTCCGGGGTCCACCCAGGCCAACGACCCTCCCCGGAGGAGATAATAGAACAAGTAAAGGAAGGTATATGAACATATATATATATACATAACATAAGCAATCATGTCTGGTTCCCTTGAACCGTCATGATCCATAACATCCATTAACCAGGGTTCATGCCGGTTCCCATAAACCGTCATGAACCAGAATGACCTGACAAAGGTTCATGCCGGTTCCCATAAACCGTCATGAACCACAATGACCTTTCCAGAGTTCATGCCGGTTCCCATAAACCGTCATGAACTTGGAAATCCATCTAGGGTCCCTGACCCGAAATCATCAGTGTAAAACAACTGGGTCTCGTGCACGAACATATGACTCAACTGGGCACCGTGCCCGATATCAAAGGGTCAGTCACGACTCCGATCATAGTGATGCGTGCAACCATCCATCCAGGACCGCCTTCAATCCTGGTATGTCGCCGTGAACGTATCAACCGACGCGACCATCACAAGATCATGGTGCACTCATCACCGATCGATATCCTGAACCGTCAGCACTCCGAAGTCGAGCCTCCCCAGGCTGCCCGACCACGAATCGTGCATCGTGACCTCTCCGGAAGGAACACATCCCAATCCGGAGGCGAGCGTCGTATCGTCGATCGTCGTGCACATAGCACCCGTTGTGACCACGATTTAGACCCGAAGGTCGTAAATAGTGTCATATGCCCGAGACAAAACCAAATGTGTCTCATACACGAGTTTATCCTTTTAGAAATCCCAAAACCATTTCATTTAGACCAATAAAGAAATACAGACCCGTATAAGCACCGTATAAGGCCGAAACCTCGAAATACGTGCTTATACGTAACCACATACAAATACACCCATGGCATCATCAAACATGTAATAAAACATATAATAAACATTTATGCATGCACCAATTTATAAAACAAGGTCCACTCACAGACCGTCCGAGCTGCCGCCTCGATTTGCGTGTCATACGGCTCCCCGAGCCGATCACCATCACTGGGACTCCCAAACCTGTCCAAATTTGAATAGAAGGTTAATAACTACTTAATTAACCTCCGACCAAAGCCCCGTAATTTTCCCGAACTTTTAACTATTTTTAAACCGACCCTAAACCTTCCAACACCCCAAAAACTATCGAAACGATGTCTGATTGACATGAGACTAGTCCCAAAATCTTCGTTACATCGAATAGAAGATTTCCCGTGTTGAACACTTTCCCAAATTATGGCCCACGGGCCCTCACGAGCCCCTAGAAAGTCGAAAATACTGTTCATCGTCATCAACCTCAGACTGAACCAGTTCTACTGTAGCAAAACACTGTTCATCTCGGTTTTTCTCCGGTTTCTGGACTGATTCGGGGTCCGTTTGGTCCCATTTTAATCCCTAAATTCCTATTTCTTCATTTCCTATCTAACTCAATCCCTAAAACTAAGAAAAACCTCCCGAAACCGAGCTTCCCCATTAATGGTGGCTGGATTTTCTTCGGCCGTTCACGGCCATTTCCGGCCATCCCAAGCCCCAAAACTAATCCCATTCTACTCCTAGGGTCCCCAGAAACCTTACCCAATTAAAGAAAACGATTAAAAACCATTAAAACTAAAAATCAAATTTTCAAATATTTTCCTTACCTCACGGTCTCTCCCGCCATCGCCACCGCCGTCCCCCGCCGTGGCTTGCCATCCTCAGCCTCTCATCACCTCACTCACGGTCACACACAAGCACATGAGGAATGGTGGTATGTGTGTGTGTGTGTGCTTGTTCGAAGAACAAAGAAGAAAATGAAGAACATATGGAGGGGAGGTTTCGGGTCATGAGGAAAATAGAAGAAAATGATGATAGTTGATGGTTTGATCTGATGAGAAAAGAGAGAAATAATGGATGGTGAGGATTTGAGAGATTAAGTGAAATGGATGCATAGGATTTAGTGTGGTTAGGATTAATTATATAATAATAGATATAATAATATTTAATTATTTAGATCCACAATTTGGGGGATCTAGCCAATGGGATGAGTGACACTTGTCACTCATCCATGGGACCCACTCAAAATATCTGGCACAATCGGATTTTGCCAAATCACACCGTCTCGAAGTACGTGCATAGTGAAATCGAACTTCCATGACCTATAACTCTCCCGTTCGAAGTCCGATTTCAGCGTGCCGCCTGTCTATGGATTCGTATCGTCCTTATCTACGTAATAGTCCTCGGCCCTCGTCCATCGGACATCCCAATCAAAAAGTCAACTATTTTGCCCTTTTAACCAAAATTACCAAAATGCCCCTAAACTTCCGAATGTCATAACTTCCTCCTCGAACGTCGGAATTGAACGTGCCACCTGTCTATGAACTCGTGACGTCATGAACTACGTCACGGTCATTGGTCAAAGTCTGTTTGACAGCCAAAATGAAAAGTCAACGTTTTGCCACGACCAAGGGCAAAACGGTCATTTCGCATCGTTCGTCCGATTTCGCCCAACTAATCATGGATTAGCCTCACTAATCGTGATTAGTCACTAATCTAATCTAGGAATTCTGGACGGGTCGTTAAATGCTGGGTCTATCCTAGTCTTTAAACTCAAACCAGGCCTCAAATGTAATCCGAGTCTTTAAACTCCCGAGTCTTTAAAACTCAACATGCCTACGAGGGTAATAGCTGTCAGGATCCACCCCGGTTTCACCCCGGAACTCGAGGTAAATCCTGCTCCCGTCTGAAAACCAGATACTAAAACCAAAGTAAACTCACGATAACCCGTCAACTACACAGTCAAACGCAGGAGAAACAATAAACATCCCGAAGTTAAAAGTTTACAGAGCATAGTCCCAAATACAAAAGAAAGAAAAACGATAACTAGATACACGCACACGGAAACTTTACAACACTCCGGAATCACTCTCGTGACTTCTATGCCTCAGAAGCTGCCTCGACGCCGAAACCCCGCTCTAGCTCCACGACCTGGAGGGCAATTTAAAACAGAAGATGTGAGTGGACCATAAATACAAGAAAAGTTTCCAAAACCATTATATAACAAAACCGAGTTTAGCCCTCCATTTTGAAACCACATGCATAACCCAGTTATTAAAACGTTATCAATCAATCGCCATAAAACATTTACAGAATCATTAAAAAAAACAGTATAATTCACATAACCTCGCCATAAGAACAGAAACACTATAAAACAGTTATAGAAACCATATCATAAGCATCATAAAACCGTATCATAAATCGTGAATATCAAATCATCATTTTCCGATCAAACCTGCTGGATCTATCCGAGTCTTTAAACTCCCGAGTCTTAAACTCAATCCAGGCCTCAATAAGATCCGAGTCTTTAAACTCAATCCGGGTCTTTAAACCCAATCCGGGCCCGTCCCCCGTCAATCAATATCCGGGTCTTTAAACCCAATAACCAGATCCAGCAAATTCAATCCAAAACCAATTCTAAAAACCATTGTCCATTCCATATCCAAACCCAAATCCGGAAATCCACTTTTCAACCTTAAAACCAAACCTCGTTTCGGAAATCCGATTCTAAGACCGAAAACCTTGATCATCGAAATCATGTTCAAAATCCATTTATAATCATTGAAAATCATTATCACTTGAAATCCCCAAAACCATGGCATTATACTCAGAAATCGACATCTCTCGTAAAACGTGCTGAAATCGAACTTACTCGGAAAACGTGCAATTATGTAAAATCAACAAAGAATATTCGATAACATAGAATCATGATTAAAACCATAAACAATTATAGAAAATAGTTATGCATGCTTGAATTTAGAGAAGGGGTCCACTCACAGTACCAAGCCCTCAATCGCGTCCCGTACGTCTCGTACGTTCCTCAGCTTCCTCGGGAACTCCCGATCCTGTCAACAACCGCCAAAGTACGTTACTAACACATCTACGGAACTACACCTAATTTTCCCCGAAAATCCACGGGTCCTAATCGTAACGAACCGGAACCCTAAACCTTCACCCTCGCGGGACTACATCGAATCGATGTCCGAACAACGCGAAACCAATTCCAACGGACTCGTCACAACACCTAGACCAAAAACCTAGTTGACACTTTCCCCAAAGACCGCCGCACGCGCCCCCACGCGCCGCCCTAAGTGGCTGCGCGTGGCCCTCACGCGCCAGCTACAGTGCATCGTCTTCCTCGAGCCAACCCGGTTCGACACAGTGCCTGCAAATCGAACCGGCGAGGATGGTTCTCCGCCGTACATGCACCAAAACCATTCATCTCTTCACCAATAGCATCGTCCAGACCTAAGCTATCCATTCCCCTTACTCAAACACCTCGACACAGCCCCTAAGTCATCATCCCTAACTCGAAACCAGACTCGTTCAGTCCCCTGTTTCCTTCTCCGGCCACCCAGGTCTTCCCCCAACACGGTGGCAGTCTCAAACTCTTTCTAGGACCTCACTGAGTCTCACCTAACTCACCAAAACCGTCGACTCACTCCCTAAGTCCACGACTTCCAATTTAAAACTCGACGGTAAAACAGAGCACACAGGTACTCTCCGTCGTCCTAGCCTCCACCGTGCACTCCCCATCACGGCTGCTCCACCAGAAGACTCCTAGGACTCCACTGAACTCCCTAGACCTCACTAGACTCCTCGATTCAGCCCCTAAACTTACGACTTAGCGTCTGAAACTAGAAGGCAAAACAAAGCATCGAAAGGGAAAACAATAAATTACCTGTTGTAATGACCCGTCCCAAATTCCTAGATTAGATTAGTGACTAATCACGATTAGTGAGGCTAATCCGTGATTAATTGAGCGAAATCGGACGAACGACGCGAAATGACCATTTTGCCCATGGGCGTGGCAAAACGTTGACTTTTAATCGGGCGGTCAAATGGATTTTGATCGATGACCGTGACATAGTTCGTGACATCACGAGTTCATAGGCAGGTGGCACGTTCAATTCCGACGTTCGAGGAGGAAGTTATGACGTTTGGAAGTTTATGGGCATTTTGGTAATTTTGGTTAAAAAGGGTAAAATAGTTGACTTTTTGACCGGGAGGTCCGATGGACGAGGGTCGAAGACCGTTACGTAGACAAGGACTATACGAATTCGTAGATAGGCGGCACGTCGAATTCGGACGTTCGACGGCGAAGTTACGGTTCACGGAAGTTCCAAGTTACTATTCATAACGACACGTTTTACGAGACAAAAAGTGCATTTTTGTATCTAGTGTGACACGACCCATCCCAATCCCCCGAGGATTACCATGGAATGTGCCATGCTCCCGTCTGACAAGAGGTGTCAGACAAGGGATAACCTATTGCCACTGCCCAAACGGGCTTCCAGAGTGCGTAAGGATCGATGGAGGAGGTGTGCGATGCTCAAGTCTCTGATGCAGTCGCATCCGGAATCAACCTGAAGGGCATTGAAAACAAAGCTGTGAGTGGACGAAAATAAACAAGTCTGTTTAAAATATTTATAAGACATTTATGCCCCTCAGTAAAACCATATGCATGCGCCAAAAACCAATGATCACACATTTATTTAGAAATAACCATTAGGGCCTTAGCCCGGAAACCAAAGCATAGTTTCAATTTCCAAAAGTCAATCCAAGAGTTATTTCATAAATCCAGTAATATGAACCATAAGGCATATAATATAAACCATAACCATAATTTTAGCCACTGCACTATACACTCCAATCCGACATCCCTGATGTCTGACGTCCCTGACGTCAATAAGGTCACAATCACAAGGCTACGCGTGCCACTCGGGTCTCAATTTCCGAGTTCAATCCCCGAACCCCGTTCGGGTACAGCATCCCCGATGCTTAGCGTCATAGACGCTGGACGTACTAGACGTCCGTGACCTCTCCGGGGTACCTCATCCGGAGGAGACAATATAATATGGAAGGATTTATACAGTGCAGTACTAAATACATTTTATTGATATCCACATGCAAAACATATAGGTATACATAGATAAAATCCGAACCGATCGTTACGTTTCATCAAACGGGTCTCTTGCCCAAATACCGTGAAACGTGCCATAACCGAAATATCATCAAAATCATTTATTGATTCCAGCATGTGAACATATATAAAATGTAAACCAGAAAACATTTATTCAATTCCATTTTTAGGGTCCCCGACCCGCAATCGTATGTAGAAATCAACTGGGCCCCTGGCCCGATTTCACAAGTTAACTGGGCCCCTGGCCCGATCCACATGTTAACTGGGCCCCTGACCCGATTTCATAGTTCAACTGGGCCCCTGGCCCGATTTTACATTATTCAAGTTCGTAACCGTTTCATGAAATCATATCCAACCACATTTATGGAAATCGGTACAAATCCAGAAAACCTCGGTTTACGTGCAAATATGTAATTCACCTCGAAATACGTGAAATTATTTTAAATTCACCGATATCCAAAGTAAATCATTTAATCATAATTATAACAATCATAAAACAGTTATGCATGCATCGAATTTATGAAACCAATGTCCACCCACAGACCGTTTAACCGAGCGCCTCGATACGCGTGCCATAGGCCTTCCCGGGCCACACCACTATCACCGGGACTTCTAATCCTGTCCAAATCACATTAGAGGATTACTAACCTCATCATTAACATCCTATTCAAGTCCCGTAATTTTCCCGAATTTTTAACTATTTTTAAACTGGATTTAAAACCTTCGGACATCCCGAACAATATTGAAACGGTGTCCGATCGACACGAAACCAATTCCAAAATGTTCGTTACATTAAATAGGACAGAAGTCATGTTGACCTCACCTCGAGATTCGTGCCCACGCGCCGTCACGCGCCGCCGTGAGTGGCTGCGCGTGAAAGCCACTCGCCTGCTACAGTGACTGCTACAGTCACCATCCTCGCCCGTTTCTCTAGTAAACGGGTTGAAAAACCCGCGATAGGACCCGGTTCAATCTCACCCAATTCAACATCAAATCAATCCGTTCTTTCAACTGATCCCTTGTAATCAATCACCATTTAAGTTCTGTAAATCGAATTACACAAATCATGGTCTAAATCCTCACGACTCTCGATCGATCCTCGACGGGTTTTCAATTCGGGTTTCACGATATCGTCCCTGTTTTCCAAATTAATTCATTCAGTTAGCATCGTGAGAGTGTAAGGGACATTTCTACAAGGTCAATTTGAGAATTACTTACCTCAAACCCACTGAACACAAGCTCGACTTTGAGCTGCCATGGAAGCTTCTGTTCTTCCACAATTCGACACCATTTCTCGTCGTTTTCGTTGCAGAGATGTTCTTATTTATCCCAGAAGTTGAATTGAATCATCAATTTCGATCCTCACGGCTCAAATCATCCATTTCGAATTTCCCTCCCAAAAACCAAATTTTCGATTTCTCTGTCTCCCTCACCCGAACAATCCCCCGTGTAATCCCAGTTGAGTTAGTCTCTGAATTCTCTCCAATTACACACTCTCAGTTTCAGAATTGGAAGAGAAATGAAGGTAGGAAGAAAATGGCATTTGGTTGTACACGGCTAAGAAAGCAAAAGAGGTTTAATGGAAATTAAACAATAATTTAGTTAATTAATTAATAAAACATAATCATAATGTTCCCCCAAAACAAGGATCCTGGTCTTAAGCCCCAAATTAAGGGATGAGTGACACTTGTCACTCATCCAAGTGTGTTCAGTCACCGGGTACTGTTCATTATTATATTATTATTTTAATCGGAGCCTCGGTTCGTTAATTCGTTTCCTTGACCATAACTTCGTCGTCGAATCTCCGATTTTGGCATGCCGCCTGTCGTTGGATTCGTATCGACGAAACCTACGCAACGGTCCTTGGCCCTCGGCCATCGGACATCCCGATTAAAAAGTTAACATTTGGCCCCAATTAAGTCAAATTACGAAAATGCCCTTGGGCTTCCGTACATCATAACTTCTTCCACGAACGTCGGAATCGAACGTGCCACCTGTCTATGAACTCGTGACGTCCCGAACTACGTCACGGTCATCGGTCAAAGTCCATTTGACCATCCGAAATAAAAGTAAACGTTTTGCCCACGCTTAGGGGCAAAACGGTCATTTTGCACAATTCGTCCGAAATCGCCCAACTAATCCCAGATTAGTAAATCACAATTAAATATTATTAAATCCCGATATTCGGGACGGGTCGTTACAACCTTCCCTCCTTAAAGAATTTCGTCCTCGAAATTACCAATAACCTTATTCCACAACCACCTTGTGGAAGACATTTCGACCTCACATCTGTGTACACCCGTACACCCACTTACTGGGACAACACCAGTCTCGTCTGTACCCAGACATCCCATCACAGTCATACGTCATAACAACAACACTCGACCACCTCGAGTGGAATTGATCACCTGATCCGCGATAAAATCGCTTAACCATTTAGCTGACTCCTTCAGCTAGATAGTTCCCTTCCATTGCCAAAATATCCTTACATTTGCTCCCATTGGGAGTCACCAAATCTCATTTGTAAGTCCACGCTGACACCATCAGTCAAACTGTCATCACAAAACTTTACCACCCTGATAAAGCCCCAACCATCAGCCAGTCAGTGACAACGCTACGCACACATCACCCTCAATGTAGCGTAAGATCAACACATGATCACAATTCGCAGGGCAAGCCCAATCCTGCGACATAAAATAATCTCAATGTCCATAATCGCCGACTCCCACAGCGAACCAAGATGTTGGGAAATCATGGTGTGATAAATCACACAAGGCTACTCGTGGTTACTCAGACCACCAATTCACTCATCCTGAGTGTACGTATGCCGTCAACTCACACAATCAAGTGGTGTAACTGGAACACATTGAATACCAGCCCAGCAGTGAACACAAGTCTCAAAACTAGGGTTCCACTAGCCAACCATGGCTAAGAGCACCTGCTCAAACAACCACTGAACCCGACCAAAACACTCTGCACAGCGCACAGTATCCAATGTCCAGTCCACAATCACAACCAAACAAATGATATCGGAACCAAGCCGATTACCAACACGTTTGATCACACACCACTGGTACATCCCATGTACCGCCATTTAGGCACCAGACACGTTCCAACAATCCGCCTACAACCACCCAGGTCATAACCAGACACGTTCCAATAATGAAGTACCTGTGCCCAAACCAACATGAGACAAAGCGAACTCCACCCGTCATCCAGTTCTAGTTCCGAATCTGAATTCGCAATTTCGTAAGAAATCCCGAACCCGAACCCAGACATCATATTTTAATCCATTTCCAAATCCGAATCCGAAATCATTACTCCGTAAGCTAGCATTGGAATAATCATTCCGTACCCAAATCCAGTAATCCATTTTCGAGCTTCGCAATCGAATCCTGAATCGTCACCCAGAAATTCGGTTCCAAATCCCAAAATCTCGTTTACGTCCATCAAGACGTAACGTAACCGAATCTATCGGTTGCCTCTCCAAAACACTCGATTGACTTCATAGGGAAGCCAATCCCAATATTCACACGTCAAAGGTTGACAAAGTCCGACCACTTCGGAAACCTACTCAACCGAGTAACAACCATAAGGACTCCACTTCGAAACGAAGTTCAGTCCCGTCATTTACGACTCACATACCAAGGTAAGAGTGATAAACTCTCATCCAATTTGGATCATCACGATCACAACCCAGATCCATCGCTACGTCATCCGACAAGTAACATCACGATCCTATATCGTCACATCGTCCAAAGTCGACAACATCACAAATCAGATCCACCTAGGATCCACACATGCTCACATAGCTAACAATCCAACTGAAAGCTGATCGTAGGGTCTTACACCCTCAGTGAATCATTCGCCAAATTTCCCTTGGTGGAAAGACGACCTCGCATTTCACCACCAAATCCAAAATCATACACCACTGCTTGTGTCCAATGAACCCAAGCCAAACATGGGTCCACCCACCAATGCACGCTCAACGTACAGGTAGCAACAATCATCATCTGCCACGGCAGGAAATAAGAAGTCAACCCCAAAGACTTCGGAATACCAATCACCGGTGTGGAAACGAGCACTCCTCTCGTCTCCCAATCACAACTCTCCCCGAAACGGGAGTTCCAACCATGTTGGAAACAGACATGCTCCCAATGAGATGTTAAGTCCAACCACTGGACTGCCCACGTCCATACCTCACTTGGACCACCACGTGTCCAAAATCAAATCATCACTCGGACCTCACGTCCGCCAATAATCATGTATGCACACACCCCGATTCCGAACGGATATTTCCTCAACTCTGCCTGGATGAGCATACCAAACTGCCTTCGCCTCACATCACAACCTAAACATGTTCAATCCTCAGGTTCCAAGTGATCCGCAATCACAAAATCACACGTCAATACCACGAATGGTTTCCCCGACTTTTCCTATCTCAACAATTTCCTTGCACCCTCTGAGGATATTAGAGGTAAATAATCTTACCAATCTCGGAGTTGACAACAACTCCCTAAATCCACTGATTCTCATGACGTAGGGAACATCGTCCCTAGATTCCTCAAGTTTCAATCATACCTTTTTATCCATTCATCACTTGTCATCATATATCTGTTAGGACTTATCCCAACACGACACAACCTCCACTGGAACCCATCCAGTCCAAGACTCAACCACCTCTGAGTCGCAGATACCGATCATATGCCCATCATGACAGAGTCACACCCCAACTGGTGGCTCATCGTCAACACAATTACTGACACCAGCACCAGCGCTAGTACCAGAACCAACGCACCATCAACAACACTAGTATCAGCACACAGGCATCCATACTAGTATTGGCATAAAAGTACCAACATACCAACATTCATACATAGCACACGAACATCCATGCTAGCACACTGTGTGCTAAGTTGTTACCCTAGATCTCCGTTCATTACGAACGACGATCCCGTAACAGCACTCATACCCCACGACTATGGGTACCTCCAATTTGACCACTGGCACATCAGGATAATGAACGTTCCCTGAACGTCCCCTGATCCCCAAGTATTAAAACCGCACTAAATACCCTCGATAGCCAGTTATCTCGACACAACTGTCGACCAACAGTCATCGCTTGTCAAGATCCGTATCCACACATCACTCTAATATTCGATCCAACACGGGTTTCCATAACATATCTCGTAACCGCATCCGTGGATCAAATCCCATAATCCTGACTAGACTCACTTGAGTCATCCACATGGTCATCCACGACCTCAGCCGCACGTCGCAGCACAAGTTCTCATTTAAGGTTCACTTTTCCAGTCCATCGATTATAAATTAGGGTTCCAAAATCACACCCTAGGGTTCCACCGAACCCAACTGCCTTCTGCAGTAAAGTCCACAACCTGACCGACCCCGCGGTCCTGACATCGTATAGACGTCCAATCCAATCCAATCGTCAACTCAACGTGGGTTCCATCGTGGGTTCCACCACGAAGGTCATCGGCTAACTCTGATGCACCAACACCCCGTACACTAGCCAACACTACCAGGGTCCAAAACATAGACCAATACTCAACTGAGTTTTGCATTTCCAATACATTATTCAAATGGGGTTCCCTGAACCTAGCTGTGCCCAGCAGCACAACAATCCATCATCACATGACCGAACCGACGGTCCCACATTACCAGTTAATCGTATACAACCCACTTGTGTTGAATCGCATCAATGCACGGCGTATCGGGCCAAACACACCCAATCCACCATACAAACCCAAAACTATCTATCAGGTTGACAACGGAACAGCAGCCCAAAGAGACATCACACCCTCGTCCTTCGCGCACAAAAGAGCAAAACCTGCTCTGATACCACTTGACACGACCCATCCCAATCCCCCTAGGATTACCATGGAATGTGCCATGCTCCCGTCTGACAAGAGGTGTCAGACAAGGGATAACCTATTGCCACTGCCCAAACGGGCTTCCATAGTGCGTAAGGATCGATGGAGGAGGTGTGCGATGCTCAAGTCTCTGCTGCAGTCGCATCCGGAATCAACCTGAAGGGCATTGAAAACAAAGCTGTGAGTGGACGAAAATAAACAAGTCTGTTTAAAACATTTATAAGACATTTATGCCCCTCAGTAAAACCATATGCATGCGCCAAAAACCAATGATCACACGTTTATTTAGAAATAACCATTAGGGCCTTAGCCCGGAAACCAAAGCATAGTTTCAATTTCCAAAAGTCAATCCAAGAGTTATTTCATAAATCCAGTAATATGAACCATAAGGCATATAATATAAACCATAACCATAATTTTAGCCACTGCACTATACACTCCAATCCGACATCCCTGATGTCTGACGTCCCTGACGTCAATAAGGTCACAATCACAAGGCTACGCGTGCCACTCGGGTCTCAATTTCCGAGTTCAATCCCCGAACCCCGTTCGGGTACAGCATCCCCGATGCTTAGCGTCATAGACGCTGGACGTACTAGACGTCTGTGACCTCTCCGGGGTACCTCATCCGGAGGAGACAATATAATATGGAAGGATTTATACAGTGCAGTACTAAATACATTTTATTGATATCCACATGCAAAACATATAGGTATACATAGATAAAATCCTAACCGATCGTTACTTTTCATCAAACGGGTCTCTTGCCCAAATACCGTGAAACGTGCCATAACCGAAATATCATCAAAATCATTTATTGATTCCAGCATGTGAACATATATAAAATGTAAACCAGAAAACATTTATTCAATTCCATTTTTAGGGTCCCCGACCCGCAATCGTATGTAGAAATCAACTGGGCCCCTAGCCCGATTTCACAAGTTAACTGGGCCCCTGGCCCGATCCACATGTTAACTGGGCCCCTGGCCCGATTTCATAGTTCAACTGGGCCCCTGGCCCGATTTTACATTATTCAAGTTCGTAACCGTTTCATGAAATCATATCCAACCACATTTATGGAAATCGGTGCAAATCCAGAAACCTCGGTTTACGTGCAAATACGTAATTCACCTCGAAATACGTGAAATCATTTTAAATTCACCGATATCCAAAGTAAATCATTTAATCATAATTATAACAATCATAAAACAGTTATGCATGCATCGAATTTATGAAACCAATGTCCACCCACAGACCGTTTAACCGAGTGCCTCGATATGCGTGCCATAGGCCTTCCCGGGCCACACCACTATCACCGGGACTTCTAATCCTGTCCAAATCACATTAGAGGATTACTAACCTCATCATTAACATCCTATTCAAGTCCCGTAATTTTCCCGAATTTTTAACTATTTTTAAACTGGATTTAAAACCTTCGGACATCCCGAACAATACTGAAATGGTGTCCGATCGACACGAAACCAATTCCAAAATGTTCGTTACATTAAATAGGACAGAAGTCATGTTGACCTCACCTCGAGATTCGTGCCCACGCGCCGTCACGCGCCGCCGTGAGTGGCTGCGCGTGAAAGCCACGCGCCTGCTACAGTGACTGCTACAGTCACCATCCTTGCCCGTTTCTCTGGTAAACGGGTTGAAAAACCCGCGATAGGACCCGGTTCAATCTCACCCAATTCAACATCAAATCAATCCGTTCTTTCAACTGATCCCTTGTAATCAATCACCATTTAAGTTCTGTAAATCGAATTACACAAATCATGGTCTAAATCCTCACGACTCTCGATCGATCCTCGACGGGTTTTCAATTCGGGTTTCACGATATCGTCCATGTTTTCCAAATTAATTCATTCAGTTAGCATCGTGAGAGTGTAAGGGACATTTCTACAAGGTCAATTTGAGAATTACTTACCTCAAACCCACTGAACACAAGCTCGACTTTGAGCTGCCATGGAAGCTTCTGTTCTTCCACAATTCGACACCATTTCTCGTCGTTTTCGTTGCAGAGATGTTCGTATTTATCCCAGAAGTCGAATTGAATCATCAATTTCGATCCTCACGGCCCAAATCATCCATTTCGAATTTCCCTCCCAAAAACCAAATTTTCGATTTCTCTGTCTCTCTCACCCGAACAATCCCCCGTGTAATCCCAGTTGAGTTAGTCTTTGAATTCTCTCCAATTGCACACTCTCAGTTTCAGAATTGGAAGAGAAATGAAGGTAGGAAGAAAATGGCATTTGGTTGTACACGGCTAAGAAAGCAGAAGAGGTTTAATGGAAATTAAACAATAATTTAGTTAATTAATTAATAAAACATAATCATAATGTTCCCCCAAAACAAGGATCCTGGTCTTAAGCCCCACATTAAGGGATGAGTGACACTTGTCACTCATCCAAGTGTGTTCAGTCACTGGGTACTGTTCATTATTATATTATTATTTTAATCAGAGCCTCGGTTCGTTAATTCGTTTCCTTGACCATAACTTCGTCGTCGAATCTCCGATTTTGACATGCCGCCTGTCGTTGGATTCGTATCGACGAAACCTACGCAACGGTTCTTGGCCCTCGGCCATCGGACATCCCGATTAAAAAGTCAACATTTGGCCCCAATTAAGTCAAATTACGAAAATGCCCTTGGACTTCCGTACATCATAACTTCTTCCACGAACGTCGGAATCGAACGTGCCACCTGTCTATGAACTCGTGACGTCCCGAACTACGTCACGGTCATCGGTCAAAGTCCATTTGACCATCCGAAATAAAAGTCAACGTTTTGCCCACGCCTAGGGGCAAAACGGTCATTTTGCACAATTCGTCCGAATCGCCCAACTAATCCCAGATTAGTAAATCACAATTAAATATTATTAAATCCCGATATTCGGGCCGGGTCGTTACATAGTGGGCCCAGCTTTTTAGATAGCCAATGGATAAGTGACAAGTGTCACCCATCCACTAGCCAACCTCACACATACATGCATATCATCCCTTGCATTTTGCATCGATCATTCCCATTTTCAACCCAAAAACCCACCCGATCTCATTTCTCTCATTCCCGTGCAACCCAAACCCATCCAAATTTCACTCAAGACAAGGACAGAGGACCAGGAGGCTGAGGGAGTTGAGGTGGCCGGCCTGGATGGCCAGGGCCGCCATGCACGGCGGCTGGAAGGGAGGAAACCTGCAAGGTACCCGGTTATACCATTTTAAACCATTTTTCCATTTTTATTGTTATGGTTCATTTTTAATGGTTTTAATGAATCAAATAGGTTGTTAGGAAGGTAATAAGAAGGTTTCTATGGTGGTTGGACGGCTGTGAAGCCGTGGGTGGTTTTTGGAAACTTTGAACTGTTTGGTTCAAAATCAAACCATAGGATTTAGGTGTTTTTAGCTAGGTTTAATGATTGGAATATATAGGAAACTTGAAAATAGGAATTTAGGAATTAAAATGGGAGCAAACGGACCGAAAATGAGGACAGAGGGACGCTGAACCGGTTCCGCCGGTTCAGCACAGTGACCGGACCGAAAAACCAGAAAAAATCGGTTTTCCTGAGGTTAATGGTGATGAACAGTGTTTTCAAACTTATAGGGGCTCGTGAGGACGCGTGAGCCATAATTTGGGAAAGTGTTCAACACGGGAAATCTTCTATTCGATGTAACAAAGATTTTGGGACTGGTCTCGCGTCAATCGGACATTGTTTCGATAGTTTTCGGGGTGTCGGAAGGTTTAGGGTCGGTTTAAAAATAGTTAAAAATACGGGAAAATTACGGGGCTTTGGTAGGAGGTTAATTAAGTAGTTACTAACCTTCTATTACGATTTGGACAGGTTCGGGAGTCCCGGTGATGGTGATTGGCTCGGGGAGCCGTATGGCACGCAAATCGAGGTGGCCGCTCGGACGGTCTGTGAGTAGACCTTGTTTTCTAAATTTGTGCATGCTTAAATGTTTATTATATGTTTTAAATACTTGTTTGTGATGCCATGAGTGCATTTGGATGTGTGGTTACGTATATGAGGTTTCGACCCTATACGGTGCCTATACGGGTCTGTATGTCTTTATTGGTCTAAATGAAAATGTTTTGGATTTCTAAAAGGATAAACTCGGGTATGAGACCCATTTGGTTTTGTCTCGGGCATATGACTCCAATTACGACCTTCGGGTCTAAATCGTGGTCGCGACGGGTGCTATGTGCACGGCGATCAACGATACGACGCTCGCCTCCGGATTAGGATGTGTTCCTTCCGGAGAGGTCACGATGCACGATTCGTGGTCGGGCGGCCTGGGGAGGCTCGACTTCAGAGTGCTGACGGTTCAGGATAGCGATCGGTGATGAGTGCACCATGATCTTATGGTGGTCGCGTCAGTTGATACGTTCACGGCGACATACCAGGATTGAGGGCGGTCCTGGATGGATGGTTACACACATCACTATGATCGGAGTCGTGACTGACCCTTAGATATCGGGCAAGGTGCCATGTTGAGTCATATGTTCGGGCACGAGGCCCAGTTGTTTTATACTGAAGATTTCGGGTCAGGGACCCTAGATGGATTTCCAAGTTCATGACGGTTTATGGGAACCGGCATGAACTTTGGAAAGGTCATTGTGGTTCATGACGGTTTATGGGAACCGGTATGAACCTTTGTCAGGTCATTATGGTACATGACGGTTTATGGGAACCGGCATGAACCCTTGTTATGGATGTTATGGATCATGACGGTTCAAGGGAACCAGGCATGAATGTTTATGTTATGTATATATATGTATTCATATACCTTCCTTTACTTCTATTATCTCCTCCGGGGAGGGTCGTTGGCCTGGGAGGACCCCGGAGTAGTCACGGAGTACCGACTGAGTGGAGTCACCCCACAGTTGGGTTCCTTACTCTCGGGAAGGCTATGGTTACTATTACCTCGGGTAGGGTCAGTGGTCTGCGGACATTGATCTTGACTTTGAGAAGACTCAGATTGAGACCTGGGTAGCACGCGCTTAGCTTTGGAAACCGTGACAGGATTGGTTGTGTGAATTATATGTATATATGATGTATGCTATATGATATGATATATGATGTGTGTTTACACAGGTTTTGGGCAGTGGCCCGTATGGTTAGTTTCTTATGTTTTGGGCTGAGTCCCTTATGGATTTAGGCAGTGGCCCGTGTACTTGATTTCATTATGGTTTTCTGGATAAATGGTTTTCGAATGCATGCATGCTTTTTAGTGAAGGGTACAAATGTCTTCTCGTTAAAATGTTTTTATAAACTCTTGTTTTGTCCACTCACAGCTTTTAATGATTTGACTGCCCTTCAAGTTGACATCGGATGTGGACTGTAGCAGAGACCGAGATATCACATGCCTCCTCCGGATCCTGGCGTACTCTGATAGCCCAGCAGGGTAAAGGTTAGAAATATCCCTTGTCTGACACTTCGTGTCAGACGGGAGCAGGGTCATCCCGCACTAATCCCGGGGGGATTGGGATAGGTCCTGTCAGCGTGGTATCAGAGCATAGGATTGCTCATAGGATGCTTATCAGAGCGGGGTTGTCTCTATTCGAGCAACCGTGGAGCTCTTGGAGTATTATGCAGGTCGAGGATGTGATATCTCAATGGGCTACAGTTCGTGGTCAACCTGATAGTTGGGGTGCCGATACGATAGTTAGCAGGATTGAATCGTGGAATGGCGTGGTTCGGCACTAGATGCCGGGGTTGCCATATTTTTGTGGTGATTGACAGTATGGAACCCTACGAAAGGTGAACATACTATTACGTTAGATTTCGGTCGTGAGACGGTTAGTTGGGATCGTCTTCCACGATGTCGCAGGATCAGTTTGACGGCAGTTAGCAGTCGAGTTCGTGGAACTCTGGTTGAACTTATGGCAGTTAGCAGCCGGATTCAAGGAATCCTGGTTGGACTTACGGTAGGATTGGATTGACGTCTTTACGATGTCAAGACCGCGGGGTCGGTCAGATTGTTGATTTTACTGCTTTTCGCAGGTGGGTTCAGGGGAACTCTACGTGTGATCGTGGAACCCTACCTTGGGTGTATGGTTCGGAAATGTGAGTTGACGAGTGTTTTGACTTGGACGACTATTTGGATTTGGATTCGTTAGTTGGTCTAGTCATGTCAGCTTGTGTTGGGACTGCACTCTGCAGTCGGCGTTGTACTTGTCGGTTAGACCTAGTTGGTCGTCGTACTACCGTAGTTGTGATGGATTGTTGGTACAACTAAGGTCATGGGCGACCTGGTTGACGACATTGGTGGAGTCGAGTTACGACTAGTTAGTGATTAGTTGCACAGGTTACCAGGGTTGGTACTTGTCGATGGAATCCCTGAGTGGGATACGGAGTATTTGGTACGGGCGAGTGATTCCGTTGGATGCAGAGCCTCGATAGTGATACCTGGTAGTTAGGTTTGCATGAGTTTGTGGCAGGCGCTACTACCTAGTGTGGTCGTAGTTATGGCTGTTGGGAATCGGTGACGTTCAGGTGACGTTTCCTTTTCTCGTATGCGTTATCAGGGTGACTGTACCCAGAGTTTTTGGGTACGAGGGAGGCAGAGTTTATCCTATTCGAGCAGAGGTATGGGATCGTTGCTCGGTACGAGCGGAGATCCAGGGTTGTATGTTTTGCACACGGTGTGCTAATGTTAGTGTATGGGCTGATGGTGTACTGGTACTAGTGCTGATACTGGTGCCGGTGATTGCGATGACGTTGAGTCACATCCGTCATAATGGGCATATGTTCGGTATCTGTGGTTCAGGAGTGGATCTCAGATAGAGTTAAATTGGTTAGGGGACACGTGGTTGATGTTCGAGTATGTTGTTTCCAATCTTGTTGGAACTTCGAAATTGCGGGAGTTTGTGATTGAGGTGACACGAGGAATGCGGGTTTTCCGCATTGGTAATGCGTATTTCGAAGTCGTTTTGGGTGACTTCTCAGTTTCTACCACGATAGATGACGGTAGATGATGGCAGATGATGTAGACATTGTTGGTTGCCACTAGTACATTGATCGTGTATTGGTTGGTGGACCCGGGATTTGTTCTGGGTCATCAGGAGGTGATGAGTATATCGAAGTTAGGTGACTGAGATTTCTCATTTTCTGCTTGGTGGCAGACGATGTTGGTTTACATGGCGTTGTGAGTGCAATGAGTTTTGGTTGTATTCACGTAGGATGCGTTTTGATGTCATCGTGTTGGATCATCCTTGATTTTCCTAGGTGGAATGACAAGGATCGTTATGAAGTAATCAATGAAAACCCACAGCCTCGGCGTGGCTCGTCGTTGACTAATCTGTTTAGAGGTGGGAAATGGTTGAGGACTTTGGACGTCGTGACGATAGGGGATCGTGACGTCTATGGTCGGTTGACGTAGTATTGGATATGGATCGTGATTTGGATGATCCAGATAAGTGGAGCGTTTATCACTCTTACCTGGATGTTTGAGTGGAGCATGTTGGGACTGAACTTCTTTTCGAGGTAAATCCCATATGGCTTACTACTCGCCTGAGTAGTTGTCCGATGAGTAGTTTTCCGACTTGGTCGGATATGGTCAGCCTTAGATGTGTTGATGTTGGGATTGGCTTCCCTATGAAGTCAATCGATGGTAATGTGGTAATCGGTTAAGCAGGTAACCGATAGGTTCGATTATGGTACGTCTCGGTAGACGTGAACGAGATTTCAGGTTTTGGAATCAGATTTCTGGATGACGATTCAGGATTTGATTTTGGAACTTGAAAGAGGATTTCTGTATTTGGGTTTTGGAATCTGATTCTGGGTGACGATTCAGGATTTGATTCTGGAGCTTGACAGTGGATTAATTTTTATGGATTTGGGTTCGGAATGGTCATTCCTAATACTAGTCTACGGAATGATGGGTTCGGATTCAAAATTGGACATGATTATGGATATGATTTCTAGGTTTGGATTCGTGATTTCTTACGAAATTGCGGATTCTGATTCGGATTTGGAAATTGATAATGGGTCGGAGTTTCTGATTTGTCTAGTACTGGATTGGACAAGTAAACTCCATAATTGAAACGTTATTGGCTACGACCTAGATGGTTGTAGGCTGATTGATGGATAGATGTACGTACCCTGTACGTTGTTTGAGGTACGATACTGGACAGGCTTGTGATGCCTAGTGATGGTATATAGGTTATACCAGTAGTATGTTGGTAAGCGTGTTGGTAGACGGATTGGTTCCGATACCATTGGATTAGTCGAGGTCGTGAACTAGACATTGGATACTGTGCAGTGGGTCATTGTATTTCTGATGGGTCTAGTTACACGCAGATTGAGTGAAATGCTTTGTGGGTAAGTGTTTACCCATGGTTGAGTGAGTTGGTGGTTAGTGTAACCACGAGTGAGTATAGTGACAGTTTTCGATTGACGGCTGTCAAGTGGTGACAGTTTGTCGGAGGTGTCAACGTAGATCGTTGAGTGCGGTTTGGTGACTCCCAGTGGGAGCAGACGTCAGGATAGGTTAGAGATTGAGGAAGGAACCGTATAGTTGTTTGTGTCAGCGAAAGGGTAGATTTGACAAGTGGGTCGATCATAGGATACTTGGGCTACTCTGATACTGACAGGTGGTGTCAGTTCGGAGCGTACGACTTCTGCTATTCGATGTGGTCGAATGTAGACGATGTGACGTGAGCGTTAGTGGTATGCCTAGTAGTAGATGAGTAAGGATTGTTCTGGTTAGTTGGTGTACGAGCGTGCACGTGTTTCGAGGTCGATTCTACTTTCCACGAGATGGATGTGGAATCAGGATAGTTGAAGTTTCAAGAACAAAACTAAATTAAGGAGAGAAGAACGGTTAGAATTAGGTCGGTTGGAATTTCGAGGACGAAATTAATTAAGGAGGGAAGGTTGTAACGACCCGTCCCAAATTCCTAGATTAGATTAGTGACTAATCACGAATAGTGAGGCTAATCCGTGATTAATTGAGCGAAATCGGACGAACGACGCGAACTGACCATTTTGCCCATGGGCGTGGCAAAACGTTGAATTTTCAATCGAGCGGTCAAATGGGCTTTGACCGATGACCGTGACGTAGTTCGTGACGTCACGAGTTCATAGGCAGGTGGCACGTTCAATTCCAACGTTCGAGGAGGAAGTTATGGCGTTCGGAAGTTTATGGGCATTTTGGTAATTTTGGTTAAAAAGGGCAAAATAGTTGACTTTTTGACCGGGAGGTCCGATGGCCGAGGGTCGAAGACCGTTACGTAGACAAGGACGATACGAATCCGTAGACAGACGGCACGTCGAATTCGGACGTTCGACGGTGAAGTTACGGTTCACGGAAGTTCCAAGTTACTATTCACAACGACACGTTTTACGAGACAAAAAGTGCAGTTTTGTATCTAGTGGGCCCATCTTTTTAGATAGCCAATGGATGAGTGACAAGTGTCGCCCATCCACTAGCCAACCTCACACATACATGCATATCATCCCTTGCATTTCGCATCGATCATTCCCATTTTCAACCCAAAAACCCACCCGATCTCATTTCTCTCATTCCCGTGCAACCCAAACCCATCCAAATTTCACCCAAGACCAGGACAGAGGACCAGGAGGCTGAGGCAGTTGAGGTGGCCGGCTGGAAGGGAGCAAACCTGCAAGGTACCCGGTTATACCATTTTAAACCATTTTCCATTTTTATTGTTATGGTTCATTTTTAATGGTTTTAATGAATCAAATAGGTTGTTAGGAAGGTAATAAGAAGGTTTCTATGGTGGTTGGACGGCTGTGAAGCCGTGGGTGGTTTTTGGAAACTTTGAACCGTTTGGTTCAAAATCAAACCATAGGATTTAGGTGTTTTTAGCTAGGTTTAATGATTGGAATAGATAGGAAACTTGAAAATAGGAATTTAGGAATTAAAATGGGAGCAAACGGACCGAAAATGAGGACAGAGGGACGCTGAACCGGTTCCGCCGGTTCACTACAGTGACCGGAACGGAAAACTAGAAAAAAAATCGGTTTTCCTGAGGTTGATGGTGATGAACAGTGTTTTCGACCTTCTAGGGGCTCGTGAGGACGCGTGGGCCATAATTTGGGAAAGTGTTCAACAAGGGAAATCTTCTATTCGACGTAACGAAGATTTTGGGATTGGTCTCGCGTCAATCGGACATCGTTTCGATAGTTTTCGGGGTGTCGGAAGGTTTAGGGTCGGTTTAAAAATAGTTAAAAATACGGGAAAATTACGGGGCTTTGGTAGGAGGTTAATTAAGTAGTTAATAACCTTCTATTACGATTTGGACAGGTTCGGGAGTCCCGGTGATGGTGATTGGCTCGGGGAGCCGTATGGCACGCTAATCGAGGCGGCAGCTCGGACGGTCTGTGAGTGGACCTTGTTTTCTAAATTGGTGCATGCTTAAATGTTTATTATATGTTTTAAATAATTGTTTGTGATGCCATGAGTGCATTTGGATGTGTGGTTACGTATATGAGGTTTCGGCCCTATACGGTGCCTATACGGGTCTGTATGTCTTTATTGGTCTAAATGAAAATGTTTTGGTTTTCTAAAAGGATAAACTCGGGTATGAGACCCATTTGGTTTTGTCTCGGGCATATGACTCCAATTACGACCTTCGGGTCTAAATCGTGGTCGCGACGGGTGCTATGTGCACGGCAATCAACGATACGACGCTCGCCTCCGGATTAGGATGTGTTCCTTCCGGAGAGGTCACGATGCACGATTCGTGGTCGGGCAGCCTGGGGAGGCTCGACATCGGAGTGCTGACGGTTCAGGATAGCGATCGGTGATGAGTGCACCATGATCTTGTGGTGGTCGCGTCAGTTGATACGTTCACGGCGACATACCAGGATTGAGGGCGGTCCTGGATGGATGGTTACACACATCACTATGATCGGAGTCGTGACTGACCCTTAGATATCGGGCACGGTGCCCAATTGAGTCATATGTTCGGGCACGAGGCCCAGTTGTTTTACACTGATGATTTCGGGTCAGGGACCCTAGATGGATTTCCAAGTTCATGACGGTTTATGGGAACCGGCATGAACTTTGGAAAGGTCATTATGGTTCATGACGGTTTATGGGAACCGGTATGAACCTTTGTCAGGTCATTCTGGTTCATGACGGTTTATGGGAACCGGCATGAACCCTTGTTATGGATGTTATGGATCATGACGGTTCAAGGGAACCAGGCATGAATGTTTATGTTATGTATATATATGTATTCATATACCTTCCTTTACTTCTATTATCTCCTCTGGGGAGGGTCGTTGGCCTGGATGGACCCCGGAGTAATCACGGAGCACCGACTGAGTGGAGTCACCCCCCAGTTAGGTTCCTTACTCTCAGGAAGACTATGGTTACTATTGCCTCGGGTAGGGTCAGTGGTCTGCGGACATTGATATTGACTTTGAGAAGACTCGGATTGAGACCTGGGTAGCACGCGCGTAGCTTTGGAAACCGTGACAGGATTGGTTGTGTGAATTATATGTATATATGATGTATGCTATATGATATGATATATGATGTGTGGTTACACGGGTTTTGGGTAGTGGCCCGTATGGTTAGTTTTATGATTTGGGCTGAGTCCCTTATGGATTTGGGCAGTGGCCCGTGTACTTGATTTCATTATGGTTTTCTGGATAAATGGTTTTCGAATGCATGCATGCTTTTTAGTGAAGGGTACAAATGTCTTCTCGTTAAAATGTTTTTATAAACTCTTGTTTTGTCCACTCACAGCTTTTAATGTTTTGACTGCCCTTCGGGTTGACATCGGATGTGGACTGTAGCAGAGACCGAGATATCACATGCCTCCTCCGGATCCTGGTGTACTCTGACACCCCAGGAGGGTAAAGGTTGGAAATATCCCTTGTCTGACACTTCGTGTCAGAAGGGAGCAGGGTCATCCCGCACTAATCCCGGGGGAATTGGGATAGGTCCTGTCACCTGTCCTCCTGTCGCCGTCGTGATCTCAGCCGTGAGGACACGGCTCCTCCTGTCAAGACCCACCCCGGTTTCACCTCGAAACCCGAGGTAAATCCTGCTCCCGTCTGACTCCCCGACACAACACCCAAGTAAACACACTCAAACCCAGTCAGACGCAGGAGTACTTAAACACAATGTCCCGAAGTTAGCATTTACAGTGCATAGTACGAAAATACAAGGGACTAGAAACCGATAAATTACACGCACGCGGAAGACTTTGAACTATTCCGGGGATCCCTCACGTCACTTCTATGCCTCGAACACTGCCTCGACGTCAAGACCCCGCGCTAGCTCCACAACCTGGAGGGCAAGTTAAAACAAAAGTGTGAGTGGACCATGGTAAAAGAAAAGTTCTAAAACCATTTATCAGAAAACTGATTTTAACCCTCCGTTTTGAAAACCACATGCATAACCAACAGTTAAAAACCAAGTTACCGTAAATCACATCATAAGAAACAGAAACACTATAAAACAGTTAGAAAAACCACAACCTGTGAATCATAAAACCGTATCAGAATCCAGAAACAGCAATTCATTATTTTCCGATCAAACCTGCTGGACCTATCCGAGTCTTTAAACTCCCGAGTCTTTAAACTCAATCCAGTCCTTAATAATATCCGAGTCTTTAAACTCCCGAGTCTTTAAACTCAAGGCCTACGGGGGAAATATCAATATATCCGAGTCTTTAAACTCCCGAGTCTTTAAACTCAATCCGGGTCTTTAAACCCAATCCGGCCGGTCCCCCGTCACATATATCCGGGTCTTTAAACCCAATATCCAGATCCAGCAAATCCAATCCCAAAACCATTTGAAAACCATTTACCAAACCACATCCAAACCCGAATCCGAAATCACTGGTCCGATGCCCTTCCGGCATCCAGAACCGTCATTCCGAACCCAAATCCGGAATCCACTTTCCAACTTTCAAACCAAATCTCGTCATTCCGAACCTTTAATCATCAAAATCATGTTCCATAAGCCTTTTTAGAATCAATGAAAACCACTTATTAATTGAAACCCTAAAACCATAGCATCAACATTCAGAAACCAAAAACTGAACTTCCTCGAAAAACGTGTAATAATGTAAAACCAACCACAACATATTTGATAAACATAGAATAATGATTAAAACCATAAAACAATTATAGAAAACAGTTATGCATGTTCGAGTTTAGAGAAGGGGTCCACTCACAGTACTGAGCCCTACTCGCGTCTTGAACGTCCAGCACGTTCCTCGGCTTCCTCGGGAAATCCCGATCCTGTTAACAACCACCAAATTACGTCACTAACACGTCTACGAAGGTTCACCTAAGTTCCCTCAAAATTCCCCGAATCCTAAATGTAAAAACCCGGGACCCTAAACCTTCACCCTCGCGGAACTAAACTCAAACGACGTCCTCCTCGGATGTCGGAATCGGGCGTGCCACCTGCCTATGGATTCGTGACGTCCTAAACTACATCCTGGTCACCGGTCAAAGTTCATCGGACCACCCGAACTAAAAGTCAACGTTTTGCCCGAACCAGGGGTAAAATCGTCATCCTACGCTAATGACCTTTCGGAACCAACTAACCACAGATTAGCCTCGCTAATCCCACCCTAATCACACTACTAATCCCGACTCGCGGGACGGATTGTTACACCTCCCGTCCACCTCCAGCCTCTGGACACCTCCTCTGGCCTCGATTGGTCGAACACGGCACAACCACCACCACGATCTCTCTGTTCACTCTGTTTTCCTCCCTGGTTTTCACGTGGCTCACAACTCACCCACACACTGCCACCGTACCTCCAAACCTCCTCTTTGTCTCCCTCTGGATCTCTGATCACTCACCCCCTCACCAATTACACAAACTCACAAAATCACCGTCCCAATCTCCCAATTCATCATCCTCTGTTCTTCGATCACGAACACACAGCACACACGGGTACACCCCAAATAATTGGACCGTGCTTCCTTGAAGCCTCTAGCCCTCCAACACGTGTCCCAATCCTCCCTCTTCCTCTCACAAGTGGCTCAATCACAGCCCTCCATTTGTCCCTCTCTTCTGCACAAATCCCAGCGCACAAAGACCAAAATGCCCCTCCTTTTAAGTCAAATTTACGATTTTCCACTACCTTTCTAGACCCGTAACTCACACCTCGTAAGTCCGATGAATACGTGCCGCCTGTCATCGAACTCAGGACGACGAGATCTATCTAATTATCCTAGGTCAACGTACCAAAACCCATTCGTAACAAAAGTCAACTTTTCCCCCTAATTTAGCCAAATTACGGTTATGCCCTCAACATTCTGAACATCATAACTTCCTCCTCGGATGTCGGAATCGGGTGTACCACCTGCCTACAGATTCGTGACGTCCCAAACTACGTTCTGGTCATCGGTCAAAACCCAATTGACCGCCCGAACGAAATTTCCCGAACCAGGGGCAAAATCGTCATTCTACCCTATCGGTCCAAAAGTACCCAACTAAGTACTACTTAAGCTCACTAATCCTTCACTAAGCGTTGTCTTAATCCTAATTTCAGGGACAGGTTGTTACAATAGCAATATATCCGAGTCTTTAAACTCCCGAGTCTTTAAACTCAATCCGGGCCCGTCCCCCTTCATATATCTAATCCGGGTCTTTAAACCCAATATCCAGATCCAGAAAATCCAATCCAAACCATTTGAAAACCATTTATAAATCCATATCCAAACCCGAATCCGAAATCATTGGTCTGATGCCCTTCCGGCATTCAGAACCGTCATTCCGAACCCTAATTCGGAATTTCACTTTTCCAACTTTAAAACCAAACCAAACCGTGATCACCAAAATCATGTCTCATAATCCATTTATAACCATCGGAAAATAATTATAGATTGAAATCCCAAAAGCATAGCATTAAAAATCAGAAATCAAGCTTTTTCTCGAAAAACGTGCGAAAGCCCGAAAATGTCTGGAAAAACGTGCAAGTAGCTCAACCACATATAAGAACATTGAAAAACATAAAAGCATACTTAATATCATAAAACATAAATAAAATCAATTAGGCATGCTCGTTAAAAGAAAGAAGAAGTCCACTCACGAGTCTGAAAGCATCAATCGCGCTCCGTGCGCTCCTCAACCGTCTCAGGCGTCTCTCGTCCTGTCAATAGTCATAAAATAGGGTCATATAAACGTCAAATACGCTAACTCTAATTTCCCCAAATTTTCGGTAATTTAAACGTAATTTAAATTTAAACCCTAAACCGTCCGGATCCTCGAACTAACCCGAAACAACGTCCGATTTACCTGAAACTTGTCCCAAAAGGTTCGTTATAACATTTAGACTTAAACCATGTTGGAAGGTTCCTCAGAATCCTCCCTATGCGCCCCCACGAGCCGCCCAACGTGGCTGCGCGTGGGCCTCACGCGCCTGCACCAGTGCATTGTTCATCATCGTCTTCATTGGGTGAACCGGTCTGAACCGGCGTACCCGATTCTCTGTCATTCCTCCATCAATTTCAACCATTCCAATCCCAAAAACTTCGTCCAATCCTCCTTAATCTATTCCCCACCTGAAACTCAACATCGAAACCTCTAACCCATCATCTTCAACCTCGAAATAAAACAGCCCGATACCCCTGTTTCGGTTTCCAGCTAACCCGACACTCCCCCGTCACGGCAACCACCCTAGACGACTCCTAGGAACCTCCTGAGTCTCATACCACTCACCAAATCCCTCGACTCAGTCCCAAAAGCCACGACTTTTGGATTAAGTAAATCGGGAAAAATAGGGGATTTGAGCTTACCGTCGATTCGTCCTCCGTCGTTCGCACCGCCGTACACCACAGTGTCCATTGGGTCTCCTTCAGCCGTCCTTGCTCCCTCTCATCTTGGATTGGATCAACACACGGCACAACCACCACCAATTTCCACGGCCCTCTCTGTTTCCCTGAAAAATCGAACCTCACACCTTCGTTATTCCTTGCACGATTTCACTCCCAATCCTAGTCACCAATTGCTCTTCTTCTCTCTGTCACTCTCACCACTCATAAAAACCTCACACACTCACTGAATCGATCACAAGCGTCACCGCCTCACCTCTCTGTTTTCTGTTCATCCACTCAATGCACGGTTTAAAATCAACCAAAGTGTGCCCGTATGTATATTAAACAACCTAGAAACCTCTAGGTTCCTTCCACGTGTCCAATTTTTCATGGACCAAAACATAAATATCCAATCCCACTGAGCCAATTGGCCTTATCTGATTGGCCCTAAGGAGAAAAGACCAAAATGCCCCTAGACTTAAAATTACCATTTTGCCCTTCAACTTTCCAGACCCATAACTATTCCGTCTGATGTCCGATGACAGCGTGCCGCTTGTCGTTGTACTCAGGACGTCGAGACCTATCTAACGGTCCTCGGTCTACGTGAAAATCAAAAGTCCAACAAAAAGTCAACATTTTCCTCTATGTAGCCAAAATTACGATAACACCCTCAATCTTCCGAACGTCATAACTTTTTCTTCGATTGCCCAAATCGGACATGCCACCTGTCTACGGACTCGTGACATCCTAAACTACGTCACGGTCAATGGTCAACGCTCGTTCAACCTACAAATCAAAAAGTCAACTTTTGGCACACTATTCACAAGGGCAAAATCGTCCTTTATACACAAATCTTTTACAAAATTACAATTGTACCCTTCCTGAAGGTACGAGTTATTACAATGGTCTCACCTCCTTGACTAGGAAATTCTAGCATCCAAACTGTCATATTAATCACTCTTTCGATTCGCGGGGATGTGTAGAATCTGTGAAGAGACTTGGTTTCAAGCTTCCATGACCAGAACACAACTTCACCTCACTGTCATGATTTTGGCCTCTCGGGTTGACTATTTCCTCACCAGCCTTCCCTGTAAAGTTTTCTTCTTTTCCCCTCATTATTTTTCTCCTTCCTCTCTTCCTCCTCTCCTTTTTTTATATGTAGTTCTCTCCCTCATTTCCCTGGTTTTTTTCTCTCTCGGGTGATAGGTCGTTAATTAAGCATTATTTTATATTATTTTATACCCTTTATACTTGACTTTTAATATTAAAATAATAACTAATTAGATAAAATAATTTATTTTGCAATATTTTTGTAGAAATAAATAAAGCTTGTAATTTGGAGCATTTTGGCGAAAGAATCGTCTCGCTCAGAATTATAACGAATAAATTATGGACGAAATTCGGTGGAAATATTAATTAAGTTATAAATTAATTTTCATTTTATTTCTGCAACCCAAATCCATTCTAAATTAAAAGTCCAGCCCAGCCTGCTGAAGCCCAGGCCTGCGTTCTACAGCCCAAACCGTGGTGCCCAGCACAGTCATTCCACTCAGCCCAAGTTGCATCAGCCAGCGGCCCTGTACCGATGCGCTTCCCATCTTCTCGGCGCACGTGTACCGAACGAGACTCCCACCTTCAGCGCGTGCCTACTGACGACAGCCTCTGCACTCCAGCGAGCACCTGCCGGTCACACCTCCATCTTTCCAACGCAGCTTGCCGAAATATTCGTCCTTCTCCAGCCTGGGCACACCGAAAGTTTTGCCAGCTTTTCCAGCACATGCTGCCGACCCACTGCACCTCTTTTTCAGCCACATTACAGCAAAAACTCATCCCTAAATTCATCATTTCCATCACTTATTAATGTACTAGTTTATTGTTATTTTTATATTTTTATTTTGTATTTTTTAATTATTTTTGGTAGCTTTTTCCCCCTATAAATAGGGGTTCAATTCTTGTAACAAGAAGTCCCCCATTAGTTTCATTCTTCCATTTGTTTCATTTTTCTTAGTTTTTAGTTCTTGGTTTAGTTCTTTTGTTTCTCTCTTTTGAGAGACATTTTTGGGGACCATTTTAACTTCTTGTAGATTTTCTCATTAATTAGTTTCCTTTTAATTCTTATTCTTAATTTATGTTACTTTTATTTTCCTTAATTTCATTTCTTCTTTACTTTGTTCTTTGTGATATTTCTTTGAGATCTCTTAAACACATTTTATGTTTTCCTTAAGAAATACCTAGGCCAAGTAATTCTAAGGCAATTCAAGAGTTTTAAGACCGAATTCCTCGTATTTCTTCTTCCATCTTCACAAGTTTCCTGCCGCTGTTCGGCGATTCTTGTGAAAATCTATACTTTTCTATTTAAATTCTTGTTATTGTTATTGGTTTTACTTATAATTCAATATATGTGTTGATATTTTCTTTCTAACATTTGAAAGTAAGAATGCAATCTCCATGTGTTTTACTTTTTGAATTTCTTTTACTTCATATGTTTTAGTGCATAAACTTCAATTCGAAGCTAAATGTTGATCCGCTGTTCGGGGCATTTAGAATAGAGTTGAAGAGATTTAATGTTTGATCGTTGTTCGGCGTATTAAATCATTAACTTAAGGTGAATCATATTGTAAGTAATAATCCGTTGTTTGGTGCATTTATAATATGAAAAATGTATGCATGTACTGGAGATGATTAAGGTAAGATTTCGTGATTGGTTCCATATAAGCATGATGTTAGAGTGTTGGTAAAAATATGTGTTTGAAGAAAGTTCACTAGTACAAAGGTTAAAGTAGAAGTAGAATTAAATATTTAATTATTTTTACTTGTTTTCTTTATTTTATATTTACAACTCTTTTCAAAACCCCCTTTTTATTTTTTATTTTTTTATTTTTTTATTCTTTTATTCTTTTATTCTTTTATTCTTTTAATTATTTTATTCTTTGGTTCCTTTTATTCTTTATTCTTTTATTCTTTTATTCTTTTATTCTTTATTCTCTTATTCATCTATTCTTTAATTTATTAATTCTTTGATTATTTAATTATTTAATTCATTATTCTTTTATTCATCTCCCAGTAACACATTATTAATGTTCCCTAATTTCCCCGGTTAAGAACGATCCCTATTTACCAATACTACATCTATACAAAAAGGGTTTAAATTGTATAACACTCAAATTACGTGTTTAATTTAATGCGTAGTTTGGGCGTTGTCAATTTTTGGCGCCGTTGCCGGGGAAATTGAAAATCATTTTTAATTTGTTAGTGTATGTATATAAATTGTGTATATTATACTTGTTTATAAATTTTAGTTTTGTTAATATTATATTTGTTTATAACCTTTACTTATTTGTTTATATTTTATTTATCTATCTTATTTTTGTTCTTATTATTTTTGTTTATAATGTTCATACTTTACTTATTCATAGTTTCTAATTTATACATGTTCATAAATGTTCATAATTTTTTTTATATATTTGTTCATATTCAAATTGTTTATGTAAATTTAAAATTCTATCATACTTGTTCATAATTGAATTTTATTTGTACTTGTCATAAATGCATATTGTACATATTCACTTTTCCTTACTTTTATTTTATTATTTTTTTTCTTTACACTTAAATCATTAACTTTAATTTTATTCCATTAACTTTAACTTTATTCCATAACTTTAAATTTATTCCATTACTTTAAATTGATTCCATTAACTTTTTCTTTATTCTATTAACTTTAACTTTATTCCATTCACTTTTTATTCCATTAATTTTATTCCATTCACTTTTTATTTCATTAACTTTTTAATCCATTAATTTTATTCCATTAACTTTTTATTCCATTAAATTTTTTATTACACTTATTTTATTCTTATATAATTATTTATTTGGTTATGTCTTGATAAAATTTAAATTAAACGTAAAAAATTCGAAATAAAAAAAATTTATAATTTTAAAATAAAAACAATCTTATCTTAGCTTTGTGTTAATGTTAATTCATAATTGTAAATAAATGTTGTATATATGTTTGCTTCGAAACTTAGATTTTAATCTTTAATCGGCGAAGACTCTTTTGTTAACTCTCACCCACGGTGATTGTTAACACTTGAGTCATCTTAATTCCTCTGGAGTAAGAAATTTTCGAGGGTGATGTCTAAGACAAGAGACGGTTCTCATAACGGGTTTTGGGTCTAAGAAAGGGACATCAATGGAGTTTAAGCCTCGGGATTTCTTGAAATTAGCCCTACCTCTTATGTGTATTCTTTCTAACCTGGTCACCTTTGAACTTGCCCAAACAGTTGAATTAATCCAAGATATTGACTTGGGCCGCACGGACGTATAAGTCTCCGTCTAAACTTTGAGGCTATGTGAACTATATATATCATTGACTTCCCCCGACATGTAAATATTGTTTATATCTTAATTTACATTATTTGTCATGACAAAGTTAACTTGCATCTTTAGTTTAACTAACTTGCATCTTTCATTCTAACTTGCATTTCATCTTTCATTCTAACTTGCAGTTCATCTTTCATTTAACTTGCATTTTCACTTAACTTGCATATTTAGTTTAACTTGCATTGCACTTTTCCTCTAACTTACATCTTTAACTCAAATTGCATCCTTAACTTCAATTTGCATATCTAACTTGCATTCTTGACTAACGTACATCTCTGACTAACTAAACTTGCATCTCTGTCTAGGCTGGATGGACGTTAAACTTCAAGCGCTTGTTGGGAGGCAACCCAATGTGTTCCCGGGATGTGAAGGAGTCCTCAATACAGATTTGCTATCCTTCTACCCTTCACTCGCTTTTATTTTTTTTTATTTAATGTTTTCCAATTATTTTCGTAAATCATCTTCCTTACTTTGATTCTATGTTTAATTACTTCGTATTTTCCTACATTGAGGACAATGTAGAATTTAAGTGTGGGGGAATGATTTACAATTTTAACCAATTTTAATTGTCCAAAAAAAATTAAAAAAATTATAACAAAAAAAAGGGGTGGAAAAAAAATTATTGTTTTCTTGAATCTTTTTGTTTTAACTTAGTATTTTTATGAGTCTTTTTTTTATCTGTGCAATTGAATTTTTTTTATTAAGTCTTTCTTACGGAAAAAAACAAAAATTATTGCTTTCTTGAGTCTTTTTATTTTAACGTAATGTTTTTACGAGTAATAAGTTGCCCTTTAACTTGTCAATGATATAAATGAACGGAAATGAATATGTTATGGCTATAAAGATAATCACTACAACTTGAATTTGTTTGTTAAATATTTTGTGATTAAGTGTTATAACTTGAAGATAATGCATGTAAATTGGTAAATAAACGAGCATGATAAGATAAGTATGAATCATATGAACCTTATGTGAGCTTTAGAACTTTATATACATCTTTGATGAGTGATTCATAAGTTCTTTGTTTAAATTGATATACATATGCCTCATAACTGCTTGCCATAGTTTTTAATGAACTCTAGAGTACTAGAACTTGTTCTATATGATTTTCAAAGCTTTTAAGTCAATAAACTCTCTGATTTTGGAAATGATTAAGGCATTAGGGTTAACACCACAAATTCAAACATCCATGTTCCCTATTTTGTGCGCACGAGTTGCGACCCCTTTAGTTATACCCCTTTTGAGCCCACATTAAGCCTTTCTTTCATCACCATGATTATCTAAACACTTGAGCTTAGTATAGACATCATTTACCCTTGTTCTAAGAACTCGGTTGAAGATATAAAGATTGTGTAAGGAGAAAATAATGATGTTGAAAAGACTTTTCTGTGAATTATTTGGATTTACCGACTCAAGCTTTGTTGTATTGTTGACACATGTTATTACCTTGATATAAAAAAATCAAAAAAATCAAAAAAAAAGAGAAAAAAAAAAGTTGAGTCTCGATCAAGGTAATAAGGTTTGGTTATGTAATGTTTGAGTTAAGTCCCTTACATTTGTAAATTCGACACAAAGAATGATTGTGAGGCCCAACATGATGAAATTAGGCCTATGTTCGAAGGGATGGATTACTGACATCATTGCACTAAGGTTGGGAAGTTATGATACGTTTTGGGAGCCTATTGAGTCTTGGAACGAATTGAGCACCACTTGTCCTATATTTTTCCTTGCCTCTAAACTTAGCCCCATTACAACCTTCGTAAAGACCTTATGACCCTTAAGATGGTAAATTTTGATTAGTGTAGTCAATCACTTGAGTAAGCTTATGGTTTTGGTTTATTGGCGCAAGTATGTTTTGTTTTTATCTTGAGGTGTTTGTTTGAGATTTTGCAAAAGTACTTCATTTCGATTATGTGAGTATTTCTCACATACTTTGAGTGCAAACACAAACCCTTACAAATTGAGTGAATTTATGAGTGCATATCCTTGTGAGTTGATTCATACTCGTTTTACTCATGTTGAGATCCAATTCACCATATTTACTCATTATCTTACTTGTTGAAACATTTTGTCACCATGTATTAACTCTTGAATTCCATATGCTTAAATGATTTAAGTGAAAATCTTTTATGCCATGATAATAATGAAATATAGAGACTAGTAAAGTTTAGTTTTAGTATTTGCTAGGGACTAGCAAAGTTTAAGTGCGGGGGTATTTGATAGGTCGTTAATTAAGCATTATTTTATACCCTTTATACTTGACTTTTAATATTAAAATAATAAATAATTAGATAAAATAATTTATTTTGTAATATTTTTGTAGAAATAAATAAATCTTGTAATTTGGAGCATTTTGGCGAAAGAATCGTCTCGCTCGGAATTATAACGAATAAATTATGGACGAAATTCGGTGGAAATATTAATTAAGTTATAAATTAATTTTCATTTTATTTCTGCAGCCCAAATCCATTCTAAATTAAAAGTCCAGACCAGCCTGCTGAAGCCCAGGCCTGCGTTCTACAGCCCAAACCGTGCTGCCCAGCACAGTCATTCCACTCAGCCCAAGTTGCATCAGCCAGCAGCCCTGTACCGATGCGCTTCCCATCTTCTCGACGCGCGTGTACCGAACGAGACTCACACCTTCAGCGCGCGCCTACCGACGACAGCCTCTGCACTCCAGCGAGCACCTGCCGGCCACACCTCCATCTTTCCAGCGCAGCTTGCCGAAATATTCGTCCTTCTCCAGCCTGGGCACACCGAAAGTTTTGCCAGCTTTTCCAGCACATGTTGCCGACCCACTGCACCTCTTTTTCAGCCACATTACAGCAAAAACCCATCCCTAAATTCATCATTTCCATCACTTATTAATGTCCTAGTTTATTGTTATTTTTATATTTTTATTTTGTATTTTTTTAATTATTTTTGGTAGCTTTTTCCCCTTGTAAATAGGGGTTCAATTCTTGTAACAAGGAGTCCCCCATTAGTTCCATTCTTCCATTTGTTTCATTTTTCTTAGTTTTTAGTTCTTGGTTTAGTTCTTTTGTTTCTCTCTTTTGAGAGACATTTTTGGGGACCATTTTAACTTCTTGTAGATTTTCTCATTAATTAGTTTCCTTTTAATTCTTATTCTTAATTTATGTTACTTTTATTTTCCTTAATTTCATTTCTTCTTTACTTTGTTCTTTGTGATATTTCTTTGAGATCTCTTAAACACATTTTATGTTTTCCTTAAGAAATACCTAGACCAAGTAATTCTAAGGCAATTCAAGAGTTTTAAGACCGAATTCCTCGTATTTCATCTTCCATCTTCACAAGTTTCCTGCCGCTGTTCGGTGATTCTTGTGAAAATCCATACTTTTCTACTTAAATTCTTGTTATTGTTATTGGTTTTACTTATAATTCAATATATGTGTTGGTATTTTCTTTCTAACATTTGTAAGTAAGAATGCAATCTCCATTCGTTTTACTTTTTGAATTTCTTTTACTTCATATGTTTTAGTGCCTAAACTTCAATTCGAAGCTAAATTTTGATCCGCTGTTCGGGGCATTTAGAATAGAGTTGAAGAGATTTAATGTTTGATCGCTGATCGGCGCATTAAATCATTAACTTAAGGTGAATCATATTGTAAGTAATAATCCGCTGTTCGGTGCATTTATAATAAGAAAAATGTATGCATGTATTGGAGATGATTAAGGTAAGATTTCGTGATTGGTTCCATATAAGCATGATGTTAGAGTTTTGGTAAAAATGTAACAACCCGTACCTTCGGGAAGGGTAAAAATGTAATTTTGTAAAAAGTTTTGTATCTAAAGGACGATTTTGCCCTTGTGAATAGTAGGCCAAAAGTTGACTTTTTGAATTACCGATTGGATGACTGTTGACCTTTGACCGTGACGTAGTTAGGGACGTCACGAGTCCGTAGACAGGTGGCAGGTTCGATTCGGACAATCGGAGAAAAAGTTATGACGTTCGGAAGATTGAGGGCGTTACCGTAAATTCGATTAATTGTGGAAAATGTTGACTTTTTGGAGGACTTGTGATTTTCACGTAGATGGAGGACCGTTAGATAGGTCTCGACGTCATGAGTACAACGACAGGCGGCACGCTGTCATCGGACGTCGGACGAAGCAGTTATGGGTCTGGAAAGTGTGAGGGTAAAATGGTAATTTATGCATGAAGGGTATTTTAGTCTTTTCCCTCAGCCCAATCAGATAAGGGCAAGTGGCAGGGATATTTTGGGCTGAACCATGGGGTGATGGACACGTGGGGGACACTAGATGGTTCCAGGAATTACTAAAGTGAGCACGGCCACACTTTGCACGATTTCAAACCATACATCGTGCTTGAACACACAGAAAACAGAGAGAAGAGATTGGAGAGACAGTGATCGATTTAGGGGGTGAGTGAGTGAAGAGTGCACTGAGAGAGTGACAGAGAGGCAAGGCGGAGCTGGTGATCGTGTTTTGGTGGAGGAATCGTGCCCGGAGACACGGTGGTGGTGCGGCGGACTTCTGAGGAAAACAGGGAGGTTGTGAGACAAGGGCGGTAGTTGTGCCGTGTGGTGGTTCAAACCAAGACCGTGGGAGGTTCAGGTGGCTACAGGGAGTCCAACGAACACCGTGGCACGCGGCGGTGCACACGGCGGAGACGGAATCGAAAGGTAAGCTTCAATCCTCCGTTTTTCCGTGAATTTCAATTCGAAAGTCGTGGAGTTGGGCTTAGAGTCGAGGGATTTGGAGGCCAGGGTGAGACTCTTGGAGGTCCCAGGAGTCATTTGGTTGTGGTGCCGTGCCGGGGGAGGACCTGGGCGGCCGGCGGCCAAAACAGGGGCCACGGACCGTCTGTTTCGAGGCCGTGAACAGTGGGTTTTAGGCCGTGGTTCTTCGATGTTAGGACTGGGTTAGATTGCTTAGGATGGGACGAAGCTCCTGGGATTGGTTTGGACGGAATTGTGGATGAACGGAGGAGAGCCGGTCACGCCAGTTCAACTGTGCTGAATCGGGTGACTCGAGGAAGGAGAAACACTGTAGCAGGCGCGTGAGGCCCACGTGCAGCCACTTTGGGCGGCGCGTGGAGGTGCGTGGGGAGGATTCCGGCCAAGCTTCCAACATGGGTTTGGTTCTAAATGTCTTAAGGAATTCATTGGTATGGTTTTCGGGTGAATCAGACGATGTTAGGAGGTTGTTCCGGAATCCGAACGGTTTAGGGTCTAGGATTAAAATATTAATAAATTCCCGAAAAATTGGGGAAATTAGGGTTAGTATCCTTAATGTGTTTGTGGCCCTATTTGGTGCATATTGACAGGACGGGAGGCACCCGAGACGGTCGAGGAGCGCACGGAGCGCGATTGACTCGTCCTGATTTGTGAGTGGACTCTTTCTTTTCTTTCGAGCATGCCTAACTGTTTTTATTGATGTTTTATGATATTCAATGCGTTTTATGCTTCTTAATGATGATTATATGTGGTTGATATGTTTGCACGTTTTCGAGACATTTCCGAGATTTTACACGTTTTTCGAGAAAAGCTGGTTTTCGGACGTTGATGCCATATTTGAGGATTTCAATCTATAAATGTTTTCTGATGATGATAAATGGGTTATGAAATATGATTTGTGATTATACGTGATTTTTGGTATAAAAGTGGATTTCCGGATTTGGGTTCGGAATGTCGGTTCTGAACGCCGGAAGGGCTTCGAACCGGGGATTTCGAATTCGAGTTTGGCGATGGATTTCGAACTGGTTTTCCACTGGATTTGGATTGGATTTGCTGGATCTGGATAGGGGTTTAAAGACCCGGACATTGTTTGACGGGGGACGGGCCCGGATTGAGTTTAAAGACTCGGATATTTACGATATTACCCTCATAGGCCTATTGAGTTTAAAGACCCGGGAGTTTAAAGACTCGGAATTAGGTTTGAGGCCTGGTTGAGTTTAAAGACTCGGATAGGTCTAGCAGGTTTGATCGAAAATGATGATTTGATGATCATGGTTTATGCGATGGTTTTTCTGATATACATACTATGAATTCTATATCCGTTTTATAGTGCTTCTGTTTCTTATGATGTTTCATGTTATGATTTTCTAATACTTAGTTGGGCATGCATGTTTTGAAAACGGAGGGAAGAAATATTATTATTTTCCTTAACTTTGATTTGATGATAAACTGATTTTAAAACTTATATCTATTCTAGTCCACTCACACTTTTGGTTTAAATTTTCCCTCCAGGTCGTGGTGATAGCGCTGGGGTGAACGTTGAGGCAGATATCGAGGCATAGAGCTTTTGACGTTCTTCCGTTGCGAGACTAGCATTGTAGGATTTTTGTGCCCATTTTGTAGAACTATGCTCTGACTTACAGTTGTATATATTTACTCCTTCGTCTGATAGTTATTCTTATTGTAGTATTGAGGTTATTTTGGTACTTTAGGTGTGATTGTCACACAGGAGCAGGGTTCGTCCCGGGTATCGTGGCGATATTTGGGACGGGTCCTGACAATTGGTATCAGAGCATAGGTTTGTCGGCTTGTGTCGTATCTAGGTTGTTTTACTAACTCTATTCCTCTTTCAGCGTACGTTCGATCATGCCTCCGAGACGTGAACCCCCTCCACGACCTGAAGATGAAGCGGCGAGAGGGACTGAGAGTGCTTCGATTGAGAGAGCCCAGCGGCTCGGGGCTACCACCTTCAGCGGTGGGGCCGATCCAGAGGAAGCTCACCGATGGATCACCCGGCTCGAGCGTATTTTTGGGGTGATGCATTGTCCTCCAGAGGACCGGGTCTTGTTGGCTACGTTTCTGTTGGATGGAGCAGCGTATGAGTGATGGTATACGCTGGAGTTGTCCGGCTGGGACGCACATACGGTGACGTGGGAGACTTTCCGGGAGCGGTTTCTAGACCAGTATTATCCCCGCTCTTTCCGGGATGCTAAAGAGGCAGAATTTCTTCAGTTGAAGCAAGGGAACATGACAGTCGCCGAGTATGAGCAGAGATTCCAGATGCTATCCCGATTCGCTCCTGCCTTTGTGGCAACCGAGGCGGAGAAGTGCCGTCGATTCGAGTTGGGTCTTCGAGGAGAGATTAGAGCCATTGTGACAGCCGGCTCTTTTGCTACATTCCGGGAGTTGTCTGATGCTGCTGTCAAGGTGGAGGCCAGTTTGCCTGCTAGGCCACAGTACTCGGGCAGTGTGCGATGCCGAGAGCATTCATTCCCTGGAGCATTGAGTCAGAGGACCCTGAAGCGGGGTAATTTTGGTGGTTCGTCATCGGCTGGTGGAGCCCGGTTTGGCAGACCAGGCAGTTTTCAGGGCTCTGGATTTCGGGGAGCTAGGGCACAGCCGACTCCTCAGGCGAGTGCTACTTCTATTGCTTCTACTGGGAGGCAGACCGGTGGACCCAGTAGGGATTCTTGCTACTACTGTGGAGAGCGAGGACACTTTCGGAGGGAGTGCCTGACAGGACCCAACCCAATCCCCCGGGGATTAGTGCGGGATGACCCTGCTCCCGTCTGACACGAAGTGTCAGACAAGGGATATTTCTGACCTTTGCCCTCCCGGGCTATCAGAGTACGCTAGGATCCGGAGGAGGTATGTGATACCTCGATCTCTGCTACAGTCCACACCGTCACACGATCCCAACTAACCGTCACACGATCAACTCTAACGTACTAATACGTTAATCCTTTCATAGGGTCCCACACTGTCAACCTTGACAGAATTATGGTAACACCGGCATCAAGTGCCGAATCAAGACATTTCACGAGTCAATCCCACTAACTATCGCACCGGCACCCTAACTATCAGGTTGACCACGAACTGTAGCCCCTTGAGATATCACATCCTCGACCTGCGTACATTCCAAGAGCTCCGCGGTTGCTCGAATAGAGACAACCCCGCTCTGACAAGCAATCCTATGCTCTGATACCACATTGACAGGACCCAACCTAATCCCCCGGGGATTAGTGCGGGATGACCCTGCTCCCGTCTGACACGAAGTGTCAGACAAGGGATATTTCTGACCTTTGCCCTCCCGGGCTATCAGAGTACGCCAGGATCCGGAGGAGGTATGTGATACCTCGATCTCTGCTACAGTCCACACCGTATCCAACCTGAAGGGTATTAAAAACAGAAAGACTGTGAGTGGACAAAAATAAAGAATTTATAAAAACATTTCATCAAAGACCTTTATACCCTCCACTAAAAAGCATGCATGCATAGTAAAACCATTTATCCAAACACATATGTTAAAACATCCACAATTAGGGTCTCAACCCCAAAATTCTGTAAATACAAGTTATACGGGCTCCTGCCCAAAACCATTTACAGAAAACCATAACACAGTGAACATATGAGGGATCTCAGCCCAAAACCATTTATCATCATAAAACATAATTTCCCAAACCAATTTAAATAATGTTTATCCCTTATATTCATATCCAGAACCTGTCACGGTAAAATAGAGCTACACGTGTGCTAACCGGGGTCTCAAACCCAAGTCTCTCCAGGGTCCACCCAGGTCAATGTCCGTAGATCAATGACCCTCCCTGGAGGTAACGAACCATGCCCATCCTGAGAGTAAGGAACCCAACTAGGGGGCGACTCCACTCAGTCAGTGCTCCGTGACTACTCCGGGGTCCACCCAGGCCAACGACCCTCCCCGGAGGAGACAATCATATATAAAGGATGGAATATGAAAAACCTTTTGAAATCATTCTTTAAATCTTTCCAGGATTCATGCCCGGCCCCCATAAGCCGTCATGAACCATAAAATCCTTTCATGGGTTCATGCCGGTTCCCATAAGCCGTCATGACCCGTAAATCCATTTCAGGGGTTCATGCCGGTTCCCATAAACCGTCATGACCCGTAAAAACCATTTGTAATACATAACTGGGCCCTATGCCCGAATCCACATACAAACTGGACCTCAAGTCCGATTCGTAAACCAACTGGGCCTCCAGCCCGACTCCGTAAATCAAATGGGTCTCGAACCCGAGTTTACCTTTTCGAATCCAAAACCATTTCATGAAATCATATCCAAAACCCCAGGTATGGAAAATCAGTGTAAAACCGAAAAATCTCGATTTACGTGCAAGCACGTAAATTGCCTCGAAATACGTGAAACCGTATAATTCACAAATATCCAAATAAACATTATCAAATCACATTCAATATCCTTTTGGAAATCCAAAACCATTTCATTTAGACCAATAAAGACCTACAGCCCCGTATAGGCACCGTATAGGGCCGAAACTTGGAAATACGTGCCTATACGTAACCGCACATCCAAATGCACTCATGGCATCACAAACAAGTATTTAAACATATAATAAACATTTATGCATGCACCAATTTAGAAAACAAGGTCCACTCACAGACCGTCCGAGCTGCCGCCTCGATTTGCATGTCATTCGGCTCCCCGAGCCGATCACCATTACCGGGACTCACAAACCTGTCCAAATTTTAATAGAAGGTTAATAACTACTTAATTAACCTCCCATCAAAGCCCCGTAATTTTCCCGAACTTTTAACTATTTTTAAGCCTACCCTAAACCTTCCGACACCCCGAGAACTATAGAAACGATGTCCGATTGACGCGAGACCAGTCCCAAAATCTTCGTTACATCGAATAGAAGATTTCCCGTGTTGAACACTTTCCCAAATTATGGCCCACGCGTCCTCACGAGCCCCTAGAAAGTCGAAAATACTGTTCATCGGCACTAACCTCCAGCAAACCGGTTTTACTGTTCATGGCCGGTTCACCTGGTTTGGCCGGTCCAACTGGACCGGCGTGACCGGTTCACAGCCCTAGACACCCCATTTTTCATCCTAGTTCTTCCTTTTTGGTTCCTTTCATCATATTTTGGTGTTTTCTATCCATTCCAATCCTTAAAACAACCTAAAAACCGCCTAAACCCATGGTTCGATTTTGAACCAAACGGTTCAAAGTTCCCAAAACTCTCCCATGGCTACCCAGCCATCCCAAGCTTCCTTAAACCTTCCTAACATGTCCCTAGCAACCTAACGGACTCATTAAAACCATTAAAAACCAACCATAACAACAAAAATGGAAAAATGGGTCAAAATGGACTAACCGTGAACCTCACGGGTTCTTCCTCCTCTCGCCGCCGTGGACGGCGGTTCTGGCCGCCCAGCAACCTCCTCAGCCTCCCTGGTCCTCTGCCTGGTCATGGGTGAAGAGTGGATGGGTTTTGGGTTGCACGGATGGGAGGAAAATGGGTGAGATCGGGTGGGTGTTTTGTGTGTGTTTGAAATGGAGAAAGGAAATGCACGGTGCATGAAGGAAAAGGAATGGCCTGTGGATGGGTGACACTTGTCACTCATCCATAGGGTAGGAACTAAATATCTGGGACCCACTAAAGTCCAAAAGTTAACTCGTTTCGTAATTCGTGCAATAGTGCATTTGAACTTCCGTGAACCGTAACTTCGTCGTCGAACGTCCGAATTCGACGTGCCGCCTGTCTACGGATTCGTATCGTCCTTATCTACGTAGTAGTCCTCGGCCCTTGGCCATCAGAAATCCCGGTCAAAAAGTCAACATTTGACTCCTCTTTAACTAAAATTACCAAAATGCCCCTAAACTTCCGAATGTCATAACTTCCTCCTCGAACGTCGGAATTGAACGTGCCACCTGTCTATGAACTCGTGACATCACGAACTACGTCAAGGTCATCGGTCAAAGTCCATTTGACCACCCGATTGAAAAGTCAACGTTTTGCCACGACTAGGGGCAAAACAGTCATTTCACATCGTTCGTCCGATTTCGCTCTACTAATCACGGATTAACCTCACTAATCGTGATTAGTCACTAATCTAATCATGGAATTTGGGACGAGTCGTTACAATGCCCGTTGTTAGTGCAGGAGGGTGGAGCAGGCCGAGGTGCAGCAGAACCCGGGCGGAGTACTGCTTCAGTGTCAGGGGCAGCAGGCCCTAGGGGTGGCGGTGGTGTCACGAGCAGTTCTAGGGGGCGCGGTAGGTCATCAGGACCTCAGGCGCGAGTTTTTACTATGACCCAGCAGGAGGCCAGATCAGCACCGGGAGTGGTGACAGGTACACTCACCATACTCGGTCACACTGTTTTTGCTTTGATAGATCCCGGGGCGACCCATTCCTTTATAGCTCGGAGTTGTAGTTTGGTGACGTAGAGGGAGGTGTCTACCTTGGATTGTGCTTTAGGGGTGAGTACACCTACTGGAGAGGTGTTGGTAGTGACTCAGGTGTTGAGAGAGTGTCCGGTGATGGTAGGCGAGGTTGAGTTAATGGCAGATTTGTTAGTCTTGAATCTACGGGACTTTGATGTTATTTTGGGTATGAACTGGTTGACGAGACATCATGCTTCTATCGAATGTTTCGATAGGAGAGTGACTTTTCGGAGTCCAGGATTACCAGAGATTACGTTTCAGGGGGATCAGCGTGCACTTCCTACTGGAGTTATTTCGGCACTTGAGGCTAGCAAGCTGTTGTGTAAGGGGTGTCAGGGTTACATAGCCCATGTGGTGGATACTCGTGCTACGCCAGTGAGGGCGGAGGATATACCAGTGGTGCGGGAGTTTCCCGATGCTTTTCCCGAGGAGTTGCTAGGATTACCACCTCATCGAGAGATTGAGTTCACGATTGATCTTTTACCAGGTACACAGCCTATCTCACAGACTCCTTATCGCATGGCACCTGCAGAATTGAGGGAACATAAGGCCCAGTTGCAAGAGTTGGTCGATATAGGATTCATTCGACCGAGCATGTCACCTTGGGGAGCACCTGTATTATTTGTCAAGAAGAAGGACGGAGGGTTGAGATTGTGTGTTGACTATAGACAGTTCAATAAGGTAACCATTCGGAATAAGTATCCTTTACCCCGGATTGATGATTTGTTTGACCAGTTAAAGGGAGCACAGTATTTTTCGAAGATTGATCTTCGCTCCGGCTACCATCAGTTATGGGTCAAAGATGAGGATGTACCGAAGACAGCCTTTCGGACCAGGTACGGTCATTACGAGTTTGTTGTGATGCCGTTTGGATTGACTAATGCCCCAGCAGCTTTTATGGACCTCATGAACCGAGTGTTCCGGTCGTATTTGGATCGTTTTGTGATTGTCTTCATTGACGACATTTTGGTGTATTCGAAGAGTGCAAAGGCGCACGAGAAACATCTGAGGATAGTGCTTGAGACCTTGAGAGAGCATCAGTTGTATGCAAAGTTGAGTAAGTGCCAGTTTTGGTTGACCAGTGTTGGATTCTTAGGCCATGTGATTTCAGCCGAGGGTATCAGAGTGGATCCTCAGAAGGTTGAGGCGGTAGCAAATTGGGAACAGCCCAAGACGGTGACAGAGATCAGGAGTTTTCTGGGTTTGGCAGGTTATTATCGGCGTTTTATTGAGGGCTTTTCTATTCTTGCTACTCCGTTAACAAGGTTGACTCGGAAAGGAGTTCGATTTGAGTGGGATGAGGAATGTGAACAGAGATTCCAGGAGCTTAAAAGGCGGTTGACATCTGCTCCTGTGTTGGCCCTTCCAGACGACAGTGGGGAGTTCGAGGTGTACAATGACGCTTCTTTACAAGGTTTGGGTTGTGTCTTGATGCAGCACGGGAAAGTGATTGCTTATGCTTCCCGGCAATTGAAACCCCATGAGATGAACTACCCTACACATGACTTGGAACTGGCGGCGGTGGTTCATGCACTGAAGATTTGGCTGCATTACTTGTACGGCGAGAGGTGCAGGATTTTCACGGACCACAAGAGTTTAAAGTATTTGTTCACTCAGAAGGAATTGAATCTGAGACAGCGCCGATGGTTGGAGTTGCTTAAGGACTACGACTGTACTATTGAGTATCACCCAGGGAAGGCTAATGTGGTAGCCGATGCTTTGAGCAGGAAGTCAGCTAGTTCTTTGTCATATCTGAGGACGGTACGATTACCTTTGTTGGTTGAGCTCCGCAGGCTGGGAGTAGAGTTGAATGTGGATGATCAGGGAGCACTTTTGGCGAGTTTCCACGTGCGACCTGTTTTGATTGATCAGGTTATTGATGCTCAGTTTGGGGACCCCATTTTGGGCATCATTCGGATTGAGGTCGAGGCTGGAGAGAGACAGGACTTTAAGATTCGCGAGGATGGAGCCTTGGTTAAGGATGGGCGATTGTGTGTACCCGAGGATGAAATGTTAAAGAAGGTGATACTGGATGAGGCTCATTGTTCAGCTTATGCGATGCATCCTGGTGGGACCAAGATGTACCGTACCCTTCGAGAGCATTACTGGTGGTCGGGGATGAAACGTGAGATTGTAGAGTATGTCAGTAGATGCTTGATTTGTCAGCAGGTGAAAGCTGAGCGGCAGAGACCCTATGGAGCAATGCAACCTTTGCCGATTCCCGAGTGGAAATGGGATTACCTGACGATGGATTTTGTGTTCAAGTTGCCCAGAACACCGAAGGGACACGATGGCGTGTGGGTGATTGTGGATAGACTTACGAAGTCTGCTCATTTCTTGCCAGTACGGGAGAACTTCAGGTTGGTGCAGTTTGCACAGTTGTTCATCGACGAGATTATTCGGCTGCATGGGATTCCAGAGTCGATAGTATCTGACAGAGATCCGAGATTTACTTCCCGATTTTGGCAGAGCTTACAGGAAGCTTTTGGGACAAAGTTGCATTTCAGTACTGCATTTCATCCTCAGACCGATGGGCAGTCTCAGCGGACCATTCAGATTCTCGAGGACATGATGCGAGCTTGTGTTTTGCAGTTTCAGGGTACTTGGGAATCCCATTTGCCTTTGATGGAGTTCGCCTACAATAACAGTTATCAGGAGAGCATTGGGATGGCTCCTTACGAGGCTTTGTATGGACGACAGTGTCGGACTCCATTGTGTTGGACTGAGGTTGGTGAGAGGAGATTGACTACTTCTGAGCTGGTAGATCTTATACAGGAAAAAGTGGCACTGATTCAAGATCGACTGAAGGCAGCTCAGGACCGACAGAAGAGCTACGCCGACCGTAGGATCGGAGATTTGGAGTTTGCAGTAGGAGACTGGGTTTTCTTGAAGTTATCTCCTTGGAAGGGAATAGTACGGTTTGGCAGACGGGGGAAGTTGAGTCCTCGTTACATTGGACCTTATGAGATTTTAGAGCGGATTGGTCCTGTTGCTTATCGATTGGCTTTACCAGCAGACTTGGAAAAGGTACATAATGTCTTCCATGTTTCTATGCTTCGGAAGTACTTACGGGATGATTCACATGTTCTGGAAGCACAACCTGTTGAACTGAGGGAAGACTTGAGTTTTGAAGAGCAGCCTGTAGCGATTTTGGACCGGAAGGATAAAGTTTTACGATGGAAGACGGTTCCCTTAGTTAAGGTATTGTGGAGAAATCATCAAGTGGAAGACGCTACCTGGGAACCCGAGGCCTTAATGCGTGAACAGTACCCTTACTTATTTCACTGAATTTCGGGGACGAAATTCTTTTTAGGGGGGTAGATTGTAACAACCCGTACCTTCGGGAAGGGTAAAAATGTAATTTTGTAAAAAGTTTTGTATATAAAGGACGATTTTGCCCTTGTGAATAGTAGGCCAAAAGTTGACTTTTTGAATTACAGATTGGATGACTGTTGACCCTTGACCGTGACGTCGTTAGAGACGTCACGAGTCCGTAGACAGGTGGCAGGTTCGATTCGGACAATCGGAGAAAAAGTTATGACGTTCGGAAGATTGAGGGTGTTACCGTATATTCGATTAATTGTGGAAAATGTTGACTTTTTGGAGGACTTGTGATTTTCACGTAGACCGAGGACCGTTAGATAGGTCTCGACATCCTGAGTACAACGACAGGCGGCACGCTGTCATCGGACGTCGGACGAAGCAGTTATGGGTCTGGAAAGTGTGAGGGTAAAATGGTAATTTGTGCATGAAGGGTATTTTAGTCTTTTCCCTCAGCCCAATCAGATAAGGGCAAGTGGCAGGGATATTTTGGGCTGAACCATGGGGTGATGGACACGTGGGGGACACTAGATGGTTCCAGGAATTACTAAAGTGTGCACGGCCACACTTTGCACGATTTCAAACCGTGCATTGTGCTTGAACACACAGAAAACAGAGAGAAGAGATTGGAGAGACAGTGATCGATTCAGGGGGTGAGTGAGTGAAGAGTGCACTGAGAGAGTGACAGAGAGGCAAGGCGGAGCTGGTGATCGTGTTTTGGTGGAGGAATCGTGCCCGGAGACACGGTGGTGGTGCGGCGGAGTTCTCAGGAAAACAGGGAGGTTGTGAGACAGGGGCGGTAGTTGTGCCGTGTGGTGGTTCAAACCAAGACCGTGGGAGGTTCAGGTGGCTGCAGGGAGTCCAACGAACACCGTGGCACGCAGCGGTGCACACGGCGGAGACGGAATCGAAAGGTAAGCTTCAATCCTCTGTTTTTCCGTGAATTTCAATTCGAAAGTCGTGGAGTTGGGCTTAGAGTCGAGGGATTTGGAGGCTAGGGTGAGACTCCTGGAGGTCCCAGGAGTCATTTGGTTGTGGTACCGTGCCGAGGGAGGACCTGGGCGGCTGGCAGCCAAAACAGGGGCCACGGGCCGTCTGTTTCGATGCCGTGAACGGTGGGTTTTAGGCCGTGGTTCTTCGATGTTAGGACTGCGCTAGATTGCTTAGGATGGGACGAAGCTCCTAGGATTGGTTTGGACGGAATTGGTGGATGAACGGAGGAGAGCCGGTCACGCCGGTTCAACTGTGCTGAACCGGGTGACTCGAGGAAGGAGAAACACTGTAGCAGGCGCGTGAGGCCGACGCGCAGTCACTTTGGGCGGCACGTGGAGGCGCGTGGGGAGGATTCCGGCCAAGCTTCCAACATGGTTTTGGTTCTAAATGTCTTAAGGAATTCATTGGTATGGTTTTCGGGTGAATCAGACGATGTTAGGAGGTTGTTCGGGAATCCGGACGGTTTAGGGTCTAGGATTAAAATATTAATAAATTCCCAAAAAATTGGGGAAATTAGGGTTAGTATCCTTAATGTGTTTGTGACCCTATTTGGTGCATATTGACAGACGGGAGGCACCCGAGACGGTCGAGGAGCGCACGGAGCGCGATTGACTCGTCCAGATTTGTGATTGGACTCTTTCTTTTCTTTCGAGCATGCCTAATTGTTTTTATTGATGTTTTATGATATTCAATGCGTTTTATGCTTCTTAATGATGATTATATGTGGTTGATATGTTTGCACGTTTTCGAGACATTTCCGAGATTTTACACGTTTTTCGAGAAAAGCTGGTTTTCGGACTTTGATGCCATATTTGAGGATTTCAATCTATAAATGTTTTCTGCTGATGATAAATGGGTTATGAAATATGATTTGTGATTATACGGGATTTTTGGTATAAAAGTGGATTTCCGGATTTGGGTTCGGAATGTCGGTTCTGAACGCCGGAAGGGCTTCGAACCGGGGATTTCGAATTCGAGTTTGGCGATGGATTTCGAACTGGTTTTCCACTGGATTTGGATTGGATTTGCTGGATCTGGATAGGGGTTTAAAGACCCGGACATTGTTTGACGGGGGACGGGCCCAGATTGAGTTTAAAGACTCGGATATTTACGATATTACCCCCATAGGCCTATTGAGTTTAAAGACTCGGGAGTTTAAAGACTCGGAATTAGGTTTGAGGCCTGGTTGAGTTTAAAGACTCGGATAGGTCCAGCAGGTTTGATCGGAAATGATGATTTGATGATCATGGTTTATGCGATGGTTTTTCTGATATACATACTATGAATTCTATATCCGTTTTATAGTGCTTCTGTTTCTTATGATGTTTCATGTTATGATTTTCTAATACTTAGTTGGGCATGCATGTTTTGAAAACGGAGGGAAGAAATATTATTATTTTCCTTAACTTTGATTTGATGATAAACTGATTTTAAAACTTATATCTATTCTAGTCCACTCACACTTTTGGTTTAAATTTTCCCTCCAGGTCGTGGTGATAGCGCTGGGGTGAACGTTGAAGCAGATATCGAGGCATAGAGCTTTTGACGTTCTTCCGTTGCGAGACTAGCATTGTAGGATTTTTGTACCCATTTTGTAGAACTATGCTCTGACTTACAGTTGTATATATTTACTCCTTCGTCTGATAGTTATTCTTATTGTAGTATTGAGGTTATTTTGGTACTTTAGGTGTGATTGTCAGACGGGAGCAGGGTTCGTCCCGGGTATAGTGGCGATATTTGGGACGGGTCCTGACAAAAAATATGTGTTTGAAGAAAGTTCACTAGTACAAAGGTTAAAGTAGAAGTAGAATTAAGCATTTAATTATTTTTACTTGTTTTATTTATTTTATATTTACAACTCTTTTCAAAAACCCCCTTTTTATTCTTTATTCTTTTATTTTTTTTATTTTTTTATTTTTTAATTCTTTTATTCTTTGATTCCTTTTATTCTTTATTCTTTTATTTTTTTTATTTTTTTATTTTTTATTCTCTTATTCATCTATTCTCAATTTATTAATTCTTTGATTATTTAATTCTTTGATTGTTTAATTCTTTAATTCATTATTCTTTTATTCATCTCACACTAACACATTATTAATGTTCCCTAATTTCCTCGGTTAAGAACGATCCCTATTTACCAATACTACATCTATACAAAAAGGGTTTAAATTGTATAACACTCAAATTATGTGTTTAATTTAATGCGTAGTTTGGGCGTTGTCATCGGGTCATCACCCAACATGGATTCGGCCATGCTCCACTGAAGCCCTCAAGCCAGCTCCTACACATATATATAGGAGCATGTCGGTCTTGTTTAGGGAGGAAAAGTCCAAAGTTTTTTGGCAAGTGTTAACCCTCAAAATATCTTGCAAGAAAAAAGACCAAAATGCCCTTCAAGCAAAAATTAGCAAAATGCCCCTAATCGTTTTCGACTTGTATCGAAAACATTCGACTTCCGATTTTGACATACTACCTATCTACAGACTTAGGGCGCTGGGACTTATGCAACGGTCCTTACTGATCCCTAGAGAATGTCTAGGTCAAAAAGTCAACCTTTTGACCTTCATAGGTAAAATCATAATTTTTGTTTTTTCTCAAAATTCTGGGTCATTACACTTGCCCCTTCTTGTCCTATAATGGGTTTGAGGGTTCCAATAACAGCCTAGCATCCTTAACTAGACACTAGGAACTTCAAAACTTCTTTGATGGTTCACACGCAATATTTGGACCTCACAGGTTTGGGTTCTATTCTCCCCATACTGGTATTTTCCTCTCGTTTTCTTCCTTTCTTTATCACATTTCTCTTCCTTCTGTATATTGCTCTGTTTTTCTCTCCTTTTTCCTCTGACTCTCATTTCTTCCTTGTTTCTCCATGTTTTCTTCTTTTCGGCCTTTTTCCACTGAATTCCATACACAGCTCTCAAAAATATATTTATGACAGAGACAGGTCGGTAGGGAGTGTGGGAGGGAAAAGCCTAGAAATCTCTAGACACATGTCACCATCAAAATATCTCCCATGTGAAATGACCAAAATACCCTTCATGACATAATTACCAAAATTCCCTTGCACTTTTTAAGCCCATAACGAACTCATTCGAACTCCACTTTTGGCCTACCACCCGTCAACACACTCAGGAGGTCGAGATCTTCATAATGCCCCGCACGAAACGTTCACAAGATCTCCCGATCAAAAAGTCAACATTTTAACCCCACCGGGACAAAATCGTCATTTTCCATTTTCTCGAATTTCCTTGTTGTTTAAATTAAGGATAATTATTAGAAATTATGACTGACGGAAGATAGTTAACTTATTCTGGAATTATGAATTTGGATTCAAAACTGAAACCGTACCAAACATATTTGGTACGATATGATACTATATCAATTTCATATTTTAGAATACCATACTGTATCGAACTGGTTAAAGTTACTTGGTACCGTTACTGTATTACCTACATACCGAACCGTACCAAATCATGCACAGAGCTACTTCGAACAGAATAAGAAGCAATGTGCAATAACAAATTCCTAATTCCTAATTTACATATTCTCATTTGAAATACCTATTATACCCTTGTGGTAACTATTCTTTTTACCCCATTCTAAATTTATTTCCCTTTTCTAATATTTGTAAACTGTAATATTTTTTTTCCCAAAACCCTCAGCTTTCAATATAGTAGACTATTGAATCAAACAATAGTGATTAAATTAATAAAATAAAAAACATAATAACTAATCGTATTTTCTACCCAATTCACGATGACTACAAATATATTTTATCCTAAAAAATTCAAAATAAAAAACAAAGCTCTTTCTTTCTATTTTTAGTTATCTTCTAGACTTCTATCATTTGTCATTGTATCAAAAGGTTTTCTTTTTGGCTGAGATAAAAAAGCTATTGTAATATAGATAAAATTAAAAATAAAAACAGAGAGGGAGAGAAGGTGGATTTTAACAATCGCTTTCTTTCCCCTCTCTACAAAAATATTCCTTATTCGGTGCGGACTGCGGTGCAACAAGTTGCAGGGGGGTTGAAAATAGAAACCCAAAAATCGAAGAAAACCAGACATCAACCAAAATAGAAATATGCCCAAAACCAGTACCCTAATTTATCACTTACTGATTCCTTCTTGTAATCTAACCAGACTTATGTATAATTATAATTATAAAAAAAAAATAGTAGAGTGAGTACACCTTCAAACGTCAAAACCCTCCCCCCCTTTTGATTTTCCGTGCATCCTTCTCTCGCTCCCCTCTCTCTCTCTCTCTCTCTCTCTCTCTCGCATCCATTTTCGGTAATTTCAATCAATCAATTTTGAGTACATAAAGAGTTTGCATAGAGCTCCCTTCAGTCTCATATTTGTGTATATTCACATGTAAATTAATCGAATTCTGTAAATTCTCTCAATCCATCTCATTTATCCAATCCCTTTTTTCTTTTTTCAACATATAAATATATATTCTATCTGGGGTTTTCGATATTTCGTGGTGCGATACAGAAATTGGCGGGAACCAACGGCCGAATTTCGTGATTCTGAGAACTGGGTTTGGGTCAGATTTCCTATTGGAATTGGAAATTTGTTACCTTCTCTCAAAGAATTATTGATGGCTAACCCATCGGGCAACCATCAAGAACCAAGCCACGCCTCCTCGTCGTTTAACGGCACCAACCCAAATAACGGAAACTCTGTACCCGTGTCGGCGCCGGAGAGTTCCGGTGCCGCCGTGGCCTTGAAACACAACCCGGGTATTTCTATGGATTGGAGCGCAGAGGAGCAGTCAATCCTTGAAGATGGGCTCGCCAAGTGAGTAGTAAATTTGGGGTTTTGTTGCACTCTTTAAAGTTCATTTAGATTATATTCAACTGTTTTTGAATTTCTTTTGTTTTGAATCATAACTGAATTGGAGGTTTTCTCGGGGGTGTTTGCCTCAACTGTGAAATTTCTTCAAGTTTTTGTGTTTTTTATTTTCTCGGTTTGTAGTTTTGTTATGTTGGAGTCAAATGGTAGGAGTTGATAAAATAATTTCTTTCCTGAATTTATTTATTTATTTTTATTTTGAATGCTGCCGTGGTTGGTGACACGAAATACTGCTTCTTGCATACGATCTGCTTGTTGTGATTACCATTTGTGTACAAGTAAATCATAGTTGGTTTGATACGGAACTTTATTAGGTTATTCAATTGTAGTTTTTTCATTAATTCTGCATACAGTTTCATTTAATATTGTATTTCGTCATCTCTTCTGAAAATATGTACGTAGACATAAGTGATATCAAGGTTTTGGAATTGTGGAAATTTATGAATATTTGTGAGCCTTAGTATAGCCTGCAATAAATTATTTGTAGTGAAGATTCATAATTGTTATGCATGTAGGACTTAAGCATGGTGTAGAGTGCAGTAGCCACTAACTGGTTCTAAGTTCCCTATGTTGAGCTTAAACTGCTGGTTCAGTACTGGTGGGATGGTATTTCAGTTTATGCCAGGGTATATACGGCAGTATACTTGAGAAGATGCTTGAATTATTTGATGAACCTTTCAAAAAAGAAAGTACTTTAAGCTTGTTATACAGGTCTAGTTTTCTAAGTATTTAATACATTGTAATTTTGATATGTCAAGTGGAGGGGAAGAATTCGATATTATGCACGTGCTCAGGACACATCCATAGTTATATTTTCTTCTCTTATAGTTGTTCATTTGGTTTCTTTCCTTATCTATTTAATAGAGTTTCAATCATGTGATATGCCCATAAAATTTCATTGGAGCTTGATATGGTCAAATTATTCTTGTAAATATCAGGAATTTGAAAATGGTCATTTTTTCTTTGTTTAGTAGCTTAAGAATATCTGACTCATGTCCTACTGCATGATCATTTGTTGAAATATGTCTAGTTATCATGGAGGTTTCCTTTGAGATAGTGTTGAAGCTGTCTCCTTCACTGTTAGTATGACGTGTTAGTAGGAATTTAGATTTCTGAACCTGTAGCTTGATGGAGAACAAGGCCAATTTTTACTAGTATACACATATTTTTTATGCCACGCTTGTTTTCTACTATTCGTTGATTTTCATTGATTTTGAAAGACTTCCGTAGTCTTTGGTGTTTTCAATGAAAGTTTCTTAGGCAAAATAAAAAATCCAAGTCTGCGAAATCTTGCTTCTCATTGCAGACAGAAACTGTTAGATTTCCTTTTTTAATCTTGAATTTGTACACGACCCACATGCTGGCACACACACACACTTGGAAGAAATTATTTTTGTTTCATAATCTGGAGCCAATTCCTTGTTACACATGCAGTTAGAAGGACTAGCCAAGCCGACTGAGAAAATGATCTTGCATCACAATAAAATGGTAGATTCAGTATTATTTTTATCCCAAATATGGCAAATACCAATAAAACCAATAAAACTTTGAACAACTATAAGCCTATTGGAGTTAGGAATACCCGAATATTTAGTAGTGGCAAACTAATCCTGAGATAAGCATTGAAATTCCATGTCTACAGTTTTAACCAATTTATAGTTCCTAGTTCTCTCCATGGTTCACGACCTTTAGATGTTTGGATAAACAGAAGGAAAAGCATAGGTACATCAAATCAATATATTTTTCGGAATGTAATATGTGGAATCCATCATCGAACCATACTGATATTGTGGTTAGGGAAAAAAAAAAACAATAATTTGAAAAGTGATGAAAAATCAATGGCAGCTTCTGGTATTGATGCATTGTAGGCTATTTCTTCTCATATATTCAGGTTTTGCTTATTAATTTTGACTGACTGTATCCTTTGTCGTTTGTTATTAATTTCCAGATGTTTATTGAAAATCTCCATGTTTTTCTATAGGTGACCACCATAATTTGAACATTATTCAACTTAATTTTCTTACCAAATGTGTGAGATTTGAATATATTCATAAATACAGTACTTATTAGGTTGTTTGTCGTTACAAATGAGCAAAATGTGTGCTCAAACCCAATAGATAAGTCATGTAAGTTACTCCAGACCTGGAAAAAGTAAACTAAAGACATGTAAGTTGCTGTTAATATGATTATTTTTTTACACTTTTCAGAGTGTTTTTTTGTGCTTTAGAATAAAGTCTTTTTTTGTTTCACTTATACACGAGTTGATCTAATTAATCTGTCTTGATATTTACCTTGCAGATATGCAACAGAAGTCACCTTAACCCGATACGCAAAGATAGCAATGCAGCTGCAGAATAAGACTGTCCGAGATGTGGCATTGCGTTGCAGATGGATGACTGTAAGATTTATAACTATCTATTTTTTTTTCTTCTTGGAGAGATATAAGTACCATTAATTTTTTTTACTGGAATTTTAATTATCTGTATTCAAATTACAAGACTTTGGATGGGTACAACTGTAGAAAGTTTAGTCCCCAGAATTGGTAGGCTGAAAATTTCTTGTGTTGGATCTATCAACTTAGCCTTTAAATGGTGTAATCTTTGCTTTGGGGATCTTGTACTTCCCGAGATTGATTGAAGAAAAATGCAAGGTTTATTTGGTCATTTAAGTTTTTGAAAATATCTTTTTATCTCTAAAACCTTGTCTGTTCGTGGATAGCAAACTATGTTCTACTAGCTGGTGGATTTCCCTTCCTACGAGAATGCAATTCACACAGTGCTAATAAATGTTTGTGACTTGAGTCTTTATTTGTTGATGAGTCCAGATTTGCTTTTTTGTTTCTTATTTCCGAGGAAGAAATTATTAACATGATATTTTTAGAATATCATTTGCAACATCCATAATTATTTCCTTTAATTTTTTACATCACAATTTTATGAGCAAGTGACTGCAACTAAGGAGAATGTAGATTGTATTGTTGCTAACCATGTCACAAAGTGTAGTATCAGAAATCCATAATGACTGATGAATTCGCAATAACATTAAGAATACTGGAACTTTCGTTTACCTTCCACTTTAATAAAAGAAAAGGGATATATGGTGACTTCCTCAAGTGGTTAGCGCTTCTGTGACCTAAAATGGAAGAACACCACCTACCACTGAATCCACCAATTAATGATTTTGATAGTGGTGTAGCCCCACATTCGTGGTCCTTTGTTCATGAAGTGACTGTTCTTAAGTTAACTGGGACTCTGAAGCTGTATGCTAGTTGTTGGCAGCCTATGTTCGTATCGTTGTACAGAAAGCCGTCCATATCCCACTATTAGATTGACCGCCCCCACCCCACAAAAAAAAAAAAGAAGTTCATACTGTTGTTAGAAGCGTATGTATTTTAGCATTTAGGTATAAACAAACTACAAATGATGCAAGTACATTACCATATTACTGAAGCCATTACCGGTTTGAAATACTCTTTAGTATCATTAAAATTGTATTTTGATAATTTTCTTGGTTCATTTCCTTTCCAGAAAAAGGAAAACAGCAAGAGAAGGAAGGAAGAACATAACTTGACAAGGAAAAGCAAAGATAAAAAGGTATGATCTCTACTCTTAGTCTGTCCATCCTATGCTACTTGGTCTAAAGCTCATGGTCATTCAAAACGGGATTGATTTCTTGATTTATATTTTATTTTCTTTTTTCCTGTCATAGTTTTATTTTTATATGGAGTAGTTTGAATTAGTCTAATTTCCCATGGCCCCCAGATCAATTAGTTCTTTTGCTAGTAAGTTTATGAGTCACACATTATTTTAGTTAGTTTATGAAAATCAGTTGTGATTTTAGATTTCTGTTCTCGGTGGTTAAGCATGACTCCTTTAAGAGGATGAGGATATATGATGGTTCTCATATCGTTTATTACGAGCCAGTAGAGGATATAGAACTAGTTATTGAGGGATGATATGAACATCTAGTTATAAAGCCCTTTCTTCAATCTTCTTCACTCTAGGAAACTTATGGTATATATAGCAGCTCTTTTGATGTTATGGTCTTGAATTTTTATTTATTTTTTTGGTTGGGGGGGGGGGTGCGCAGTGGTTGGGGGGACATATTCCAACTTTTTTATGCATAATGAATGTGTACAATTTCAATTTTTAGCTTGTGGAGATGTAGGAATGGTTCCACAATTATATCTTTCATAATTTCCTTTCCATTTTAGGAGCCCATAATCTATAAGCCTATTTAAAGCGCGATAATTTTGTTGGGTTGCAAGTGTTCCCAGAATTGTAAGCCATCAGGATTAGGTGGTAATTTTTTTGTATTCTGATACAACCTTCATGTCTGGCTCTTTCCACTGCGAGGAGCACAGGACAGTGAAGTTAAAACAGAAGTCGAATCTCTCATGGCATCTAGATCAGTTAGTTCTTTTACTAGTAAGTATATGAATCACGCATTATTTTAGTTAGTTTATGAAAATCACTTGTGATTTTAGATTTCTGTTCTCTGTGGTTAAGCATAACTCTTTTAAGAGGTTGAGGATATATGATGGTTCTCATATCGTTTACTACGAGCCAGTAAAGGATACAGAACTGGTTATTGACCGGGATGATATGAACATCTAGTTATAAAGCTCTTTCTTCAATCTTCGCTCTAGGAAACTTCTGGTATATATAGCGGCTCTTTTAATGTTATGGTCTTGATTTATTTTTTCAGGGGCATATTCAACTCTTTTAATCCTAATGAATGTGTACATTTTCAATTTTTAGCTTGTGGAGATGTAGGAATGGTTCCACAATTATTTCTTTCATGATTCCCCTTCCAATATAGGAGCCCAAAATTTATAAGCCTATTTAAAGTGCAATAATTTTGTTGGGTTGCAAGTGTTCCCAGAATTGTAAGCCATCAGGATTAGGTGGTAATTCTTTTGTATTCTGGTACAACCTTCATGTCTGGCTCTTTCCACTGCTGGGGAGCATAGGACAGTGAAGTTAAAAAAAAAAAGTATAAGTTGCAGTTGCAGAGATTTGAACCCAGGATAGCCTGTTGTGACTTGTGATACGATGTTAAGTTGTGTATTCCAAAAATAGCCTTACCAGAAAAGGAGGAGAAGCAAAATGGAGATTAGAGAATAGGTTTAGGGTTTTATAATTAGTCACTTAACTCTACTTATATATTCGTTTTATAGAAATTGTTTTATTTAGTAGATAAAATATGATACTACAATGATATTCTAGTCTTGTAGGCTAATATACTCCACAAAATGGTAATGAGTTGTACCATGTTCATATTTTTATATTTTCTTTACTTACGCAGTTAAGCTGATGGATAACGATAACGATACATGATGCTCTGTTCTGGGAAAAATTTACATATGATATTAAAGGGAACGTTAATAATTTTTTAAAATTCAGATGTACAGATTCATTTATAATTATCTTCGTATGTATAGAAAGAAAGATTTCCAGTTGCAAAGTATTATTTTGCAAAGTCTTAGACCATCTTGGAGAAAAGTTCTAGGAAGTAAGCAGAAGAAAATGGTCTAAGAAAATTATTTCTAATCTCAATGAAGAGCTGATGATAAAATCCCCTCTGGAATTCTAGTTCATTGTTTCTGAATTGCTGAAATTATGGTACTGTGTTGTTAACTATCTTAGAGAGGCTGTTTGTTGTAATCAAAGACTGGAAATATAACAGTAATAGGCTAGTATTTTCTCCTGCCAAAGTATTGTATTTCTTTGTGTTTTCTCACCGGCAAGAAAAAATGAGAACTGTTCTTATTAGTTTTTCTGTATATTTGTGTGTACACTATGTATAATATGAAGATTGCTTCAGGAAAAGGATCCTAATTTTTTGTGAAAAATTGGGACGGGACTTGTGGTGCCGCCCACACCTTATTGAATTCATATGATCCGAACAGTCTTATCTTATATTCTCTAATTCATATATTATCCTTGGAAGATGCTAGTTAATTAGGAAATGATTGAGATATCTAACTGTAACTGTAAAAATTGACGAACATGGTGTTTTTAGGGGCCCATTTGATAACCGTATGGATTTTGGTTTCAATTTTTCTGCTTCTTTGTGTGAGTCATAGAGAAAGTATAAAAGAAGAGATGAAGAATAGTAGTGATATTGAGAGGAAGAAATAAAGGAGGAAGAATGAAAACTAAATTTTGAAAGTGAAGACCTTAAAAGTGACTAGAAACTAAAACCTGATTGGTTTTGGATTGAACTGAAATTTTGCAAGGATGATCTATGAATGAAGACTAAAAACATAGACGGTTTGGATTGTAGCATGGGGAGACACACAAAACAATCTCCATTTGTTGCAAATTATTGGGATTCCCTTCCTAAAAGGATATTTGTATATATATATATATATATATATATATTATAATACAAATGTAAAAAACTCTTGCATGTTTCATTTTGTCCTCTAATTTATGTTTCTTCACCTGTTTCTTTCTTTCCAAAGTGCTCATGAAATAGCTTTGATTTGTTCCTTAGGAAAGAGTTATTGAAACTTCAGCAAAGCCATCTCACTTTGCTGCCAGGCCCAATGTTGCGCCCTATGCTCCCCCAATGATTACCATGGACAATGATGATGGTATCTCATACAAAGGTATGGTTATATACTTTTTGGAACCATTCTGGCCAGATTTAAATATCTATATATATATATATATATATATATATATATATATTTACCGAAGTTTGGTGTGCATATATATATATATATATATGCCTTGCTTATAAAAAATATATAAATATATATATATGCCTTGCACCTACATAAATTCAGTTATCTTGTGTACAGGTTTATTCGATCTATTTTGACCCACCCATATCCACATGCATATTGTTTTTGGCATTGTTTATTAAATCCCACATGGGACAGAAAATTTGTTGCATGTATTTTGATGATAGTAAATTCCTTTTCATACCAACTCAAAGTAATATACTTGCCTCTAATGGTACCCACTGATCTGCAGTGCCTTTTGCTTACAAGAACCTGTATGTATGTCAATTAACTTTCTCGATGGATACTTGACTAATGAATGGCGAAGGTTGTTAGTCATATCACTTTGTTCTTAAGCAGTCAATGTCTGTGAGAAACTTAGTTTGAATATGTAAATTATCAGTGTCTTGAACTAGCTATAAATCCTTGAACAGCTGTCTTGAAAATAATGATGGAGAAATACAGTAATGAGTGTTTGAAGAAAATTCTGGAGCTGGGTCAGATAACCCATGACAACAGTAATGTTACACCCTAAATCAGGCTCTTTTTCTCCTGGATGGGATTTCTGTTCCAACCATATGGGCTCAGCTGTTAGAAATGTTCTTCAATTCAATCAGTTCTCAAATGGAAATGCAGTGGTACTGTTACCTGTTAGCTTCCAGGAAAATACATCCCCTATCTTTTTATGTGTTTAGATAGAACTGTACTAAATTACTGAGTTAGTGTATTAGATTCCAATGGGAATTGAATGGATATATCTGGAAGTTGATGTTGGTTCTGAACTTCCTGTTTAGATACTCGGCTTATTTTTCTGGTAGCGATAATACGAGTTCAAATGACTTTTTTAGGTCTATCGTTTTTCACTTATTTTCTTTATGACTGTTTTAGACCGGAAAATGATAATCAGTTGGTTATTAATTTCATAATTTGTGACGTAGGGTTAACTTCAATTACACATCTATTTTAGGTCTATTATTTTGAGGTCTTATATTCAGTTTTTCTCTATATGATATGATCAATGTCTTCGGTATCATGTACCTAATGCATTTCCCATTTTGGTCTTTCAATAAATTATTTACCGGTACCCTTTGTGGTTTACTTTGATAATTTGAAAATTGAATGAACAGAAAAATAATTGTTAATGATTCTGTTTTAACTTTGATATTTTCCTTTCTGGGCTGGGCCCCGGTCCGGGTTTTCCCCCTGTACCTGTGGACTTGGTTGTCAGCTGGACTGTAGGTGGAATTGGAACCATGATTATTACACTTTTAATATTAGTGGGACGGAAAAGCTTGGGTGTAAATTAGACAGTGGTTTATTATTTGGGCAATAAATGAACCGTTGGTGGTGAAGTATTCTACATGCCCTATTGATATGTTTCTATTGAGGAAATAGAGGGATTTTTGTAGCTATTTATGTTCTTGGTGTGTGTACATTAAACTGTGGCTCTTTTATTAAATTGATGCGTGGGTGGAAATTGGTTCATTCATATTAAGATAAACATTTATTAATTCCACTTATTAGCATTCATTGCTGCTGATGTTTTAGACTTGGACGGGAGGTTGTTCACCTTACCATTAATAAGTTTTGAGTATTTTATTTGTAGAGCTCCCTTTTTGAAACGTATTTTCATAATGGTTTGTGAAAATTGTTTGCCCTGTTTGCAGACATTGGTGGTATTACAGGCGAACTTCTGGAGCAAAATGCACAAGCCTTAAATCAAATTTCTGCAAACCTTGCAGCTTTCCAGGTAGAGCTGTCATCATATTAGTTGGTTTCTGTCATTCTAGCTATTGAAGTATCTTACAGCCCATGGTATCAAGAGTCTCATAGCCGAAAGTTTCCAATTCTGCATGCTATTTATGCGTTGGTGATGAATAAACAGAATTATAAGCAGAGAGAATATCAAGAACTGTGTTTTTTGTATTTGAGTTACTCAAGTTATTTCCTCTAATAGAACACCAGAGTGCATGACACACCCAAAAAGTCATCATACACCTACTTGGTAAAAGATAATCGGAAAACTGTATTCGAAGGAGTACAGGTTGACATCTATGGGATGCCAATAACAACTCCCTATATATTTATATTTCTATATATTGTTGATAGGAAACAAGACTATATTAATAAAAGGACATTATACAATAAAGAGGAGAATAGCTCCTTAAAAGCAAAATTGAAAACCAAAAGTACCAGCCAACTGCAAAATAGCAACTAAATGTCTATCGCTGAAATCAGCAAAGCATTAACAACTTTGCAATATGAAAGAAAGCAGAGTGCGCCCATTAAATTTTGATGGCACTCATCCCAAAGAGGTGCCCAAACTCAGGAGATTTGGCTCTGTTTTCCAATTAAAATTTTATTTGAAACCTTTAACCTAAGATGCTCAAACAAGAGTACCTCTTTTTTTTTTTTGTTGCTGAACATTGTATTTGCCTCTAGCGGATGGCTCAGTGATCTGATTGATGAGTCGGAAGATAGTTTATTGGTTTTTTTCTCTTCAAAATGCTATCCTATTGTTTCCCCAGTATTTAATGCGTGTAGTGCATGCAATTATTTATGGATATTTAAGTGTGCACTTTCATTTTGGGCAACGAGAGAAAGGGTGTCCTCTCATTCAGCTTTGGATTAATGAGAGATGGGTAACCATTGCTCACTTCAGTAGTAGTTGGTCTTCCTTTTTGTTTAGGCATTTATAAACAACTTATTCATGTACAATTTGAAGAACTTGTCCAAAAAATATGATATAATATGTTGGTGGTAATGTCTTCTCAGATACATATTTGGTCATTTTAAAATTGAACTGGGTTATTTTTCATTTTTTTTTTACAGATACAGGAAAACATCAACCTCTTCTGCCAAACTCGAGCTAACATCCAAAAAATTATGAATGAGTATGCTGTAAATTTTGCTTCTATTTTCTTTTCTTAGAAATGTGAACACATGAGGCATTTTCTTCTCGTTCTCATTATGTAGGTGCTTTTTTCTTCCATTAATTCTTTTTTCGATGTGCAAGTGAATACCATATTTTTCATTTATTTATTTCTCTAATAAGAACAGTGACTGAAATTGTAACATGCGTTGTTTGCTGCAATTTTGATCCTTTTTACTGGCGTTGTAGTAACCTGTTTTTTAACGTTTCTTATACACCTTTGGTCTTAAGTTGAGAGTTCATTAAAAAAAATGGAAAATGTAGAAGTACTTTGGTGGATCTCGTATGCAGCATACATGACTTCATTTATCCTGCATGGGATAGGCTCTAGTCTCCAGGGGTCTATGTTAGATTGGCCGTGCCGGTTTCTATGTACCAAAACTGCCTTGAGTTTTGAAACTTGGTCTGCAAATTGGCAAGTTTCTAAGTACTATCCTTTTCAATTTGAACCAATTGCATTCACCTTTAGGAACTCGGTCTATTTGAAAAAACTTTGCTTGCAGTTTAGAATTGTTTCCCTATGTGAAATTCTCAAAATTTTACTTTTTAGTTACTTTAACCTTCATCTTTGCATTTCTGTCATTCTAGTTCCCCAGCGACAACAGCTGACTTTGTGTGTTTCAAGAGAGGAAAAGGCCTCCAGTGATCTCATTATCTATTGTTAAAAGCATATGAACATTGATGCGTGCTGAATTATTATACTGGTGTATAAATTTATCTATTTATTTTTCCAACTTGTGTGCAGCTTGAATGACATGCCAGACGTAATGAAGCAGATGCCGCCACTTCCAGTGAAAGTGAATGAAGAGCTAGCAGCCCATGTGGGCATCCCACCCCATCAGATGCAATCATGATCCTGCCTTTCATTTCTGTTCTCTGTTTACAAATGGGCTTCTTCTAATTGGTACTCAAAAACAACATCCAGCATCATCCTAATGTGGCTTGATTTTCTCAAATCAAACCCTGGACCTCCACAGAAGAAAATCGAGTTGGTCCGCCTTTTGCCATCTCAAAATCTGCCAGGGATTCTAATTGTTATCCAGATGTCAGTTTTCCTTTTCGCTTATATTTTTTTCTCTGTATTGTTTGTAGAATTTCATGTTTGGTTTCATAGTTCCATTTCCATAGCTAGGCATGACTTAGCCGTCCTGTAGAAAGTAGGAAATAAAATTCTTTCTGTTTACTTTTGGAAAATATTGAGGAATGAAAGAGTTATGTTTTAGTACTTGGTTTCCTGTATGTTTCGTGCATGGCCTGTGTCGACTGTTCTGCGCAGATTATGGTTTGATGCAACCTAGTCGTAATGATTGTGTGAAAGATATGGATGTCGTTGTTTCTGCATTCTTTTCTGTAACCATCAATCGTATTTTATTTTCATCCATCCAGTAGTAGTAGTAATAACGATAGCTGTATTAAGGATGACAGAAATAGAGATGTTCACGCTAGTGGTAACTGTAATTTTATTGTGTACTGAACATTTTGGGAATGTACGTATATTTGAGAGAGGAGTTTTGGGAGGCAGAGAGAATAATATTGATTGATATATTACTGTATTGAGATTAAAATAATAAAATAATACAAATTACAGTAATTAACAAGACATATTTACTCTTCCACCTTTTAGATATTTCATGTAAGAGTGCTATTTAGTTGAATATCTATATGCTTTGTTAAAATCTTGCTAGAGAATAAAAACCCGTGTTCTGTTAAAATCTTGTTAGGTGACAAAAACCTTGTGGACAAAAAATAACCGTAGTCAAAAGAAAAAGAAGAGGAACGTTTAGACAAAAAAAAAGTAATGCGTGTGGACACGAAATAGTTGCATAGGAATCTTTGGAGGTAGTTGAAGTCGTTTTTGCAAGTCTTTAGGATATGATGCATTAGAGTTGCTAAACCAAAATCTTGCTCGGTGCAAACCAGTGGGAAAAACTCGTGGCCAAAGAGAAAAGCTAAGCAAATGCATATCATCGAATCATGGTATTTTCAAGATGCATTTTTAATAGTATGACTATTCCAAAAGTGTGTATTGTTAGAGCCTAGTTAGGTTACAAAAACCCAATAGAACAAAATAATTCTAGTTGGAGGAAAAAAGAGTACACGATGATCATGTGAGTTTTTTTTATTGGGATATTCAGTATACTCTAGATTCTTGGTATATTTCATAATACTCCCCTTGATCGGGACTCCCCCTGAAAACTACAAACTATGTAGATAAGACAGTCTACGTAAACTAATACCTCGCACATATTGCTAGAATGTAGCCTTTGTCAATGACTTGGTGAAAAAGTATGCATGGTTGTCTTGAGATCGGATTGACTCGATCTCAATCTTTCAATACTCTTGCTGTTGTTGGTGGAAGAAGAATTTCGGTGCAATATGCTTAGTGTTATCTCCTTTAATGAAACCAGTCTGCATCTACTCGATGCAGACAACATTATCTTCATAGATAACTGTCAGTTCATTATTAGTGGAATGTAGTCCACAAATATTTTGAATATTCCCCGTAATGGCTTTCAACCATATACATTCACGAACTACTCCGTGAAGAGTTAGAATCTCTGCATTATTCGAAGGTGTAGCAGTAAGGGTCTGTTTCGTAGAGCTGTGAGATATTGCGTGTTCCCAATAGTAAAGACATAACCAGTTTGGCAACGTGCCTTGTGTGGATCTGATAGGTAACCTGCATCTGCATATCTAATAAGACGTGTATCATTCCAAGGACTGAAGGGGTTTGATTTATTTCTCGATGCTTAGGGATACAATAAGCTAATATTTGTTGTACCTCTGAGGTATCGAAAAACATCTTTTATGTCATTCTAGTGGCAGCGTGTTGGCGCAGAGCTAAATCTAGTTAGCAAGTTCACATCAAATGAAATGTTCGGTCTAGTGCATTGAGACAAGTGCAATAATGTGTCTACTGCACTTAGATATGGAACTTCTAGTGTCAATATCTATTCGTTATAATCGGCGGGACGAAACAGGTCCATTTTAGGATCTAGACTACGAGCGATCATAGGCGTTGTTAGTTTTCTCTTTATCCTCATTAAAATTTCTCAACATTTTCTGGATGTAATTTGATTGATGGACTAAAATCCCATATGCACAGTGCTTGAGCTCCAAGCTGAGACAGAAGCTTGTTCTCCCAAGATCCTTTATTTCAAATTCTAATTTTAGGGTTGTAGCGGTTTTTTGATCTTTTCAGAAGTACAAATCAGATTCATGTTATTGACATAAACTGCCACTATAGTAAACCCGGAACTTATTTTTTTAATAAACGCACATGGGTATAATTCATTATTTTCATATTCCATTCTGGTCAAATACTCATTTAGACTGTTATACCACACCCGTTCAGGTTGTTTTAATCTATATAGTGAACGTCTCAAACAAATGGAGAGCATGCTTCGTGGTGTAGAACTATTTGCATTAGGTATCTTAAGTTTATTTTCATCCATCCAGTAGTAGTAGTAATAACGATAGCTGTATTAAGGATGACAGAAATAGAGATGTTCACGCTAGTGGTAACTGTAATTTTATTGTGTACTGAACATTTTGGGAATGTACGTATATTTGAGAGAGGAGTTTTGGGAGGCAGAGAGAATAATATTGATTGATATATTACTGTATTGAGATTAAAATAAGAAAATAATACAAATTACAGTAATTAACAAGACATATTTACTCTTCCACCTTTTAGATATTTCATGTAAGAGTGCTATTTAGTTGAATATCTATATGCTTTGTTAAAATCTTGCTAGAGAATAAAAACCTGTGTTCTGTTAAAATCTTGTTAGGTGACAAAAACCTTGTGGACAAAAAATAACCGTAGTCAAAAGAAAAAGAAGAGGAACGTTTAGACAAAAAAAAAGTAATGCGTGTGGACACGAAATAGTTGCATAGGAATCTTTGGAGGTAGTTGAAGTCGTTTTTGCAAGTCTTTAGGATATGATGCATTAGAGTTGCTAAACCAAAATCTTGCTCGGTGCAAACCAGTGGGAAAAACTCGTGGCCAAAGAGAAAAGCTAAGCAAATGCATATCATCGAATCATGGTATTTTCAAGATGCATTTTTAATAGTATGACTATTCCAAAAGTGTGTATTGTTAGAGCCTAGTTAGGTTACAAAAACCCAATAGAACAAAATAATTCTAGTTGGAGGAAAAAAGAGTACACGATGATCATGTGAGTTTTTTTTATTGGGATATTCAGTATACTCTAGATTCTTGGTATATTTCATAATACTCCCCTTGATCGGGACTCCCCCTGAAAACTACAAACTATGTAGATAAGACAGTCTACGTAAACTAATACCTCGCACATATTGCTAGAATGTAGCCTTTGTCAATGACTTGGTGAAAAAGTATGCATGGTTGTCTTGAGATCGGATTGACTCGATCTCAATCTTTCAATACTCTTGCTGTTGTTGGTGGAAGAAGAATTTCGGTGCAATATGCTTAGTGTTATCTCCTTTAATGAAACCAGTCTGCATCTACTCGATGCAGACAACATTATCTTCATAGATAACTGTCAGTTCATTATTAGTGGAATGTAGTCCACAAATATTTTGAATATTCCCCGTAATGGCTTTCAACCATATACATTCACGAACTACTCCGTGAAGAGTTAGAATCTCTGCATTATTCGAAGGTGTAGCAGTAAGGGTCTGTTTCGTAGAGCTGTGAGATATTGCGTGTTCCCAATAGTAAAGACATAACCAGTTTGGCAACGTGCCTTGTGTGGATCTGATAGGTAACCTGCATCTGCATATCTAATAAGACGTGTATCATTCCAAGGACCGAAGGGGTTTGATTTATTTCTCGATGCTTAGGGATACAATAAGCTAATATTTGTTGTACCTCTGAGGTATCGAAAAACATCTTTTATGTCATTCTAGTGGCAGCGTGTTGGCGCAGAGCTAAATCTAGTTAGCAAGTTCACATCAAATGAAATGTTCGGTCTAGTGCATTGAGACAAGTGCAATAATGTGTCTACTGCACTTAGATATGGAACTTCTAGTGTCAATATCTATTCGTTATAATCGGCGGGACGAAACAGGTCCATTTTAGGATCTAGACTACGAGCGATCATAGGCGTTGTTAGTTTTCTCTTTATCCTCATTAAAATTTCTCAACATTTTCTGGATGTAATTTGATTGATGGACTAAAATCCCATATGCACAGTGCTTGAGCTCCAAGCTGAGACAGAAGCTTGTTCTCCCAAGATCCTTTATTTCAAATTCTAATTTTAGGGTTGTAGCGGTTTTTTGATCTTTTCAGAAGTACAAATCAGATTCATGTTATTGACATAAACTGCCACTATAGTAAACCCGGAACTTATTTTTTTAATAAACGCACATGGGTATAATTCATTATTTTCATATTCCATTCTGGTCAAATACTCATTTAGACTGTTATACCACACCCGTTCAGGTTGTTTTAATCTATATAGTGAACGTCTCAAACAAATGGAGAGCATGCTTCGTGGTGTAGAACTATTTGCATTAGGTATCTTAAGTTTATTTTCATCCATCCAGTAGTAGTAGTAATAACGATAGCTGTATTAAGGATGACAGAAATAGAGATGTTCACGCTAGTGGTAACTGTAATTTTATTGTGTACTGAACATTTTGGGAATGTACGTATATTTGAGAGAGGAGTTTTGGGAGGCAGAGAGAATAATATTGATTGATATATTACTGTATTGAGATTAAAATAAGAAAATAATACAAATTACAGTAATTAACAAGACATATTTACTCTTCCACCTTTTAGATATTTCATGTAAGAGTGCTATTTAGTTGAATATCTATATGCTTTGTTAAAATCTTGCTAGAGAATAAAAACCTGTGTTCTGTTAAAATCTTGTTAGGTGACAAAAACCTTGTGGACAAAAAATAACCGTAGTCAAAAGAAAAAGAAGAGGAACGTTTAGACAAAAAAAAAGTAATGCGTGTGGACACGAAATAGTTGCATAGGAATCTTTGGAGGTAGTTGAAGTCGTTTTTGCAAGTCTTTAGGATATGATGCATTAGAGTTGCTAAACCAAAATCTTGCTCGGTGCAAACCAGTGGGAAAAACTCGTGGCCAAAGAGAAAAGCTAAGCAAATGCATATCATCGAATCATGGTATTTTCAAGATGCATTTTTAATAGTATGACTATTCCAAAAGTGTGTATTGTTAGAGCCTAGTTAGGTTACAAAAACCCAATAGAACAAAATAATTCTAGTTGGAGGAAAAAAGAGTACACGATGATCATGTGAGTTTTTTTTATTGGGATATTCAGTATACTCTAGATTCTTGGTATATTTCATAATACTCCCCTTGATCGGGACTCCCCCTGAAAACTACAAACTATGTAGATAAGACAGTCTACGTAAACTAATACCTCGCACATATTGCTAGAATGTAGCCTTTGTCAATGACTTGGTGAAAAAGTATGCATGGTTGTCTTGAGATCGGATTGACTCGATCTCAATCTTTCAATACTCTTGCTGTTGTTGGTGGAAGAAGAATTTCGGTGCAATATGCTTAGTGTTATCTCCTTTAATGAAACCAGTCTGCATCTACTCGATGCAGACAACATTATCTTCATAGATAACTGTCAGTTCATTATTAGTGGAATGTAGTCCACAAATATTTTGAATATTCCCCGTAATGGCTTTCAACCATATACATTCACGAACTACTCCGTGAAGAGTTAGAATCTCTGCATTATTCGAAGGTGTAGCAGTAAGGGTCTGTTTCGTAGAGCTGTGAGATATTGCGTGTTCCCAATAGTAAAGACATAACCAGTTTGGCAACGTGCCTTGTGTGGATCTGATAGGTAACCTGCATCTGCATATCTAATAAGACGTGTATCATTCCAAGGACCGAAGGGGTTTGATTTATTTCTCGATGCTTAGGGATACAATAAGCTAATATTTGTTGTACCTCTGAGGTATCGAAAAACATCTTTTATGTCATTCTAGTGGCAGCGTGTTGGCGCAGAGCTAAATCTAGTTAGCAAGTTCACATCAAATGAAATGTTCGGTCTAGTGCATTGAGACAAGTGCAATAATGTGTCTACTGCACTTAGATATGGAACTTCTAGTGTCAATATCTATTCGTTATAATCGGCGGGACGAAACAGGTCCATTTTAGGATCTAGACTACGAGCGATCATAGGCGTTGTTAGTTTTCTCTTTATCCTCATTAAAATTTCTCAACATTTTCTGGATGTAATTTGATTGATGGACTAAAATCCCATATGCACAGTGCTTGAGCTCCAAGCTGAGACAGAAGCTTGTTCTCCCAAGATCCTTTATTTCAAATTCTAATTTTAGGGTTGTAGCGGTTTTTTGATCTTTTCAGAAGTACAAATCAGATTCATGTTATTGACATAAACTGCCACTATAGTAAACCCGGAACTTATTTTTTTAATAAACGCACATGGGTATAATTCATTATTTTCATATTCCATTCTGGTCAAATACTCATTTAGACTGTTATACCACACCCGTTCAGGTTGTTTTAATCTATATAGTGAACGTCTCAAACAAATGGAGAGCATGCTTCGTGGTGTAGAACTATTTGCATTAGGTATCTTAAGTTTATTTTCATCCATCCAGTAGTAGTAGTAATAACGATAGCTGTATTAAGGATGACAGAAATAGAGATGTTCACACTAGTGGTAACTGTAATTTTATTGTGTACTGAACATTTTGGGAATGTACGTATATTTGAGAGAGGAGTTTTGGGAGGCAGAGAGAATAATATTGATTGATATATTACTGTATTGAGATTAAAATAATAAAATAATACAAATTACAGTAATTAACAAGACATATTTACTCTTCCACCTTTTAGATATTTCATGTAAGAGTGCTATTTAGTTGAATATCTATATGCTTTGTTAAAATCTTGCTAGAGAATAAAAACCTGTGTTCTGTTAAAATCTTGTTAGGTGACAAAAACCTTGTGGACAAAAAATAACCGTAGTCAAAAGAAAAAGAAGAGGAACGTTTAGACAAAAAAAAAGTAATGCGTGTGGACACGAAATAGTTGCATAGGAATCTTTGGAGGTAGTTGAAGTCGTTTTTGCAAGTCTTTAGGATATGATGCATTAGAGTTGCTAAACCAAAATCTTGCTCGGTGCAAACCAGTGGGAAAAACTCGTGGCCAAAGAGAAAAGCTAAGCAAATGCATATCATCGAATCATAGTATTTTCAAGATGCATTTTTAATAGTATGACTATTCCAAAAGTGTGTATTGTTAGAGCCTAGTTAGGTTACAAAAACCCAATAGAACAAAATAATTCTAGTTGGAGGAAAAAAGAGTACACGATGATCATGTGAGTTTTTTTTATTGGGATATTCAGTATACTCTAGATTCTTGGTATATTTCATAATACTCCCCTTGATCGGGACTCCCCCTGAAAACTACAAACTATGTAGATAAGACAGTCTACGTAAACTAATACCTCGCACATATTGCTAGAATGTAGCCTTTGTCAATGACTTGGTGAAAAAGTATGCATGGTTGTCTTGAGATCGGATTGACTCGATCTCAATCTTTCAATACTCTTGCTGTTGTTGGTGGAAGAAGAATTTCGGTGCAATATGCTTAGTGTTATCTCCTTTAATGAAACCAGTCTGCATCTACTCGATGCAGACAACATTATCTTCATAGATAACTGTCAGTTCATTATTAGTGGAATGTAGTCCACAAATATTTTGAATATTCCCCGTAATGGCTTTCAACCATATACATTCACGAACTACTCCGTGAAGAGTTAGAATCTCTGCATTATTCGAAGGTGTAGCAGTAAGGGTCTGTTTCGTAGAGCTGTGAGATATTGCGTGTTCCCAATAGTAAAGACATAACCAGTTTGGCAACGTGCCTTGTGTGGATCTGATAGGTAACCTGCATCTGCATATCTAATAAGACGTGTATCATTCCAAGGACCGAAGGGGTTTGATTTATTTCTCGATGCTTAGGGATACAATAAGCTAATATTTGTTGTACCTCTGAGGTATCGAAAAACATCTTTTATGTCATTCTAGTGGCAGCGTGTTGGCGCAGAGCTAAATCTAGTTAGCAAGTTCACATCAAATGAAATGTTCGGTCTAGTGCATTGAGACAAGTGCAATAATGTGTCTACTGCACTTAGATATGGAACTTCTAGTGTCAATATCTATTCGTTATAATCGGCGGGACGAAACAGGTCCATTTTAGGATCTAGACTACGAGCGATCATAGGCGTTGTTAGTTTTCTCTTTATCCTCATTAAAATTTCTCAACATTTTCTGGATGTAATTTGATTGATGGACTAAAATCCCATATGCACAGTGCTTGAGCTCCAAGCTGAGACAGAAGCTTGTTCTCCCAAGATCCTTTATTTCAAATTCTAATTTTAGGGTTGTAGCGGTTTTTTGATCTTTTCAGAAGTACAAATCAGATTCATGTTATTGACATAAACTGCCACTATAGTAAACCCGGAACTTATTTTTTTAATAAACGCACATGGGTATAATTCATTATTTTCATATTCCATTCTGGTCAAATACTCATTTAGACTGTTATACCACACCCGTTCAGGTTGTTTTAATCTATATAGTGAACGTCTCAAACAAATGGAGAGCATGCTTCGTGGTGTAGAACTATTTGCATTAGGTATCTTAAGTTCACACACACACACACACACACACACACACACACACACACACACACACACACACACACACACACACACACACACACACACATACCCCCTAGAGATAAGATGTAACCAATCCATAGGCTACTTACTCAATTTTTTTTTTTGAAAACTAGCAAACTGATAAGGTAGCGGAGCGTTATGACATCCATTATGGGAGAATATGTCTCCTCGTAATTAATCCCAGGGCGTTGAGCAAAGACTTACACCACTAGACAAGCTTTGAATCTCACAATCTTGTTCTTATTACGCTTACTTACAAATACCTATTTAAATCCTACAGGTTTAACATGAGGAGGTGTGGGAACTATAAGTCCAAACAACTTCCCTTTTGTCAAGGAATCTAATTCGACTTGAATTACTTCTTTCCATTTTGGCAAATCTTCTCTACGCTGGAATTCATTAATGGAGCGAGGTTCGATATCATCACTAGTTGTTATTTTGGTAGCTAGCATGAATAAAAATATATATTTGATAATAATATCGTTCTGATTTCATATCTCACCTAAGCGTGCATAATTTACCAAGATCTCTCTACCCTGGGGAGTGGGTTCGAACATTGAAGCGTCCCTCAACGTTGTCTCTTCTAGGACAAGCCCATAATTCGAAATTATCTCATGAGATGGGTCAGTTGATATTAAGATATCTAAGGGATTCAATTGTGTAACAACCCAGACTTTCGCCGATGATAAAATCACAAAAGTCAAATAAAATGGACCATTTTGCCATTGGAATTAAAGATTGACTCTTTGGTCAAAGTCAAAGGGTTGATTTTTTTCCAGACGGGACCAGGGCCTGGGTGTACTATTCTAGTGTATTCGGGTGAGAACTTGTCAAATTGTGCCAAATTTATTCTTTCCGAGTATGAGAATCCTTCAAATTTATAAGTCTATGTCATTTCTGCATAGGGACATATGGCTGGTTAGCCACCATAGTCGTACCTCGTCCATTTGGAACGACTCGTCCATCTGGGACAACGCACTTTATGGGGACGTCTATCCTTGTAGACACATTTTCAGTAGGTATATGTGATATCATCACTTTAACTAGATCATAAAAAATGTCTAGCATAGAATTAGCCACACTATGTGGATCTAGAATTCTTTGCATTTCGTTGTCACTTTCTGCGGTATGAGAATCAAAATGAGACATAGTGCGGATATTCTACATCAATTTACGCTGTTCTTCATGAACAGTGACGTTCTTATCTCCATTTAATGGCGGGAAGACTATCACATCAAAGTGACTATTTGACAATCTAGTGGTAATGAGATCACCTGCCAAGGGCTCTAAATAGTATATAATGAAGGGAGGTTCATAATTGACATATATTGTGACGACCCGGAAATTCGAAAAAGGAAAAATTGGAAAGAAATGACGATTTTGCCCTTGGTTTTGAGGGCTGAAAGTTGACTTTTTGATCGAGACCTTGTTTGGACTTTCCGGAAGGACCGTTGGATAGGTCTCGAGACGCTGAATCCGTAGACAAGCGACATGCGTAAATCGGAGTTCGGACGTGAAAATTACGGGTCTAGAATTGTGGGGGGTATTAGGGTCATTATGTGTGCAGGGTAAAATGGTAATTTGACTAGTATTGGCTGATTCAGCCATGTTAGTGATGTATTAAGATGAGTTAAGGACACCTGTGCCTGCTAACTTGGATGAGTATTCATCACCTGGTGACATCTGTCACTTGCTTATGCCAATTAGTGGCACACAATAGAAAGAGGTGGGAGATCTGTGCTGGAATTGAACCGTGTGTGTGTTTTTTCCTTAAAAAAAACAGAGGATGGGTATAATTGATGCAAGGCAACCAGCAATTCCCAAAACTGAAACTGTGAGACTCCATTTCAAATTGAGAGTGTGATATTGTGAGGAAATAGAGAAGAAAAAGGGAAGGAAAACCCAGAAAAAATCGAAACCCACCCGTAAACCTTGAATTGATGACTTAGGATCGAATTTTGAATTGGACGATCAATTGATGGAAACAAAGACGAGGATGAGCTTCTAGAGGTCTAAACGAGTCGAGTGGGATTGAAAGTGAAGGAAATGGTGAAGAAATGAGCCCAGACGACACTTGTATTTAGTTTCGGAAATCCCAGTTGGGTTGGAATGGTTAGACTGAATGAAGGTTGAAATTGAGATTGGAAACATCTTTAAATGAAGCCTGCAAAGCTTCTGAGTGAGTCAATTTGAAGGAATCGCTGAGAATTGACAGGATCAAACGATGAACACCGTTCGAATTGTCATGGTTAGTTGACTACCTTCAAGGTAAGGAATGATGTAATTGATTTTATAGACCTTTAATTAAGGTTAAACCGATATGATTAGATAAATTAATTGAAGAAATCGAGTGGAAATTAACAGGGATTGAATCGGGTTAGCACGCGGATTGCATGATCCGTTTATCAGTTAAACGGGTGGGAGAGACGACTGTAGTAGGGTACTGTAGCACGCTAGTGGGTTTCACGCGCAGTCACTCACGGTGGCGCGTGAGGCGTAGGCATGATTCCCGAGGTGAGTTCAACATGACTTTTATTCTATGCAATGTAAAGAAACATTTTGACGTTGGTTTCGAGTCGATCGGACACCCTTTCGATAGTGTTTTGAGGGTCTGAAGGTTTATATCACGTTTTTAATTCGTAATTAATTCCCAGAAAAATATGAGAAATTAATATGATGTTAATTAAGTCATTAGTGACCCTAAATAATGATTTTGAACAGGATTCGAGATTCTTGGAAAGTACCAGAAATTACGGAAACGCGTGCAGCTCGGAAAGCGAGCAGTTTGGACGGTGTGTGAGTGAACGTTTGTTTTATAAACTGATATGCATGCATAGTTAAATTTTTTACATGATTTATGGCATGATTTGATTTGCAATGATTTCTTGATGATTTGATACAATTATTACTGGATTTAATGATTATTTTAATCAGTGTTTTAGGCACGTTTTACAAGGAAAGTACAATTGATGATTTTGGGCTAGGCCCGGGATTTTAAATGGAGTTTTGACTTGGATTGTGAGTTAAAGATGATTTTATGGAATTAAATGGTTTTCGGATATGATTTTACGGATTTACGTGCATTGAATTATTTAATGATTTTCCAGATTTACGAGAAATGAGATTTGGGCTTGAGACCCCGTGATAAATAGTTTTGACGTGGTTTTAATGATGATTTTGAAATAAAGATTTTTGATTTTGTATTTATGTTCAGTGCCCCCAGATGTGTAATTCCTGGGTAGACTTCGAATGTGTAATTCCCGAAGTGAATCCGGATGTGTAATTCCCTGGAGGGACTCCAGATGCGTAATTCCCGGAGTGACCGAATGTGTAATTCCCCGTGAGGCTGTACATGTAATTCCCAGCAGGGCTGGACGTGTAATTCCTAGTAGGATGATAACTCTAGATGTGTAATTCCCAGAGGACCCTCAGATGTGTAATTCCCGAGTTATGTGCTTTATTTTATGATAAAATGGTTTATGAAATGATTCATACGTTTGGCTTGAGATCCGGGATTTGATACTTTTCATGTGATTTGACTGGAAAGCCGATGATTGTTATTCATATGTTGATTCTATGCATGCATGGTTTGATAAACTGGAAGGTAAATGATGTATTTTGAAATGTGTTTTAAATGAAATTATTTTTGTCCACTCACACCTTTCCTGTTTTGATGACCCTACAAGTTGTGGTACGACGTTCGGGGCTGATCAAGAGGCGGAGACATGAGCGAAAATTAGTGCAGTTATCCCTTGTCTGACAGGTGTTGAAGGGTAGTTTCGGGACTTCAGTTGACTTGTCAGACGGGAGCAGGACCCGACACGATTATCAAAGTCCAATTGGGACGGGTCCTGCCATATATGATCCTTCTGTGCTGAGGTTTCATTTTTGTATGTTATGGCGCAATTGGCACATAAACTGCACGCTCGAAAAGGCGTAAGTGTGCAACATCAAGTTCGTTCACAATCACCAGTTGTAACACGGAATAGGGTTGAGTGGCAGTGGGCCACAACTAAACCAACATGGCTGCACGCAAAATTACATAGCCCTATGCAAAAATTGGGATGTTGGTGCACATAACAAATGTCAATGCAATCATTTGAAATCATTTGATGAATGCTTCAGCGAGACCATTCTAAGCATGAACATGTGCAACCGAATGTTCAACATCAATCACAACAAACATGCAATAATCAACGAATAATTTCAATAAATTCGTCGACATTATCAAGTCTTATAGAGTGTATAGGATAATCACCAGTTCGTTCATAAACTGCACGCTCAAAAAGGCGTAAGTGTGCAACATCAAGTTCGTTCACAATCACCAGTTGTAACACGAAATAGGGTTGAGTGGCAGTGGGCCACAACTAAACCAACATGGCTGCACGCAAAATTACATAGCCCTATGCAAAAATTGGGATGTTGGTGCACATAACAAATGTCAATGCAATCATTTGAAATCATTTGATGAATGCTTCCGCGAGACCATTCTAAGCATGAACATGTGCAACCGAATGTTCAACATCAATCACAACGAACATGCAATAATCAGCGAATAATTTCAATAAATTCGTCGACATTATCAAGTCTTATAGAGTGTATAGGATAATCCAGGTAATGGGCCCTCAATTTAATGATTTGGGCAATGAGTTAAGAAAATGATGCAGAAGTTTGGAGCTTGGTACTCATAACCAAAGTCAGTGCAATCATTTGCAATTATTTTAATGAATGCTTTTACGAGACCATTCTGGGTATGAGTATGAGCAATTGGATGTTCAACATCAATCCCAAGGGACATGTAATAATCTTTGAATGATTTCGATGTACGGTATTATCAAGTCTTATGGAGTGCATAGGAAAATCCGGGTGATGGACGCTCAATTTAGTGATTTGGGCGAGGAGTTTAGCACATGCAACATTGCATATGGACCATAGTGTCATATGTGACTATCTTATCGATGCATCAACCAAAGTCATGAAATATTTTAATGGTCCGCGACAGGAGCCCTCCAAAGAACCCTTTATATGCTTGCTTAGTCCTGTTCATCTCAAACAGGCGAACCACAATTTTTTCGAATTTACCACTAACCCGTGTTCGACAAATGATTCACGAATTTGATCTTCTCGTTATTCCTTCGCTTCTCGTTTAGCCCCGATCCTCATGCAACGGTCTAAAGGGTCATTAAAAACATAGAAATGTGTGAGTGGACAAGCATAAATATTTTAAAAACACAATTATTGTGAAAACAATAGTTACCCTCCATTTCTAATCCATGCATCTAATAAATTAAAGAATCGAATAAACAAAATTTTTCCTAAAATAATTAGTTAGAAAGCCGCTTAAGCACAAACATCTGTAAGTCAACCAATATAAGTAAATCCAATTCATACTAGAATATCAAATCACAATTAGCCATAACAAAGTACAGCCAATCGAGTTAAGTCTGGGAACTACACGTAGCATGACGTGAACCAAAGGTTCCTCAACTTAACCCTTTTTGTAGTTGTAGTAGTTTGGAAAATAAGGGATCATTCAAGCAGGGGATTAAGGGTACCATTCTTTTGTTTGTTTGAAAACTTAATTAAAAGATGATTAGAGGGGAGTTTGAAAACGTTGAGTTGTTACAATGTAGAAAACTTGATTGGTTTTGAGTTGATTGGAAGAGAACTTTAGTTAAGAGCACGTTTTATTCACCACTAAGTCCTTTACCTTATCCAATTACCTTTCCATCTACTTCTTTTACTAAGTTATGTTGCCTTCCATCTAGAATAGACCATGATCATATAAATCGATCCTAACACCTTACTAATATACCTTAGTTTAATAGCGCATTAAAACCAAGGAATTCTTTTAACTTTGAGAAAACAATTTTCAAGCAAGATTTTATCATTAAGCCTTTTAAGATTGATTGAAGAATAAGTCTCAAGTAACTCTTATTGACTTACTTTGACGTGATTAGGATCTTGAAAATCTCTTGCTACTCACAAACATAAGATCAAACATGTCATATGTAACAACCCGTTCCGAGAATTGGGATTAGTAGAGTGATTAAGGTGCGATTAGTAAGGTTAATCAGGGGCTAGGTGGTCCCGAGGGGTCCGGGAACCTAGAATGACGATTTTGCCCCTGGGTCGGGCAGAAATGTTGACTTTTATTTCGGGTGGTCAAATGGGAGTTGACCAGTGACCAGGACGTAGTTGAGGACGTCACGAATCCGTAGGCAGGTGGCACGCCCGATTCCGACATCCGAGGAGGAAGTTGTGATGTTCGGAAGGTTGAGGGCATAACCGTAATTTTGGAAAAATAGGGGAAAAAGTTGACTTTTTGAATAATCGAGTTTTGGTAGGTTGACCTAGGATGGTTAGATAGATTCCGTCGTCCTGAGTTCGATGACAGGCGGCACGTATTCATCGGACTTACGAGGTGAAAGTTACGGGTCTAGGAAGTTTTGGTAAAACCGTAAAAATGTGTTAACCATAAGGGTATTTTAGTCTTTTTGGGTTTATGGGGATTTGTGCAGAGAGAGAAGGAATGGACGGCTGGGAGTTAATCAGGTGAGATAAGGATGGATGGGATGGTGACATGTGGCAAGTGTGTAGTGGGTTCTGGGGGATTCTAAGGTGTGTGCACGGTTCTATTTTTGGAGTGTACCCGTGCCCGTGTTCGTGTTTGTGCGCAGAAGGAAACAGAAAACAGAGGGAGATCGTGAAGGAAATTGAGGGTGGTGGTGTGAGTGTTGATGAATTGTGAGTGTGTGAGGGTGATCAGAGAGTGAGAGGGAAGCAGTGAGAGAGGTTGACGGTGTGGTGGTTGTGTGTGAAGGTGTCCAGAGCTGCGGGGAAAACCAGGGGTAAAAGCAGGGAGGTTGTGAGGATTGTGGCGGTGGCGGCCGTGTACGGGGCAATTGGGACCGTGGTGGTGTCGTGCGGGTTGCGAGGAGTCAGCCACTACCAGCAGAGCTCACGACGGCGACAGGTTGCAGGTAATTTCTATTGCCCCGTGTTTATGCTCTGTTTTGGCCGTGAACTTCAAGTCGGAAGTTGTGGCCTGAGAGGTTGAATCGAAGAGTCTAGGGGAGTTTAGGGAGTTTAGTTGAGTCCAGGGCGTCATTTGGTTGAGCTGCCGTGACGGGAGGTGCACGGTGGAGGTTGGTACGACGGAGGGACTCTGTGTGCCCTGTTTTCCCGTTTTGGTTCAAACCAAGAGTCGTGATCCTAGAGACTGAGTCGAAGGTCTAGGAGAGTCGGGTTAGGTTCCTTGAGGTTCTAGGAACCGTCTGGTCTTGCCACCGTGAAGGGAGGTTACCTGGGTGGCCGGATCGTGAAACAGAGTTTGGGGAGGTTTGATTTCGAGCTTGAGACGACGGGTAGGAGGCTGTGTCGAAGTGATTGGAGGATGGGGATGCTTAGAGTAAGGTTGGACGAAGCTTTAGGTGAAGAAAGGGAAGGAAATCGTGCAGGCACGGCGGAGAACCGTTGACGCCGGTTCAGCTGTAGCCTACTGTGTTGAACCGGGTCGACGTGAGGTTGAAGGTGCACTGTAGCTGGCGCGTGGGGCCACGCGCAGCCACTTTGGGCGGCGCGTGGAGGCGCGTGCGGCGGTTCTGGGAGAAACGGTCAACATAGTTTTTGGTCTAGGAGTTGTTGTGAGTTCAATGGAGTTGGTTTCGAGTCAATCGGAAGTCGTTTGAGTGTAGTTCCGCGAGGGTGCTTGTGTAGGGTCCCGGGGTTTTAAGTCTTTGGTCCGGGGATTTTTGAGGGCTTTTAGGTGAGTGTTCGTAGACGTGTTAGTGACGTAATTTGACGGTGTTTGACAGGATCGGGATTTCCCGAGGGAGCCGAGGAACGGGCTGGACGTTCGGGACGCGAGTAGGGCTCAGTACTGTGAGTGGACCTTTTTTCTAAATTCGAGCATGCATAACTGTTTTCTATAATTGTTTTATGATTTTGATTATGATGCTATAGTTTTGGAAAGATAAATGATTTCAATGATTTTAAGGGATTTTGGAACATGATTTCGATATTTTAAGATTGGAAAGTGGACTCCGGATTTGGGTTCGGAATGACGGTCTGGATGCCGGGAAGGGCATCGGACCAGTGATTTCGGATTCGGGTTTGGATGTGGATTGGTAAATGATTTTCAAATGATTTTGGGATTGGATTTGCTGGATCTGGATATTGGGTTTAAAGACCCGGATATATGTGACGGGGGACCGGCCGGATTGGGTTTAAAGACCCGGATTGAGTTTAAAGACTCGGGAGTTTAAAGACTCGGATATATATATTGATTTCCCCCGTAGGCCTTGAGTTTAAAGACTCGGGAGTTTAAAGACTCGGATATGGTAAGGCCTGGATTGAGTTTAAAGACTCGGGAGTTTAAAGACTCGGATAGGTCCAGCAGGTTTGATCGGGAAAATGATAAATTGATGTTTATGGTTTTTGATACGGTTTCTGATACTCATGCTGTGGTTTCTTATGATACTTTATAGTGTTTCTGTTTCTTATGATGTTTAAGATTGATTCTTTTATAAATGTGTTTATAACTGCTGGTTATGCATGTGTTTTCAAAACGGAGGGTTTAACTCGGTTTTCTTATAAAATGGTTTTTGAACTTTTGTACCTTCTGGTCCACTCACATTTTCTGTTTTGATTGCCCTCCAGGTTGTGGAGCAAGCGCGGGGTCTTGACGTCGAGGCAGTGTCCAAGGCATAGAAGTGACGTGAGGGATCCTAGAAGAGTTTAAAGGCTTCTGTGTGCGTGTACTTCCTCGGTTTTTATTTTTCCTTGTAATGTAGTGCTATGCTCTGTAAACGATACGGATTTTGGGATATTTTGTAATTACTCCTGCGTTTGACTGGGTTCGAGTGAGTGTTCCTTAGGTGTTGTGTCGGGGAGTCAGACGGGAGCGGGATTTACCTCGGGTTTCGGGGTGAAACCGGGGTGGGTCCTGACAATTGGTATCAGAGCATAGGTTTGTCGAGTTTGTGGGGTTTGTTGGTTTGTGAGGTTGTGTTTTAGTTGTTTGACTGCTTCTATGCCTCTTTCAGCGTGCGGTTGACGATGCCTCCGAGACGTAGACCCTCTCCACAACCTGAAGAAGTAGCCAGAGAGACGGAGAGTGCTACGATTGAGCGAGCCCAGCGGCTCGGGGCTACTACTTTTAGTGGTGGGGCTGATCCTGAGGAAGCCCAGAGGTGGATTACTAGACTGGAGCGGATTTTTGCGGTGATGCATTGTCCGCCGGAGGAGCGAGTATTGTTGGCTGCATTTTTACTAGATGGTGCGGCGTACGAGTGGTGGTATACCCTCGAGTTGTCCGGTTGGGATGTTCACAGTGTGACCTGGGAGACGTTTAGGGAACGGTTTCTGGAGCAGTATTATCCTCGTTCTTTCCGGGATGCCAAGGAGGCAGAGTTTTTGCATCTCCAGCAGGGGAATATGACAGCGGCAGAGTATGAACGGAAGTTCCAGATGTTGTCTCGGTTTGCTCCTGCTTTTGTGGCCACTGAAGTCGAGAAGTGCCGTAGGTTTGAGTTGGGCTTGCGCGGTGAGATTCGAGCCGTAGTGACGGCTGGATCTTTTGCTACCCTCCGAGACTTGTCGGATGCTGCGGTGCGAGTTGAGGCTAGTTTGCCGGTGCGACGCCGGGAACCATCTATTCCTGGAGCTTCGAGCCAGCGAACACCGAAAAGAGGTAACTTCGGTGGATCGTCCTCGTCGGGCGATGATCGTTTTGGTAGGCCTGGTAGTGCCCAGAGTTCCGGATTTTGGGGTTACCGAGCACCGCCGACTCCGCAAGCGAGTGCGACATCGGTAGCGTCTACAGGGAGACCGAGCAGTGGACCAGGCTGGAATGTGTGTTTCTACTGCGGGGAGCGAGGTCATTTCCGACGTGAGTGTCCACTGTTGTCACAGGAAGATGGTGTAGGCAGAGGAGTAGCGGAGTCCGGACAGAGTACAGCAGCAGGGACAGCGGGCACTAGAGGAGGTGGTGGCACATCCACGAGTAGTTCGAGGGGACGTGGTAGAGCGTCAGGATCTCAGGCCCGGGTGTTCTCGATGACTCAGCAGGAGGGTCAGTCGACACCAGATACGGAGACAGGTACTTGTTTTGCTTTTGGTTGTCCTGTTGGTTTGGTGTTTGGATTTCGGGGTAGAGTCTAGGAGTTAAGTTCCGTAGGAGGGTGACGGAAGGTATAGGAAAGGAGTGACTATAACTGATCGATTGGAGACTGTGGAAGGAGAGAACCCACAAGCTAGAGTTTGCCTTTAGGACTTTGTGGAGTTAGTCCGACCGTGGCCGGATTAGTAGCCGAGGGAGATGGGTGGTTGTATACGAGGAGGTACTCTATGACTTCTGTCGGGTACTGTGACCTGAGGTATTTTATAATACCTTTGTTTTCTGTTCATAGAGTTTCCCTTGCGTACACCATGTAGTTGTTACATAGCTAGGGTTGGCTGTGGTGACAGTAGTTGGGGATGGAGTGAAATACCCAAGGTGGAGATGATAGACAGAGTGTTTAGGAGAAGCTGTTGCTGCCCTAGTGTGGATACCGGGTAGAAGACGTGAGGCGTCGGGAACTAGCTGTGGAATTTCGGGGACGAAATTCTTTTTAGGTGGGTAGATTGTAACAACCCGTTCCGAGAATTGGGATTAGTAGAGTGATTAAGGTGCGATTAGTAAGGTTAATCAGGGGCTAGGTGGTCCCGAGGGGTCCGGGAACCTAGAATGACGATTTTGCCCCTGGGTCGGGCAGAAATGTTGACTTTTATTTCGGGTGGTCAAATGGGAGTTGACCAGTGACCAGGACGTAGTTGAGGACGTCACGAATCCGTAGGCAGGTGGCACGCCCGATTCCGACATCCGAGGAGGAAGTTGTGATGTTCGGAAGGTTGAGGGCATAACCGTAATTTTGGAAAAATAGGGGAAAAAGTTGACTTTTTGAATAATCGAGTTTTGGTAGGTTGACCTAGGATGGTTAGATAGATTCCGTCGTCCTGAGTTCGATGACAGGCGGCACGTATTCATCGGACTTACGAGGTGAAAGTTACGGGTCTAGGAAGTTTTGGTAAAACCGTAAAAATGTGTTAACCATAAGGGTATTTTAGTCTTTTTGGGTTTATGGGGATTTGTGCAGAGAGAGAAGGAATGGACGGCTGGGAGTTAATCAGGTGAGATAAGGATGGATGGGATGGTGACATGTGGCAAGTGTGTAGTGGGTTCTGGGGGATTCTAAGGTGTGTGCACGGTTCTATTTTTGGAGTGTACCCGTGCCCGTGTTCGTGTTTGTGCGCAGAAGGAAACAGAAAACAGAGGGAGATCGTGAAGGAAATTGAGGGTGGTGGTGTGAGTGTTGATGAATTGTGAGTGTGTGAGGGTGATCAGAGAGTGAGAGGGAAGCAGTGAGAGAGGTTGACGGTGTGGTGGTTGTGTGTGAAGGTGTCCAGAGCTGCGGGGAAAACCAGGGGTAAAAGCAGGGAGGTTGTGAGGATTGTGGCGGTGGCGGCCGTGTACGGGGCAATTGGGACCGTGGTGGTGTCGTGCGGGTTGCGAGGAGTCAGCCACTACCAGCAGAGCTCACGACGGCGACAGGTTGCAGGTAATTTCTATTGCCCCGTGTTTATGCTCTGTTTTGGCCGTGAACTTCAAGTCGGAAGTTGTGGCCTGAGAGGTTGAATCGAAGAGTCTAGGGGAGTTTAGGGAGTTTAGTTGAGTCCAGGGCGTCATTTGGTTGAGCTGCCGTGACGGGAGGTGCACGGTGGAGGTTGGTACGACGGAGGGACTCTGTGTGCCCTGTTTTCCCGTTTTGGTTCAAACCAAGAGTCGTGATCCTAGAGACTGAGTCGAAGGTCTAGGAGAGTCGGGTTAGGTTCCTTGAGGTTCTAGGAACCGTCTGGTCTTGCCACCGTGAAGGGAGGTTACCTGGGTGGCCGGATCGTGAAACAGAGTTTGGGGAGGTTTGATTTCGAGCTTGAGACGACGGGTAGGAGGCTGTGTCGAAGTGATTGGAGGATGGGGATGCTTAGAGTAAGGTTGGACGAAGCTTTAGGTGAAGAAAGGGAAGGAAATCGTGCAGGCACGGCGGAGAACCGTTGACGCCGGTTCAGCTGTAGCCTACTGTGTTGAACCGGGTCGACGTGAGGTTGAAGGTGCACTGTAGCTGGCGCGTGGGGCCACGCGCAGCCACTTTGGGCGGCGCGTGGAGGCGCGTGCGGCGGTTCTGGGAGAAACGGTCAACATAGTTTTTGGTCTAGGAGTTGTTGTGAGTTCAATGGAGTTGGTTTCGAGTCAATCGGAAGTCGTTTGAGTGTAGTTCCGCGAGGGTGCTTGTGTAGGGTCCCGGGGTTTTAAGTCTTTGGTCCGGGGATTTTTGAGGGCTTTTAGGTGAGTGTTCGTAGACGTGTTAGTGACGTAATTTGACGGTGTTTGACAGGATCGGGATTTCCCGAGGGAGCCGAGGAACGGGCTGGACGTTCGGGACGCGAGTAGGGCTCAGTACTGTGAGTGGACCTTTTTTCTAAATTCGAGCATGCATAACTGTTTTCTATAATTGTTTTATGATTTTGATTATGATGCTATAGTTTTGGAAAGATAAATGATTTCAATGATTTTAAGGGATTTTGGAACATGATTTCGATATTTTAAGATTGGAAAGTGGACTCCGGATTTGGGTTCGGAATGACGGTCTGGATGCCGGGAAGGGCATCGGACCAGTGATTTCGGATTCGGGTTTGGATGTGGATTGGTAAATGATTTTCAAATGATTTTGGGATTGGATTTGCTGGATCTGGATATTGGGTTTAAAGACCCGGATATATGTGACGGGGGACCGGCCGGATTGGGTTTAAAGACCCGGATTGAGTTTAAAGACTCGGGAGTTTAAAGACTCGGATATATATATTGATTTCCCCCGTAGGCCTTGAGTTTAAAGACTCGGGAGTTTAAAGACTCGGATATGGTAAGGCCTGGATTGAGTTTAAAGACTCGGGAGTTTAAAGACTCGGATAGGTCCAGCAGGTTTGATCGGGAAAATGATAAATTGATGTTTATGGTTTTTGATACGGTTTCTGATACTCATGCTGTGGTTTCTTATGATACTTTATAGTGTTTCTGTTTCTTATGATGTTTAAGATTGATTCTTTTATAAATGTGTTTATAACTGCTGGTTATGCATGTGTTTTCAAAACGGAGGGTTTAACTCGGTTTTCTTATAAAATGGTTTTTGAACTTTTGTACCTTCTGGTCCACTCATATTTTCTGTTTTGATTGCCCTCCAGGTTGTGGAGCAAGCGCGGGGTCTTGACGTCGAGGCAGTGTCCAAGGCATAGAAGTGACGTGAGGGATCCTAGAAGAGTTTAAAGGCTTCTGTGTGCGTGTACTTCCTCGGTTTTTATTTTTCCTTGTAATGTAGTGCTATGCTCTGTAAACGATACGGATTTTGGGATATTTTGTAATTACTCCTGCGTTTGACTGGGTTCGAGTGAGTGTTCCTTAGGTGTTGTGTCGGGGAGTCAGACGGGAGCGGGATTTACCTCGGGTTTCGGGGTGAAACCGGGGTGGGTCCTGACAATTGGTATCAGAGCATAGGTTTGTCGAGTTTGTGGGGTTTGTTGGTTTGTGAGGTTGTGTTTTAGTTGTTTGACTGCTTCTATGCCTCTTTCAGCGTGCGGTTGACGATGCCTCCGAGACGTAGACCCTCTCCACAACCTGAAGAAGTAGCCAGAGAGACGGAGAGTGCTACGATTGAGCGAGCCCAGCGGCTCGGGGCTACTACTTTTAGTGGTGGGGCTGATCCTGAGGAAGCCCAGAGGTGGATTACTAGACTGGAGCGGATTTTTGCGGTGATGCATTGTCCGCCGGAGGAGCGAGTATTGTTGGCTGCATTTTTACTAGATGGTGCGGCGTACGAGTGGTGGTATACCCTCGAGTTGTCCGGTTGGGATGTTCACAGTGTGACCTGGGAGACGTTTAGGGAACGGTTTCTGGAGCAGTATTATCCTCGTTCTTTCCGGGATGCCAAGGAGGCAGAGTTTTTGCATCTACAGCAGGGGAATATGACAGTGGCAGAGTATGAACGGAAGTTCCAGATGTTGTCTCGGTTTGCTCCTGCTTTTGTGGCCACTGAAGCCGAGAAGTGCCGTAGGTTTGAGTTGGGCTTGCGCGGTGAGATTCGAGCCGTAGTGACGGCTGGATCTTTTGCTACCCTCCGAGACTTGTCGGATGCTGCGGTGCGAGTTGAGGCTAGTTTGCCGGTGCGACGCCGGGAACCATCTATTCCTGGAGCTTCGAGCCAGCGAACACCGAAAAGAGGTAACTTCGGTGGATCGTCCTCGTCGGGCGATGATCGTTTTGGTAGGCCTGGTAGTGCCCAGAGTTCCGGATTTTGGGGTTACCGAGCACCGCCGACTCCGCAAGCGAGCGCGACATCGGTAGCGTCTACAGGGAGACCGAGCAGTGGACCAGGCTGGAATGTGTGTTTCTACTGCGGGGAGCGAGGTCATTTCCGACGTGAGTGTCCACTGTTGTCACAGGAAGATGGTGTAGGCAGAGGAGTAGCGGAGTCCGGACAGAGTACAGCAGCAGGGACAGCGGGCACTAGAGGAGGTGGTGGCACATCCACGAGTAGTTCGAGGGGACGTGGTAGAGCGTCAGGATCTCAGGCCCGGGTGTTCTCGATGACTCAGCATGAGGGTCAGTCGACACCAGATACGGAGACAGGTACTTGTTTTGCTTTTGGTTGTCCTGTTGGTTTGGTGTTTGGATTTCGGGGTAGAGTCTAGGAGTTAAGTTCCGTAGGAGGGTGACGGAAGGTATAGGAAAGGAGTGACTATAACTGATCGATTGGAGACTGTGGAAGGAGAGAACCCACAAGCTAGAGTTTGCCTTTAGGACTTTGTGGAGTTAGTCCGACCGTGGCCGGATTAGTAGCCGAGGGAGATGGGTGGTTGTATACGAGGAGGTACTCTATGACTTCTGTCGGGTACTGTGACCTGAGGTATTTTATAATACCTTTGTTTTCTGTTCATAGAGTTTCCCTTGCGTACACCATGTAGTTGTTACATAGCTAGGGTTGGCTGTGGTGACAGTAGTTGGGGATGGAGTGAAATACCCAAGGTGGAGATGATAGACAGAGTGTTTAGGAGAAGCTGTTGCTGCCCTAGTGTGGATACCGGGTAGAAGACGTGAGGCGTCGGGAACTAGCTGTGGAATTTCGGGGACGAAATTCTTTTTAGGTGGGTAGATTGTAACAACCCGTTCCGAGAATTGGGATTAGTAGAGTGATTAAGGTGCGATTAGTAAGGTTAATCAGGGGCTAGGTGGTCCCGAGGGGTCCGGGAACCTAGAATGACGATTTTGCCCCTGGGTCGGGCAGAAATGTTGACTTTTATTTCGGGTGGTCAAATGGGAGTTGACCAGTGACCAGGACGTAGTTGAGGACGTCACGAATCCGTAGGCAGGTGGCACGCCCGATTCCGACATCCGAGGAGGAAGTTGTGATGTTCGGAAGGTTGAGGGCATAACCGTAATTTTGGAAAAATAGGGGAAAAAGTTGACTTTTTGAATAATCGAGTTTTGGTAGGTTGACCTAGGATGGTTAGATAGATTCCGTCGTCCTGAGTTCGATGACAGGCGGCACGTATTCATCGGACTTACGAGGTGAAAGTTACGGGTCTAGGAAGTTTTGGTAAAACCGTAAAAATGTGTTAACCATAAGGGTATTTTAGTCTTTTTGGGTTTATGGGGATTTGTGCAGAGAGAGAAGGAATGGACGGCTGGGAGTTAATCAGGTGAGATAAGGATGGATGGGATGGTGACATGTGGCAAGTGTGTAGTGGGTTCTGGGGGATTCTAAGGTGTGTGCACGGTTCTATTTTTGGAGTGTACCCGTGCCCGTGTTCGTGTTTGTGCGCAGAAGGAAACAGAAAACAGAGGGAGATCGTGAAGGAAATTTAGGGTGGTGGTGTGAGTGTTGATGAATTGTGAGTGTGTGAGGGTGATCAGAGAGTGAGAGGGAAGCAGTGAGAGAGGTTGACGGTGTGGTGGTTGTGTGTGAAGGTGTCCAGAGCTGCGGGGAAAACCAGGGGTAAAAGCAGGGAGGTTGTGAGGATTGTGGCGGTGGCGGCCGTGTACGGGGCAATTGGGACCGTGGTGGTGTCGTGCGGGTTGCGAGGAGTCAGCCACTACCAGCAGAGCTCACGACGGCGACAGGTTGCAGGTAATTTCTATTGCCCCGTGTTTATGCTCTGTTTTGGCCGTGAACTTCAAGTCGGAAGTTGTGGCCTGAGAGGTTGAATCGAAGAGTCTAGGGGAGTTTAGGGAGTTTAGTTGAGTCCAGGGCGTCATTTGGTTGAGCTGCCGTGACGGGAGGTGCACGGTGGAGGTTGGTACGACGGAGGGACTCTGTGTGCCCTGTTTTCCCGTTTTGGTTCAAACCAAGAGTCGTGATCCTAGAGACTGAGTCGAAGGTCTAGGAGAGTCGGGTTAGGTTCCTTGAGGTTCTAGGAACCGTCTGGTCTTGCCACCGTGAAGGGAGGTTACCTGGGTGGCCGGATCGTGAAACAGAGTTTGGGGAGGTTTGATTTCGAGCTTGAGACGACGGGTAGGAGGCTGTGTCGAAGTGATTGGAGGATGGGGATGCTTAGAGTAAGGTTGGACGAAGCTTTAGGTGAAGAAAGGGAAGGAAATCGTGCAGGCACGGCGGAGAACCGTTGACGCCGGTTCAGCTGTAGCCTACTGTGTTGAACCGGGTCGACGTGAGGTTGAAGGTGCACTGTAGCTGGCGCGTGGGGCCACGCGCAGCCACTTTGGGCGGCGCGTGGAGGCGCGTGCGGCGGTTCTGGGAGAAACGGTCAACATAGTTTTTGGTCTAGGAGTTGTTGTGAGTTCAATGGAGTTGGTTTCGAGTCAATCGGAAGTCGTTTGAGTGTAGTTCCGCGAGGGTGCTTGTGTAGGGTCCCGGGGTTTTAAGTCTTTGGTCCGGGGATTTTTGAGGGCTTTTAGGTGAGTGTTCGTAGACGTGTTAGTGACGTAATTTGACGGTGTTTGACAGGATCGGGATTTCCCGAGGGAGCCGAGGAACGGGCTGGACGTTCGGGACGCGAGTAGGGCTCAGTACTGTGAGTGGACCTTTTTTCTAAATTCGAGCATGCATAACTGTTTTCTATAATTGTTTTATGATTTTGATTATGATGCTATAGTTTTGGAAAGATAAATGATTTCAATGATTTTAAGGGATTTTGGAACATGATTTCGATATTTTAAGATTGGAAAGTGGACTCCGGATTTGGGTTCGGAATGACGGCCTGGATGCCGGGAAGGGCATCGGACCAGTGATTTCGGATTCGGGTTTGGATGTGGATTGGTAAATGATTTTCAAATGATTTTGGGATTGGATTTGCTGGATCTGGATATTGGGTTTAAAGACCCGGATATATGTGACGGGGGACCGGCCGGATTGGGTTTAAAGACCCGGATTGAGTTTAAAGACTCGGGAGTTTAAAGACTCGGATATATATATTGATTTCCCCCGTAGGCCTTGAGTTTAAAGACTCGGGAGTTTAAAGACTCGGATATGGTAAGGCCTGGATTGAGTTTAAAGACTCGGGAGTTTAAAGACTCGGATAGGTCCAGCAGGTTTGATCGGGAAAATGATAAATTGATGTTTATGGTTTTTGATACGGTTTCTGATACTCATGCTGTGGTTTCTTATGATACTTTATAGTGTTTCTGTTTCTTATGATGTTTAAGATTGATTCTTTTATAAATGTGTTTATAACTGCTGGTTATGCATGTGTTTTCAAAACGGAGGGTTTAACTCGGTTTTCTTATAAAATGGTTTTTGAACTTTTGTACCTTCTGGTCCACTCATATTTTCTGTTTTGATTGCCCTCCAGGTTGTGGAGCAAGCGCGGGGTCTTGACGTCGAGGCAGTGTCCAAGGCATAGAAGTGACGTGAGGGATCCTAGAAGAGTTTAAAGGCTTCTGTGTGCGTGTACTTCCTCGGTTTTTATTTTTCCTTGTAATGTAGTGCTATGCTCTGTAAACGATACGGATTTTGGGATATTTTGTAATTACTCCTGCGTTTGACTGGGTTCGAGTGAGTGTTCCTTAGGTGTTGTGTCGGGGAGTCAGACGGGAGCGGGATTTACCTCGGGTTTCGGGGTGAAACCGGGGTGGGTCCTGACAATTGGTATCAGAGCATAGGTTTGTCGAGTTTGTGGGGTTTGTTGGTTTGTGAGGTTGTGTTTTAGTTGTTTGACTGCTTCTATGCCTCTTTCAGCGTGCGGTTGACGATGCCTCCGAGACGTAGACCCTCTCCACAACCTGAAGAAGTAGCCAGAGAGACGGAGAGTGCTACGATTGAGCGAGCCCAGCGGCTCGGGGCTACTACTTTTAGTGGTGGGGCTGATCCTGAGGAAGCCCAGAGGTGGATTACTAGACTGGAGCGGATTTTTGCGGTGATGCATTGTCCGCCGGAGGAGCGAGTATTGTTGGCTGCATTTTTACTAGATGGTGCGGCGTACGAGTGGTGGTATACCCTCGAGTTGTCCGGTTGGGATGTTCACAGTGTGACCTGGGAGACGTTTAGGGAACGGTTTCTGGAGCAGTATTATCCTCGTTCTTTCCGGGATGCCAAGGAGGCAGAGTTTTTGCATCTCCAGCAGGGGAATATGACAGTGGCAGAGTATGAACGGAAGTTCCAGATGTTGTCTCGGTTTGCTCCTGCTTTTGTGGCCACTGAAGCCGAGAAGTGCCGTAGGTTTGAGTTGGGCTTGCGCGGTGAGATTCGAGCCGTAGTGACGGCTGGATCTTTTGCTACCCTCCGAGACTTGTCGGATGCTGCGGTGCGAGTTGAGGCTAGTTTGCCGGTGCGACGCCGGGAACCATCTATTCCTGGAGCTTCGAGCCAGCGAACACCGAAAAGAGGTAACTTCGGTGGATCGTCCTCGTCGGGCGATGATCGTTTTGGTAGGCCTGGTAGTGCCCAGAGTTCCGGATTTTGGGGTTACCGAGCACCGCCGACTCCGCAAGCGAGTGCGACATCGGTAGCGTCTACAGGGAGACCGAGCAGTGGACCAGGCTGGAATGTGTGTTTCTACTGCGGGGAGCGAGGTCATTTCCGACGTGAGTGTCCACTGTTGTCACAGGAAGATGGTGTAGGCAGAGGAGTAGCGGAGTCCGGACAGAGTACAGCAGCAGGGACAGCGGGCACTAGAGGAGGTGGTGGCACATCCACGAGTAGTTCGAGGGGACGTGGTAGAGCGTCAGGATCTCAGGCCCGGGTGTTCTCGATGACTCAGCATGAGGGTCAGTCGACACCAGATACGGAGACAGGTACTTGTTTTGCTTTTGGTTGTCCTGTTGGTTTGGTGTTTGGATTTCGGGGTAGAGTCTAGGAGTTAAGTTCCGTAGGAGGGTGACGGAAGGTATAGGAAAGGAGTGACTATAACTGATCGATTGGAGACTGTGGAAGGAGAGAACCCACAAGCTAGAGTTTGCCTTTAGGACTTTGTGGAGTTAGTCCGACCGTGGCCGGATTAGTAGCCGAGGGAGATGGGTGGTTGTATACGAGGAGGTACTCTATGACTTCTGTCGGGTACTGTGACCTGAGGTATTTTATAATACCTTTGTTTTCTGTTCATAGAGTTTCCCTTGCGTACACCATGTAGTTGTTACATAGCTAGGGTTGGCTGTGGTGACAGTAGTTGGGGATGGAGTGAAATACCCAAGGTGGAGATGATAGACAGAGTGTTTAGGAGAAGCTGTTGCTGCCCTAGTGTGGATACCGGGTAGAAGACGTGAGGCGTCGGGAACTAGCTGTGGAATTTCGGGGACGAAATTCTTTTTAGGTGGGTAGATTGTAACAACCCGTTCCGAGAATTGGGATTAGTAGAGTGATTAAGGTGCGATTAGTAAGGTTAATCAGGGGCTAGGTGGTCCCGAGGGGTCCGGGAACCTAGAATGACGATTTTGCCCCTAGGTCGGGCAGAAATGTTGACTTTTATTTCGGGTGGTCAAATGGGAGTTGACCAGTGACCAGGACGTAGTTGAGGACGTCACGAATCCGTAGGCAGGTGGCACGCCCGATTCCGACATCCGAGGAGGAAGTTGTGATGTTCGGAAGGTTGAGGGCATAACCGTAATTTTGGAAAAATAGGGGAAAAAGTTGACTTTTTGAATAATCGAGTTTTGGTAGGTTGACCTAGGATGGTTAGATAGATTCCGTCGTCCTGAGTTCGATGACAGGCGGCACGTATTCATCGGACTTACGAGGTGAAAGTTACGGGTCTAGGAAGTTTTGGTAAAACCGTAAAAATGTGTTAACCATAAGGGTATTTTAGTCTTTTTGGGTTTATGGGGATTTGTGCAGAGAGAGAAGGAATGGACGGCTGGGAGTTAATCAGGTGAGATAAGGATGGATGGGATGGTGACATGTGGCAAGTGTGTAGTGGGTTCTGGGGGATTCTAAGGTGTGTGCACGGTTCTATTTTTGGAGTGTACCCGTGCCCGTGTTTGTGTTTGTGCGCAGAAGGAAACAGAAAACAGAGGGAGATCATGAAGGAAATTTAGGGTGGTGGTGTGAGTGTTGATGAATTGTGAGTGTGTGAGGGTGATCAGAGAGTGAGAGGGAAGCAGTGAGAGAGGTTGACGGTGTGGTGGTTGTGTGTGAAGGTGTCCAGAGCTGCGGGGAAAACCAGGGGTAAAAGCAGGGAGGTTGTGAGGATTGTGGCGGTGGCGGCCGTGTACGGGGCAATTGGGACCGTGGTGGTGTCGTGCGGGTTGCGAGGAGTCAGCCACTACCAGCAGAGCTCACGACGGCGACAGGTTGCAGGTAATTTCTATTGCCCCGTGTTTATGCTCTGTTTTGGCCGTGAACTTCAAGTCGGAAGTTGTGGCCTGAGAGGTTGAATCGAAGAGTCTAGGGGAGTTTAGGGAGTTTAGTTGAGTCCAGGGCGTCATTTGGTTGAGCTGCCGTGACGGGAGGTGCACGGTGGAGGTTGGTACGACGGAGGGACTCTGTGTGCCCTGTTTTCCCGTTTTGGTTCAAACCAAGAGTCGTGATCCTAGAGACTGAGTCGAAGGTCTAGGAGAGTCGGGTTAGGTTCCTTGAGGTTCTAGGAACCGTCTGGTCTTGCCACCGTGAAGGGAGGTTACCTGGGTGGCCGGATCGTGAAACAGAGTTTGGGGAGGTTTGATTTCGAGCTTGAGACGACGGGTAGGAGGCTGTGTCGAAGTGATTGGAGGATGGGGATGCTTAGAGTAAGGTTGGACGAAGCTTTAGGTGAAGAAAGGGAAGGAAATCGTGCAGGCACGGCGGAGAACCGTTGACGCCGGTTCAGCTGTAGCCTACTGTGTTGAACCGGGTCGACGTGAGGTTGAAGGTGCACTGTAGCTGGCGCGTGGGGCCACGCGCAGCCACTTTGGGCGGCGCGTGGAGGCGCGTGCGGCGGTTCTGGGAGAAACGGTCAACATAGTTTTTGGTCTAGGAGTTGTTGTGAGTTCAATGGAGTTGGTTTCGAGTCAATCGGAAGTCGTTTGAGTGTAGTTCCGCGAGGGTGCTTGTGTAGGGTCCCGGGGTTTTAAGTCTTTGGTCCGGGGATTTTTGAGGGCTTTTAGGTGAGTGTTCGTAGACGTGTTAGTGACGTAATTTGACGGTGTTTGACAGGATCGGGATTTCCCGAGGGAGCCGAGGAACGGGCTGGACGTTCGGGACGCGAGTAGGGCTCAGTACTGTGAGTGGACCTTTTTTCTAAATTCGAGCATGCATAACTGTTTTCTATAATTGTTTTATGATTTTGATTATGATGCTATAGTTTTGGAAAGATAAATGATTTCAATGATTTTAAGGGATTTTGGAACATGATTTCGATATTTTAAGATTGGAAAGTGGACTCCGGATTTGGGTTCGGAATGACGGTCTGGATGCCGGGAAGGGCATCGGACCAGTGATTTCGGATTCGGGTTTGGATGTGGATTGGTAAATGATTTTCAAATGATTTTGGGATTGGATTTGCTGGATCTGGATATTGGGTTTAATGACCCGGATATATGTGACGGGGGACCGGCCGGATTGGGTTTAAAGACCCGGATTGAGTTTAAAGACTCGGGAGTTTAAAGACTCGGATATATATATTGATTTCCCCCGTAGGCCTTGAGTTTAAAGACTCGGGAGTTTAAAGACTCGGATATGGTAAGGCCTGGATTGAGTTTAAAGACTCGGGAGTTTAAAGACTCGGATAGGTCCAGCAGGTTTGATCGGGAAAATGATAAATTGATGTTTATGGTTTTTGATACGGTTTCTGATACTCATGCTGTGGTTTCTTATGATACTTTATAGTGTTTCTGTTTCTTATGATGTTTAAGATTGATTCTTTTATAAATGTGTTTATAACTGCTGGTTATGCATGTGTTTTCAAAACGGAGGGTTTAACTCGGTTTTCTTATAAAATGGTTTTTGAACTTTTGTACCTTCTGGTCCACTCACATTTTCTGTTTTGATTGCCCTCCAGGTTGTGGAGCAAGCGCGGGGTCTTGACATCGAGGCAGTGTCCAAGGCATAGAAGTGACGTGAGGGATCCTAGAAGAGTTTAAAGGCTTCTGTGTGCGTGTACTTCCTCGGTTTTTATTTTTCCTTGTAATGTAGTGCTATGCTCTGTAAACGATACGGATTTTGGGATATTTTGTAATTACTCCTGCGTTTGACTGGGTTCGAGTGAGTGTTCCTTAGGTGTTGTGTCGGGGAGTCAGACGGGAGCGGGATTTACCTCGGGTTTCGGGGTGAAACCGGGGTGGGTCCTGACATCATATGCTTTACCTTATAGTTTTAGCAATACTTTTACATTTATCATAGTATGTATGCATCCATAAATGAACCACATAAAAGATAAATTACACACAAATCACGAAAAACATACATAAGCAAAGTAAGAAGTAAGACTTAAGACAACTTTCAAATACTCGTGACTTAGGGCCTAATAAACGGCCCATAACTAAAAGGGAGTTTAGCTATGCATAATTGAATGAAACATAAATGAAAATATAAAGTAAAGAATTAAGAAGAAACAAAAAATTTACTAAGTTGAAGATGACAGCCATGTCCAATATTCAAGAACACCAATCGCAATATTCAAAAATAACTTGAATCTTGAATTGAAAGTACACGGGAAAAAAAAGTGCTTAAAGAATTTGAAAATAAAACTAACTTGCACTAAAAACTAAGGAAGCAGCACACTCTAAAAAACTCCCCTCATTACATTGATTATGAGGCTATTTATATAGGCGAAAACATGACAGAAACTTGGATTCCTTCTTGTATAAGGATTAGGTTTTCCTTTTCCTTCAATTACTTGGACGGCAAGGAATTGGTTCTCCTAATCTTGCTTGGAGATGGATAAGGCAGGGGCCTTATCATGCTAGATTCTAGGCTGAAAACAAGGCTTGATAGCTTATAATTCCCCACTCATCTGGGATTTGAACAGATGTCCACGTGCTAGGTGAATCTGATTGGTCCCTTGGTGTGAACACACGTCTAAGTCAGCTAACAACCAAGAAGGAACCTTCCTGATTGATCTTGAGTGATCTAACTGCATTTCTTACTTGGCAATGATAGCTAGATGAGGTCTGAGTGGCTTGATCACTTTCTTGATGGAGGGAGGAACCAAAACAAAGCCAAAACCCGAGAGGGCCTGGAATTTGGCCTAGAACAAAGGCCATTTTTGAAATACCTTAGAGTTTGGCTCTGATAAGGCACATGAATAGCTCGTGATATGTAGGTCTTGAATCCCTAACGAGGGCTGAAAAATCGTACTGCAAGATATGGAACAGAGGTGGCCAAGATTGGGAACCGCTGGCACAAAATGAAGTACACTAGCCTAGTTCTGGCCTTGGCACTCAGCTGGGTCTAGAACTAAAAATGAAGAACACCGTGGAACAAGATGCAAAAAAACCTCGAAACATGTCACCAGTGACAAGTTTTGGTACTTCGTTGACTCAAGCCCTGGTCCTTGGTTGGGCATATGCTAGAACACGAGTTGGTTCTTTTCTAGGAACGAGTGACATGTCATTGGGACCTAAAATGGAACATGGCCCAGGTGCTAGAATTGGGACCCGATAGCTAGAACACATCCTGGGACTAGTCCTGATGACATGCCAGGGACTCGATGGAGGATCTTGAGCGGTACCACGTACCCGGTCCTCGGTTGGGACAAGTTTGAGGGTCTTGGACCCGATTCCTCATTTTTCACCATTTTTGGATTTTGTACCAAAGTTTTCATATTTTCTGCATATGATCTCACAAAACACATTATTTTCTCCTATTGTTCATAAATAACATTAGGAACATGTAAATCAAGCATGAAATGACCTTAAGAACATGTATAGAATTGGAGCTATCATAGCAACATCTAGACTGTCATAGTATCCTCGGAAACTACACTCACGCACCATCCAGGCTATGTTTTGGAACTGCACTCACGCACCATTCGTACATGTCTAAGAACTCATCACATTACAATCTCACAGCCTCAGAATCACCGGAGCCAAGCTCTGGACGTCTGAGCACTATCCATATCCGAGGATAGTTTTTCATGGTCAAACATTTTACAAACTTTGAAATCTCATTTAACACAATCCTTGACTCAAAAACCAAGTCAAAATACATCCAAACATTGGGCCTGAGCCCAAAACACAGTTTACACAAGCACTGTAAAACGTTACTCAAAATCAGTCAATAATTTCTAAAAAAATCATCAAATAATCATTTAAAAATCATAATCAAACTATTGCAACATAAATTATGCATTAAAGCAATTAAAACATCTAAATATGCATCCATAAAATTTTATAAAAGAAAATCCCACTCACACACCATCCTTGTGGCCAAATTCCGAGTTATACGCTCTTCCGTATCTTCCAAGAATTTTATTGCCTATCAAAAATCACTACTAAAGATCACCAATGTTCCAAATAACCTAATAATAAAACATCCTAATTTTTTGGGATTAAAAACGCATTTAAAACCTAAACATTACACTTCAAATACTCGAAACTGTACCAAAATGATGTGTGATCAACTTGAAACATATGCCATTTGGTTCGTAACATCGATTACATGAAAAAACATGTTGGCTAGAAATCGAGGTGCTAAGACAGATGCCACCGATGGCCTCTGCGAGTGAGCCTTACTCACTTGCATAGGGTTCATCCCCTACCTCCAGATGGGTCAGCTTCCAGATGGGTCAGCCTACTTGACCTGGTCCAAAATTTATCATTTTAACCTTTTTTCTTCCCTTCCACGTCCAACCTAGTTTAATCATGTTCAGAAGGGGTTCTACGATCTCAAAACCCAAGAAACTTACCTCGAGTTTTGACAAAATGCTTCGACTTTTCAGCCGACCATCGTACCTCCTTGTTCAGGTGATTCCACCATCCAAACCTTTGAACTTCTTAGCTCAATAGAGATAGAGACATGTAGGAACTATTAGTAAGCTTGGTTTCGAGCTTCCCTTTCTGAAACACAACGGTGAGTTCAAAAATTCATCGGTTTCCTTCTTGGGTTTCATCTCGGGCTTTTGGTTATGAGTTATCTCCTTTCTTTCTTTCTTTTCTTCTTCCTCTCTCTTCTCTTCTCTTCTCTTTCTCCTGAGTTCTCTCCCCCTTCTTCTCTATTTTTCCTCACAGTTGGCATCTCGGGTTTTCTCCCTATACACCACATACAAAATCATATAAAAATATAAAATAACACAATAGTAAGCCGGTGGGGAGAGGATAAGGGATAACATACATGTCATTTTCAACAAATATCCTACTTGTGAAATGATCAAAATACCTTATTACCAAAATTCCCCTAGACTATTTAGACCCATAACAAACTCATTCGATCTCTGATTTTAACGTGTCATTTGTCTACGGACTCAGAATGCCGAAACTTATGTAACGGCCTTCACGGAAATTCCAAAAGGTGTTTGAGGCAAAAGGTTAACCTTTGACCTATAAGGGAAAATCCATCCACTTACACACAAACTTTCAAAATTATATTTCTCAAATTTTCGAATAGTTACAATCTAACCCCCTTAAAAGAATTTTGTCCTGAAATTCGAATGTAGTCTTCTTACGATTAAAGATAAAAAGTCTATGTCAATTTTATTGTACAAGAACAAAAAATTCCTTTTCGAGAATTCCAGGAGAGACATAATCATCCAAACCCACCTTCTGGTATCATTACCATTGCATGTGAATCAAAAGAGCAACCGCAGCCTCTCTGCCTACCTCTAGCTCCACTATCCCTACTGTTAGATATTTAACGCCTTTCTGTTGTACTAGGAGTCAATATACTCTATTAGTCTGCGATATCCTATTTTGTTGTGTTACTGCCTAATCGATGTGAAAAATCCCTACGGATGTGACCAGGCTCCCCTCAATGAAAGAAAGCAACCATATTAGGTTGTGCGGATCAAATATTTTGTCTACTAGTGGTCAAGACTGAAGCCCCACCAGTGTGACCTATGACGAGGGGCCTCGATACAATACATTGAATGCCTTCGTATTCGGATCCTTCATCACCCGCATCTGACTGGAACCCACAAGAAAATTTAGAGTTAAATTCACCTATCTTCTAAGTCCCCTAACTCATCGAGTCATAATCTTGACGCTTTCAGTGTCGTCTAACACTCGTAAACTATTCCAGCACAAGCAAAATTACCTCAACTCTAATAGCAGCATCTAAACACTATCTATAGGTGGCAAAAGGTCTAACCATCACATTAGGGCAACAGCATCTAAACACTCGTAAACTATTTCATCCCATAGGCCCCGTTTAAATCGTCAACGCTTGTCTTTCTCAGTTTTCACAAATGCAGGGCAAAACAAGACAAACTAAGAAATTTCTCTTCGTACTGAGCCACAATCATACTTCCTTATTGAAAATGCAGGAGCTCAACTTCTCTAAGATAATAGAGAGAGAGGGAGTAAAACTGATACAGGAATCTATCCCGAAACATTTCCCAGGTCAACGTATTGGCATTCCATCCCATGATCTGCAATCCATGACAGGACCTAACCAGGAAAATACTAAATCTCTCACATGCGCGTCCTGCTCCCGTCTGACATGTAACCTACAGTATCAAAGGTACCCTCAAAACCTTGTAAAACATAGGATATTTTGTACCTTTGTGAGCTTATGCCTCTCCTCCGTAAACAACCTCGATTCTCGTGCAACCATCCTAGAGGGTTTCAAAACTAAGGAAAATGTGTGAGTGGATGAAAATAACTGTTTATAAAAATATAGTTTGAAACACACGTTTACGCTCTGTTTTAGGAAACTATGCATGCACTAAGTTTACAGACAAACAACAATATCAAAATACGTGCAGTAACTATAAAATTAGAGACTCCAAAAACTTTCCCAACACAAAATCATTTCAAGATAATACTCCAAGCATGGCTAGACCAAAGCATGGACTCAAATCATATAGAAAACCAGTCACATTGATAAACCAACACAGACATGATCACAACAATGCAATAGCACCCCAGTCACATAGAACCAGCTAATACTGAGCACTAACATATCGAATCATTCAATCATATCAAATGACCCAACCTCAATGCAATTGAATCATCATATCAATGTGCACTACTGGTAGGCTAATATCCTTTGGGAACTACGAAGCATTACCTCAACGTCTGAGTGGGGACAGGCTCAAGAACTACAAAGCATTACCTCGACATCTGAGTCACAATCCCAATCTCAAGAACTACGGAGCATTACCTTGAACCCTGATGCTGCTCACAAGTCTCGGGGAGTACGGAGCTTTATCTCGACGTCCGAGACTACCCATAACAATATTGGTCTAGGGAACTACGGAGCATTATCTCGACGTCTGAGACCATCCAACCAATCTAGCACCTCGAGGAGGATCTCCACATCACATCTCACATCATCACAATCATTACAACCATCACAAATACTAAGGAACCATAAGCCATAAACAAAAAAAAACTCAAGACATAGTCCAACATCTTGAGCCTAAGCCCAAAACCATAACTCAACCATAACCTCGTAAAACAACCATTAAACTGTTCCAAAAAATCATATAAAATCCAAATCTTCTAATCATCATCCAAATCGTGTAATCATGACATAATAACTATAAAACCATTTTCCACAACTCATTGATGATTCGAGGTTTAATAAACCCAATTTCCTCGAAAAATGTTTTAATAACATTTTTCTTAAATATTCATAAAAGTTCCCAAAAATCCACATAAATCGTACGTAACCAATCATCAAACAATTCTCATAATAAATCGTATAAAATCATGTAAAAATGAATGCAAACGGTTTCAGAAAACAAAATTCCAGCCACACGTACCTTGCATGCGACCAAGCCGAATAGTATGTTTTCCTGTAAAATTCGAGAACCGTAAGTCAAACACTATTAGTAAATCCATTTCATACGAGAATATCAAAGCACAAGTAGCCATAACCAAGTACAATCAACCAATCCCCATTAACCAAATTTCATAGGTAACCTCAGGAACTGCACTAGGCACTATCCGAGTTATGTCTGAGAACTACATGTAGCACCATCCAGATTCTCGTAGTATCCCCATAGCACCATCCGGTCCATGTATAGCAACTACATTCATGCGCCATCTGGACATGTCTAAGAATTCATCACATTCCAGTCTCACAGCCTAAGGATCAGCGGAGCCGAACTCTGGACGTTTGAGCACTATCCATATTCGAGGATAGGTTGTCATAGTCAAACAGTTCACAAACATTGAAATTTCATTTAACACAATCCTTGACTAAAAAACTGAGTCAAAATACATCCAAACCCCGAGCATGAGCCCAAATAATAGTTTACACAAGCATCATAAAATGGATACTCAAAATCAGTCAATAATTTCCGGAAAAATCATCAAATAATAATTTAAAAATCATAATCAATCTATTGCAACATAAATTATACATTAAAGAAATTAAAACGTCTATTTGACAGGACCCGTCCCCGAAGGACATAGATAACCGTTCCCGGTCCTGCTCCCGTCTGACAAGTCAACTGAAGTTCCGAAATTACCCTCAGCACTTGCCAAACAAGGGATAACCGCACATGTGCCCACTCATGCCTCCACCTTCCGATCAGCCTCGATCATCGCGTCACGACCTGGAGAGTCAGTAAAACAGAAAAGGTGTGAGTGGACAAAACAAAGTTTTAGAAATACATTTATCAAAATACATTCCTACCCTCCAGTTTCACAAACATGCATGCATATCGTAAATCATGAGTAAAGTAAATCTGGGCACAAACATTTACAAATCACAAATCTCAATAAAACCACGGGACTCATTTACATATCCAGTCTCATATCCAATCTCATATAGTCACGTTATTCCTACAACACGTGCAAATCAATAGGCTCAAGGACCGCTCAAAATCCGAGCATCCGCCGCTGAATAAATTTGGACAAAAACATTTATAAATCACAAATCTCAATAAAACCACGGGACTCATTTCCATATCCAATCTCATATCCAATATCATATAGTCACGTTATCCTTGCAACGCGTGTAAATCAATAGGCTCAAGGACCGCTCAAAATCCGAGCATCCGCCGTTGTGAACACATCGCCAGCAGGCAATCCAGATCGTCTTGAATACATCACCGACGGATCTTCACATAATCCAGCACATCTGGTTTGAGTAGAGCCTCCCTCGGCTGCACAACAACAGACCGTGCTACGTGACCTCTCCGGGGTACACACATCCATCCCGGAGGCTAGCGTTATCTCCAGGGTTCATTCCGGGGAAACACATTCCCAACCGGAAGCCCTAATATCCAGGGTGCACTTCGGGGGAAACATATTCCAACCTTAAAGCCCTAATATCCACAACATATCATCATCAGGAAAAACAGTGAAAAACAGTTGCATTCGAAATCAAAACCATGTTCAATACAGGGTCTCTGCCCAAAACATAGTTTCCTCAAAATCCGTAAAATCAGAGTCCCGATTATTTGATAAATCCGAAAACCATCAATATCGTCATGTAATCACATGGAAATACCAATCCAATCAAAATCACATTTCCATTGGGTCTCATGCCCAAAATGTCACTTTCACGCAAATCCGCGTAACCGCAATCTTGGTTGCCATTTTCACATAAATTCATACAATATAAGCACAAAACATTATAAATTCATCAAATCAACCCCTGACTCAGAAGCCAAGTCAAAACCAATCTCAAATCCCTAGCCTTCGCCCAAAACAACAGTTTCATGGTTTTCTCGAAAATCGTGCCCCAAAGTCATATAAAACAATATAATATTCCGCAAATCCAGAAATCATCATATCGAAACATCAATCATGCCAAATCATTTCAAATCATATAATAAAGCATTAAAAACATATATGCATGCATTCTGGGTAGAAAACAAAAGTCCACTCACACACCGTCCATATCACTCGTTTTCCGAGCTGAACGTTTTTCCGTAATTTTTGGAAGTCACCATTCCTGTCCAAAATCATTACCGAGGGTTACTAACACTCCAATATACCTCATATAATTTTTCCCAATTTTTCTGAAATTTAAATACGTATTTTAAACGTAACATAAACCTTCGGACCCTCGAAACAATATCGAGACGGTGTCCGGTTTCCTCGAAACCAGTGCCAAAATGTTCGTTACATTAAATATGAAAAAATTCATGTTGAACTCACCTTGGGATTTGAGCCCACACGCCATCACGCGCTGCCGTGAGTTCAAGCGCCTACTACAGTAAAAGCTACAGTCGTCGTCTTTGCCTGTTTGTCTGTAAAACAGGTCCTTTTGCCCGCGGGTTGACCCGGTTGGAACCTTGTCCATTTCCAGTTAATTCCTTCAATTGATTAGTCTAATTGCGTCGTCATAGACCCAATTTAAGTTCTGTAAACCGAATTACATCAATTTTTACCTCAATGTAGTCGAATCAATCTCGACTATGTGAAGAACATCGAATACTGTTCATCTTCGAACTTCATCAATTTCAATCGAATTCGTTCAATTGATCCACTCAGAAGCTTCGCAGGAACCATATAAACGTAATTCTAAGCTCAATTTCATCCTTCTAACCCTTCAATTGTACGACTCAATCCTCGAACTCCTTCTTTGTTACCAAGTCCGTTGAGAGTCAAATGGTCACTAATTTCCTTCGTTCTTGAGGTGGTCCTGATCGTGGAAATCCCAGAAAGCTTAACAAAAATCTCAATTTAGAGTATCACGGCTCACAAATTCAAATTCGATTTTTAGGAGAATTTGTATTCTCACTGTTTTAAGCTTTCGGGTTTAGAGGTCCAACCTCTCCAAATCAGTCCTCACAGTTCCTTCTCAATCGTTTTCATTTTCCTTTCAATTCCTTTCATTATTCCTCTCACAGGTTGATCAGAGAAGGAGATTGAGCTTACTGCTCTGTTCTTTCTTCACAAGTATACACACACGATTTTGATAATTCAACACAAAATATCCAATTAAATAAGATTTCAGGCCACTAATCCACAATATGATTGTGACAGATGTCACTCAAAGAGCTAACCAACTCTCCAAATTGGCTGAATCAGCCATCAGCCGTACTGACTAATCAAAACCCAGTCAAATTACCATTTTACCCTTTCCTTCAAAATTACCAAATAGCCCTTCGCCATCTCAAGCCCATAACTTTTTCATCAGAACCCCGATTGACGCATGCCGCCTGTCTACGGATTCAGCATTTAGAGACCTACACAACGGTACTTACAGGAAGTCTAAACATGGTCCTGATTAAAAATTCAACAAATAGCCCCTTTTTAACAAATTTACCCAATTACCCTTAAACTTCCGAACATCATAACTTTCTCCTCGAATGTCGGAATCGGGCGTGCCACTTGTGTAACGACCCGTCCCAAATTCCTAGAGTAGATTAGTAACTAATCACGATTAGTGAGACTAATCGGTGATTAGTTAGGCGAAATCGGACGAACGATGCAAAATGACCGTTTTGCCCTTGGGCGTGGCAAAACGTTGACTTTTCATTCTGGCGGTCAAATGGACTTTGACCGATGACCGATGACCGTGACGTAGTTCGTGATGTCACAAGTTCATAGACAAGTGGCACATTCAATTACGACATTCGAGGAAGAAGTTATGACGTTCGGAAGTTTAGGGGCATTTTAGTAATTTTGGTTAAAAAGGGACAAATAGTTGACTTTTTGACCGGAATGTCCGATGGCCGAGGGCCGAGGACCGTTACGTAGATCGGGACGATACGAATCCGTAGACAGGCGGCACGTCAAATTCGGACGTTCGACGGCGAAGATACGGTTCACAGAAGTTCCAGGTTACTATTCATGGCGACATGTTTTACGAGACAAAAAGTGCAGTTTTGTCTCTAGTGGGCCCAGCTTTTTAGACATCCAATGGATGAGTGACAAGTGTCACCCATCCACTGGCCAATCTCACATATACATGCATCCATCCATCCATATAACCGTGCACCCATTTCTCCATGTTTACCCAATTCAACCCGATCCCATTTCTCCCCAAAACCTTAACCTTGACCGTTGAGCCTAACTGAGAGGACAGAGAGTGAAGATGATCAGAGGGACGTAGTGGCTGGCCAAGACAGCGCCGCCGTGGGCGGCGGAGGCAGGGGAACCACCATAACCCGGTTAGACCCCAAAACTATTTCTTTTCAATTTTGACATTATGGTCGATTTTGGTTGATTAGGTTAGGCTTATTAGATGGTTAGGAGGGTTTTCAGATGATTTTGAACGGCTGTGGACGGCCATGAAGCCCAGGGGGCAATCAGACGTTTTGGGCCATGAGGGAGGAATCAAAGAAGGTGGATTTTGGATGTTTTTCATAGTTTTGTTCATACCATTAGACTCCTAGGATTAAACTAGGAATTTTAGGATTTATTTGGACTGAAACGGATGGAAATTGAGGGAGGAATAAGGCCGGACCGGTCACGCCGGTCTAGGGAACCAGTGAACCGGCCAGACCGGTTCAATCGTGAGGTTGAAGAAAACTGTTCACTGGCGCGTGAAGCCCACGCGCAGCCACTTCAGGCGGCGAATGGCGGCGCGTGACGGAGATTTTGGGGAAAGTTCCAACATGTGAAATCTTCTATTCGATGTAACGAAGATTTTGGGACTGGTTACGAGTCGATCAGACATCGTTTCGATAGGTTTCGGGCTGTCGGAAGGTATAGGATCAGTTTAAAAATAGTTAAAAGTTTGGGAAACTTACGGGGCTTTGGTAGGAGGTTAATTAAGTAGTTAGTAACCTATAATTAAAATTTGGACAGGTTTGGGGGTCCCGGTGACAGTGATCGGCTCGGGAGAGCCTATGGCACGCAAATCGAGGCGGCATCACAGACGGTCTGTGAGTGGACCTTTTTTTCTAAATTGGTGCATGCATAAATGTTTATTATATGTTTTAAATACTTGTTTGTGATGCCATGAGTGCATTTGGATGTGTGGTTACGCATAGGCACGTATTTCGAGGTTTCGGCCCTATACGGTGCCTATACGGGGCTATATGTCTTTATTGGTCTAGATGAAATGGTTTTGGATTTCCAAATGAATTATGAATATGATTTTAGGATGTTGATTTGGATGCTTGTGATTTATCTGGTTTCACGTATTTCGAGGCGATTTACGTGCTTGCACGTAAATCGAGGTTTTCCGATTTTACTTCGATTTTCCATTTTTATCGTTTTGGAAATAGTTTAATAAAATGGTTTTGGATTTGAAAAGGTAAACTCGGGATTCGAGACCCATTTGATTTACGGAATCGGGCCGGAGGCCCAGTTGGTTTACGATACGGACCGGAGGTCCAGTTTCTATGTGGATTCGGGCCTAGCGCCCAACTATGTATTACAAATGGTTTTTATGGGTCATGACGGTTTATGGGAACCGGCATGAACCCTTGAAATGGATTTGCGAGTCATGATGGTTTATGGGAACCGGCATGAACCCATGAAAGGATTTTATGGTTCTTGACGGCTTATGGGGGCCGGGCATGAATCCTTGAAAGGTTTCAAGAACGATTTCAAAAGGTTTTTCATATTCCATCCTTTATATATGATTGTCTCCTCCGGGGGGGGTCTTTGGCCTGAGTGGACCCTGGAGTAGTCACGGAGCACTGACTGAGTAGAGTCGCCCCCCAATTGGGTTCCTTACTCTCAGGATGGGATGGTTCGTTACCTCCAGGGAGGGTCATTGATCTACGGACATTGACCTGGGTGGACCCTGGAGAGACTTGGGTTTGAGACCCCGGTTAGCACGCGCGTAGCTTTATTTTACCGTGACATGTTCTTGGATATGAAATATAATGGATAAACATGATTTCAATTGGTTTGGGAAATTATGTTTTATGATGATAAATGGATTTGGGCTGAGTTCCCACATATTTTTACTATGGTGTGGTTTTCTGTAAATGGTTTTGGGCAGGAGCCCGTGTGACTTGGATTTACAAAACTTGGGGCTGTAACCCTAATTATGGTTGTTTAAACATATTTGTTTGGATAAATGGTTTTACTATGCATGCATGCTTTTTAGTGAAGGGTATAAAGGTCTTTTATAAATGTGTTTTACAAAACTTATTCCTTTTTGTCCACCCACAGTCTTTCTGTTTTTAATACCCTTCAGGTTGGATACGATGTGGACTGTAGCAGAGACCGAGATATCACATGCCTCCTCCGGATCCTAGCGTACTCTGATAGCCTGGGAGGGCGAAGGTTGGAAATATCCCTTGTCTGACACTTCGTGTCAGACGGGAGCAGGGTTATCCCGCGTTAATCCTGAGGGGATTGGGATGGGTACTGTCAACCTGTCTATGAACTCGTGACGTCCCGAACTACGTAACAGTCATCGGTCAAAGTTTGTTTGACTGCTTAAACCAAAAGCCAACCGTTCGCCCAATTCTAGGGGTAAAATCGTCATTTCCTTCAACTTTTCCCAAATTTTCCTTTTTCGAATTTCCGGGTCATTACAACCTATGCATGCATACATGCATAATAATTTTATAAAAGAAAATTCCACTCACACACCGTCCTTGTAGCCAAATTCCAAGATGTACGCTCTTCCATAATTTCTAAAAATTTTACCGCTTATCAAAAATCATTACTAAAGATCACTAATGTTCCAAGTAACTTTGTATTTAAATCTCCTAATTATTCAGGATTAAAAACGCATTTAAAACATGAACATAACAATTTGAACACCAAAAATTATACCAAAATGACGTGTAATCAACTCAAAACATGTGCCAATAGGTTCGTAACATCGATTACATGAAAAACCATGTCGGTTGGAAATCGAAGTAGCGTGCCACGCGCCCTCATGCACCATCGATGGCCTCTGCGCATGGGCTTCACATGCCTGGGGATGAGACATCCCTACCTCCAGTGTAACGACCCGTCCCAAATTCCTAGATTAGATTAGCGACTAATCACGATTAGTGAGGCTAATCGGTGATTAGTTAGGCGAAATCGGACGAACGATGCAAAATGACCGTTTTGCCCCTGATGGTGGCAAAACGTTGACTTTTCATTCGGGCTGTCAAATGGACTATGACCAATGACTGTGACGTAGTTCATGACGTCACGAGTTCATAGATAGGTGGCACGTTCAATTCCGACGTCCGAGGAGGAAGTTATGACGTTCGGAAGTTTTGGGGCATTTTGGTAATTTTGGTTAAATGGGGTCAAAAGTTGACTTTTTGACCTGGATTTCCGATGGCCGAGGGCCGAGGACTATTACGTAGATAAGGACGATACGAATCCATAGACAGGCAGCACGTCGAATTCGGACGTTCGACGGCGAAGTTACGGGTCACGGAAGTTCAAGTGCACTATTGCACGAATTAGGAAACGAGTTAACTTTTGGACTCTAGTGGGCCCAGATATTTGTCCTGATGCCCAATGGATGAGTGACAAGTGTCACCCATCCAATGGACACCATATTTCATTCATGCACCAAACCATTCACCCGTGCATCCATTTTCCATTTTTCCTCCAACCATTACCCGATCCCATTTTCAAATCCAACCCAAACCCTTGAGCCTGAGGCTCATTCCTGAGGGACCAGAGAGTGACAAGAGGACTGAGGAAGGTGGTGGCCAGCCAAGGGCACGCCGCCGTGGACGGTGGAGCCGTGAAGCCCAAAAGGTATCGGTTTTAACCGATTTCAATCCATTTTTCATTTATGTTGTTATGGGTCGATTTGGATGATTAGGATGGATTATTTAGGTTGCTAGGGGGTGATTAGTGAGGTTTTGGTGGTTGTGGACGGCTGGGAAGCCGTGGGGAGAAAAGGAGAAGTTTGAACCGTGAGGTTCAAACTTGGACCGTGTGATTTTGTGGGTTGTAATGGGTTTCGTTAATTGGAATAGATAGGAAACACAAAAATAGGAATTTAGGAACTGGAATGGAAGAAAACGGATGAAAAATGAGGGAGAAGGAGGCCTGGACCGGTTACGCCGGTCCAGTTGCAGGGGTTGGACCGGACCGGCCGGCCCGGACCGGTTCGATCGTTGGAGTTGGTGACACTGTGCAGGGCGCGTGAGGCCCACGCGTAGTGGCTTCTTGGGGTGCGTGAGGGCGCGTGGCACACAATTTGAGGAAGGTTCCAACATACGAAATTATCTATTCGATGTAACGAACATTTTGGGACTGGTTTCGAGTCGATCGGACACCGTCTCGATATGTTTCGGGGCATCGGAAGGTTTATGTTCGGTTTTAAAATTAGTTAGAAATTCTGGAAAATTACGGGACTTTAGTGAGGGGTTATATAAGTAGTTAGTAACCCTCTAATTTAATTTGGTCAGGTTTGGATGTCCCGGTGACGGTGATCGTCTCGGGGAGCCGTATGGCACGCGTATCTAGGCACGGCTTCGGACGGTCTGTGAGTGGACCTTATTTTCTAAATTGGTGCATGCATAAATGTTTATTATATGTTTTAAATACTTGTTTGTGATGCCATGAGTGCATTTGGATGTATGGTTACGTATAGGCACGTATTTCGAGGTTTCGGCCCTATACGATGCCTATACTGGGCCGTACGTCTTTATTGGTCTGAATGAAATGGTTTTGGATTTCCGAATGGATTATGAATGCGATTTGATGAGTTTGATTTGGATATTTGTAAATTATATAGTTTCACGTATTTCGAGGCGATTTACGTGCTTGCACGTAAATCGAGATTTTTCGGTTTTACACTGATTTTCCATACCTAGGGTTTTGGATATGATTGTCTCCTCCGGGGAGGGTCGTTGGCCTGGGTGGACCCCGGAGTAGTCACGGAGCACTGACTGAGTGGAGTCGCCCCCCAGTTGGGTTCCTTACTCTCAGGATGGGCATGGTTTGTTACCTCCAGGGAGGGTCATTGATCCATGGACATTGACCTGCATGGACCCTGGAGAGACTTGGGTTTGAGACCCCGGTTAGCACACGTGTAGCTCTATTTTACCGTGACAGGTTCTGGATATGAATATAATGGATAAACGTGATTTAAATTGGTTTGAGAAATTATGTTTTATGATGATAAATGGATTTGGACTGAGATTCCACACATGTTTACTATGTTATGGTTTCTGTAAATGGTTTTGGGCAGGAGCCCGTAGAACTTGTATTTATAGAATTTGGGGCTGAGACCCTAATTATGGTTGTTTAAACTTATGTGTTTGGATAAATGGTTTTACTATGCATGCATGCTTTTTAGTGGAGGGTATAAAGGTCTTCTTTATGAAATATGTTTTTATAAAATCTTTATTTTTGTCCACTCACAGTCTTTCTGTTTTTAATACCCTTCAGGTTGACATCGGATGTGGACTGTAGCAGAGACCGAGATATCACATACATCCTCCGAATCCTGGCGTACTCTGATAGCCCGGGAGGGCAAAGGTCGGAAATATCCCTTGTCTGACACTTCGTGTCAGATGGGAGCAGGGTCATCCCGCACTAATCCCTGGGGGATTGGGATGGGTCCTGTCATCCAGATAGATCAACCCATGGGTTTGCGTACACGACCCAACCCGAGCAACCCGAACTAGTCCTAAATTATTCATTTTTCATCCTTTTTCTTCCCTTCCATGCTCAACCTAGTCTAATCATGTTTAGAAGGGGTTCTACGATGTCAAAACCCAAGAAACTTACCTCGAGTTTCGGCAAAACTCTTCAACTTTTTGGTTGACCGTTGTTCCTCCTTGTTCAGGTGATTCCCTCATCAAAACCATTGAATTTATTAGTTCATTAGAGTCTAGGGACATAAAGGAATTGTTAGTAAACTTGGTTTCGAGCTTCCCTATCAAAAACTTAACGGTGAGTTCAAAATTTTATGGGTTTTCTTCTTAGGTTTCCTCTGGGGCTTTCGGCTCTGGGTTATCTTCTTTCTTTCTTTCTTTTCTTCTCTCTCTTCCCCTCTTTTTCTCCTTGGTTTTCTTCCCTTTCTTCCTTGTTTTTCCTCATGATTTGGCTTCTCGGCTTTTTTCCCTATACACCATACACACAATCATATATATATATATATATATATAATAACACAATAGTAAGTTGGTGGGGAGAGGATAAAGGGATAAGACATGTGTCATTTTCAACAAATATCCTACTTGTGAAATTATCAAAATGCCCCTATACTATTTAGACCCATAAGAAACTCACTCGATCTCCGAGTTTAACTTGATACATGTCTACCGACTCAAAACGTCGAGACTTACGTAACGGCTCTCACAAAAAGTCCAAAAGGTACCTGAGGCAAAAGTTCAACCTTTGACATATAAGGGTAAAATCATCCATTTGCACACAAACTTTTTAAAATTATATTTCTGGAATTTTTGGCTCGTTATAGCCCATATGGTGGTTGGATAGGTCCACAAATATCCCCTTGTATTGTTTGCAAGAAGGGGGTGGATTCTTTACTCATCTTTGCATATGATGTTCTACTGTTCAATTTTCACATCCTGCAAGCTTGACATAGTATTTCAATCAACACAAAGTCCTTATTAGTAAGGGGATGTATGTGCGATATATTGAAGATACGGTACATCATACCGTTTGGGTGTCCCAACCGATCGTACCATAATAAGTAGCTGCTTGGGTTAGGTAGCTTCTGGCTAGCCATGTGATTTTCCTCAATTTCTCTAATAGTGGTCATGCAGAGACCACTCGAAAGACATTTCAATTTCTCCAATGAACGCTTTTAGCCATACAAGTTGGAGGTTATGAAAAATTATTCCACATTTTTTTTGTGACTTCAACGTGACATCCATTAGCTCGAATATCCTTAAAACTCAACAACACTCTTCTAGAATGTAGAGAATATAAGGCTTCATCAATGGAAAATACAGTACCATTGGACAACATAAAATGAGCTATGTCGGAGTCTTCAATTTCAAGTTGGATTGGCAAGATATAGTTGTCACAAAGGTTTGGTTAGGTAATAAGTTTGTAAAATATATATTGTCTTAGAGGATAGTGTAACACCCCAGATATTTGATATAAAATGAAAAATGACCATTTTTCCCCTAAAAGTCCAAAAGTTGACATTATACCGAAGTCAAAGTGTTGGCTTTTGACCAGAACATCTTGTAGAAACTTCGAAAAGACCTTTATGAAGGTTTGGGCCTCCCGAGTACTTAGATATGTAGCATATCGAGAATGGAGCTCAGATAAGTACGTTATGGGTCAAGGAAGGCTTAGGGGCATTTTCGTCATTTTACCACTAAAGGGTATTTTGGTCATTTGCTAAGAAACACCTAGAGTTATCTTGGTTTCTCCTGATTTTTCCTCCAAAATATCTCCACCGACTCACTTAAGAATGAATAGAGGTTGTGATGTTATGGAAGGGGCTTCGACGAGGAGAAGCCGAAAAAAAAGGTAACAACCCTCCAACTCGTGAAAGGAAACTAAAGAGGGATGAGAAAGAAAACTCAGGATAAGGGGGAAAGAAAGAAAGAAAGAGTAAAGGGGAAAAAAAGTTCAAAAAAAAAGGGTGAAAAGGAGGAAGAAGACCTCTCCGTAAACCGTGAAGCCCATTTATGACCGTAAGGTCATTCCTTTGTTTGTTGTTTTGTAGCTTGAGACTGAAGATACCAGAGTAATAAGTGAGTCAGCAGGATCATTTAGGTGTTAATAGGAGGTTCTTTAAATGTGGGAATCCTAGGAAAACAAAGTTGGAAGCCATGGCCGAAGGGTGGTAAGATTGAACAATGAGTTTATGTAAGTATTTCTTCCTTTTAATCTCGTAGATCATCACCTTAGCTTGTTTAAATAAAGTTTGGCGTTTGGAACGTTGGAAATGGACGAGAAATGGCCGAGAAACGGCCGAGTCATCATCGCGGGAGGCGCGTGGAGGCGACCCATGTGACCGGCGCGTGACCACCACTCGCAGAGGCTTTGGGTGGCTCATGGAGGCGCATCTGGCATCTTCTCGTGATATGGTCAACATGAAAGTTGTTTATTTCTTAATTCTAAGTTTATTAGTATGATTATTGGGTTAATTTGAGGTCTTTTAGGACAATTATGATTTTCCAAAGTTTTAAATGTTATTTACTATTTTGTTGTTAAATTTAGGAAAATAAATAACTATTACTAAAGGTTATTTGAGTTAAGGAGTATGTAGATAATTAATGGTGCTGAGAATTATGGTTAAAACGAGATTATATTAGTTAACTATATTGAAGGTTGAATGTTGTTATAAAAGGGAAATGTAGTACAATTATGGAATATGAGCTTATGGTATATGTATGCTTAGATATTGGGAATTTAAATATGGTACATGTGATTATGAGGTATTAGAGGATTAGATGACAAACCAATTTGGGCACACTTAAACTATATAGGCTAATGTATGGAAAAGAATAAGGAAAGTTGCTCATGTGAATAGTGTGTAATTAAGAATGACTAAACTTTATTTTGTAGGAAATGTTATGTATAGTATGTATACATATAGATGATATTAGATAATGATACAACTTTGGTTAAATAGAAACTTGTGATAATCATGACGAGTAAAAGAAGTAAAGGAAATATGGACAGGGTGCTAACTTAGAATTTGTGTATATTCGAAGTACTACGTAAACTATGGTTAATTTATTTGTGTAAAGTGAACTTGAGAAAATAAGGAGTTGTGAACTAGTAGAGTGTGAGGTATGAATATGACCAACAAGGTAATGGTTAATTTATGTAAACCATAACGATTTTACTAAGGGACATAAGACCCCAGATAAGGTCAATTTAGTAAGTCCCCTAGTTATCGGGGTTAAATGGGCTGGATGTGTGCGGTAACCCCGCAAGGACGAATTTAATTTTGGATAATTGTCCCTTGTCTGACAAGAAATGTCAAACGGAAGCAGAATCCCTCATGTCTGTCTAGCCGTACCGGAAAAGGTTCTGTCAAATATTGTGCGTGGTAGCACTGTTTTTCAGACATCAAACTTCTCCACTTGACATATCTAACCATAAATTTAACTAAAAATTAAATACCAAAATATGAAAATAAATAAATGGATTAAAATAAATGATATACGATCAAAAAATCAGACCAAGTTAAAAGTATACATAATGACAGGACCCGTCCCAACTGGACCTTGAAAACCGTACTCGGTCCTGCTCCCGTCCGACAAGTCAACTGAACTCCCGAAACTATCCTTCAGCACCTATCAGACAAGGGATAACTGTCGCTCATGCCTCCACCTCGAGATCAGCCCCGAACATTGTGCCACGGCCTGGAGGGTCATCAAAACAGAAAAGGTGTGAGTGGACAAAAATATACTCGTTAAGACATATTGATAAAAGACATCATTTACCCTCCAGTTTATCAAACCATGCATGTATAGGGAAAAACATATGAATGACAATCACCGGCTCTCAGGCCAAACACATGAAAACATAACCACCTGGCCACACAGACCAGAACTCGTACTCAATACCAGTGCGTAATCACAATCAACATCAAACAATACTATGCACAAGGTCACAATCCATTACTCGATCAATCAATCAATCAATCCGCACTATTCACAAGTGCACAAACCATCACATAGTCACATCCGCACTACTCATAGGCCATAACCCCGAGCATTAGCCGTTTGGGAACACCCCGAGCTCCGGCTATCTGGGAATACTTATCACCCCGAGTACCAGCCGCCTGGGAACACCCCTAGCTCCGGCTGCCTGGGAATACTTATCATATCCCCGAGCTTCGGTCGTCTGGGACTACCCCTTAGCTTCGACCGTCTGGGCATCCATAATCACAATGAAAATCCTCGTGGGATCATATCTCAAAACATCTCAATCAAATCCTTGACTTCAACCCAAGTCAAAATCATTACCAACCGGGACACAAGCCCAAATAGCATTTATACGTAAATCCATAAAATCATATCGAAAACATATCACAACACATATCAATTATATCCATGACCTCAAATCAAGTCAAAAACACTATCCAGTTAGGCCTCAAGGCCAAGACATCAACATCACGCAAATCCGTGAAATCACACTGAACTCAGTAAATAAATCCAGAAATCATCATTGACTCACCCAATAAGTCAAAACATCCTTTTAAAACCTTTTTGACTCCGGGCCTAGCCCAAAATACCGTTTGCACATTTCCTCGAAAAACGTGCTCGAAAGACCGATTAAAATATTCATTAAATCACACATAATCATACCACATCATCAGGACATCATTGCAACTCAATTTATGCAATCAATCATGGAAAACATTTAACTAAGCATGCATCATGGTTTATAAAACAAACGTCCACTCACACACCGTCCAACCCGCTCGCTTCCCGAGCTGCACGCGTTTCCGTAATTTCCGATACGTGCCAGGAATCCCGAATCCTGTCCAAAATCATTATACAGGGTTATAAACAAGTCAATTTACATCATATCAATTTCCCATAATTTTCCGGGATTTAAATATTATTTTAAAATATAACTTAAACCGTCGGACCCTCGAAACATTATCGAGCCGGTGTCTGATTGACTCAAAACCAATTTTAAAAAGTCCGTTACATTATAGGGAGTAAAACACATGTTGAAACTTTCCTCAGAAAACCCACCACGCGCCCTCATGCGCCGTCGCAAGCGGCTGCGCGTGAGTCCACGCGCCGTGCTACAGTGATTGCTATAGTCACCCCTTCCACCCGTTTACCTGGTAAACGGATCCTACGACCCGCGATCAGACCCGATTAGTTCTTCACCAATTCGAGTTCAATTTTACCGTTTCTTTCACTCATTAGCATCAAGTCAATATGGATTAAGGGTCTGTACCTTAAATTTAAGAAGTCAAAGCCCCAAAGCCCTCGACTCAATAAAAACACCCGACGGGTCCCTAATCGGGTTCTGTCCAATTTCACACTGTTTTATTCAATTGATTGCACCCGAAGCTTCTAACCTTTATGCTAAACACGAAACTCAAATCAATTTCATGAATCATTACCTTCAAATGGGAGAACTCAAGCTCCAAAATCCGACACAGTCGCAGGGGCTGTTCACCATCAATTCACCATCAATTGGCTTCCCAATTGATTTGGTTCGAGTCGTCCAGCTCCCAGGAAGCTGGATATCTACTCAATTTCCCTCGAAACCATTTACAAAATCATAATCGAGATTTATATGTTTAGGTAGTTTTTCGGGTTTCTCAGTAGGGTTCTAGGTCCATTTCCTTTCGATTTTCACTCAATTCCCTCACATAAATCTCTCTGTTCAATCTCAGTTTTACAATGGAATCGTGATCAATCAATTTGGACGAATTCAAATACACAAGGTGGGCGGTTTTGTTTGTTGTTCTCTGTTTTTGTTCTTATGCTTAGTCGACTACTGCTAAGACTTCTTTGCAAATTAATTTATATAATTAAATGTACACCATTACAATTCAATTGCCACTAAGAGGTTTCTTAATATGACATGTGTCACTAACTGCATTAAGGTGAACTGATTCAGCACCCTAAACCACATAATAACAATCATATTTAAGCTTCTACATACAATTACCATGTTACCCTTGTTCTCACAAATTACCAAAATACCCCTAATCGTTCTAGACCCATAACGTTTTCGTTCGGACCCCGATTGACGCATGCCGCCTGTCTACGGATTCAGAGTCCCGAGACCTATCTAACGGTCTTCTCGGAAAGTCCAAACAATGTCCCGATCAAAAAGTCAACCGTTTGCCCAATTCCATGGGCAAAATCGTCATTTTCCTCAAGTTTTCTAAATTATCGTTTTTTGCATTTCCGGGGCGTTACACATAAATCACCAAATATTACCCAAAATTACAAAAAATACCAAGAAAAAGGCACAAGTGCCAATCACATCCATGTTTTTTAAGGCCTTAAGCCTCATCATGTCCAGCTATAGACTAGAAATCAGCAATTTCGATGGTGGTATCAGCAAGAACTAATCTTTCAACAAAGTTGGTCCCTCGAGTTCCACGTCCGGTATGACATTCTTCAACAACTTGAGTTGATGCATGATAGTGTGAGACCAGTGATCCAGCTTGCCACATCTATAGCATATGTTTTATTGGTTCTTATTCTGGTGGCAACAGGTTGGATCAGAATTCCTCTCATTTCTAGCCTTCAGGCTAAAGGAGCGCAATTTCCACCACATTGACCTTGGCCACGATTACCTCGGCCACGTGGGACGTAATTATGGTGATCTCGGTCATAGGGGTCCATTGCATCTAGGGCTGGTACGCTCTGCATCTCTACCATGACCCTAGTTTCTCCACTCGCAATTTGAATCACAATGAACAATAGCATTTGCTTCGAGCAAAGGTGTTACATTTGTACCATCAGGTCGAAATTGATAGTTTTTATTAGTAGACTGCTGTTATTTTCAGCGAGCGACAAAATAATGATCAACTCCACGAACGTGGTAAATTTTTTCTCCCTGTATTATTGTTGCATGACAGTACATGAGGTAAGAAATGTGGAGAAAGTCTTCTCAAGGAGGTTAGTTTCTGTGAGCTCCTCCCCATAATATTTGAGAAGATACTAAATTCAACATACTTCAGAGTTGTAATCGTTTACAAATTTGAAATCCTGGAAATGAAGATTATGTCAGTCATGTCTTACTTCAGGCAAGAAAATATCCTTCTGGTGATCGAATCAATCTTCCAGCAAAACCCATAATGTTCTCGAGCTTTCTTGACCAAGGCATTCACGTTGTAGTTTCTGATACATATACCTCAAAATGAAGATTATAGCATTAGCTCTTTGATTCTCGAAAGTCACGGTATCTTCTTGGATGGTGGAGCAAATTCTTTTCGCAATGAGAAGAAACATCACATCTTCAGTCTACTAGTAATAATTTCTTCCGGAAAATTTCAACGCATCAAAGTCGAGCTTGTTGAGATGTTTCATTCTCTACAAAGTGTAAATAATAATATTAGTGTTTTTGGGTAAACTCATCCATAAGCAAGTAATGAAAATTGCATGTTCTATAACATGGTATGATTAATTTGGAGTAAGCGTGTAATGGTGAATTTATTAAGGAAACTTCGAGTTCCTTTTTTTTACTACTAGTTTATTTATGAACTAAGGAAACTCCGTGTTCCTTTTATTTACTGCTAGTTTATTTATGAAAGTTTCGTTTATTTAAATACATATATTTCCTAAATAACATTTAAACAATTAAATGAAACATTTAAACAATTAAGTAATGTAAATAACACTATATAACATGTATGAATATTTGAAATAAATTTATCTGTCATTTTATTTAAATGTATAGTACGATGCTTCATGCATGTGTTTTCATGTTTGAAGACCCGAAGGTCTAAAGAAAATGCTTATTCGCGGCCTTAATCCTCGTCATGTCCAGCTACGGACTGGAAATCAGCAATCTCAATGGTGGTATTGGCGGGAACTAATCTTTCAGCAAAGTTGGTCACTCGAGTTCTACGTCCAGTATGATTTTTTTCAACAACTTGAGTTGATGCATGATAGTGTGAGACCAGTGATCCAGCTTTCCACATCTATAGCATATGTTTTATTGGTTCTTATTCTGGTGGTGACGGGCTGGAGCAGAATTCCTCTCATTTCTAGCCTTCGGGCTAAAGGAGCGCAATTTCCACCACATTGACCTTAACCACGATTACGTCGGCCACGTGGGACATAATTATGGTGATCTTGGTCATAGGGGGTCCATTGCATCTAGGACTGTTACGCTCTGCACCTCTACCATGACCCTAGTTTCTCCACTCGCAATTTGAATTGCAATGAGCAATAACATTTTCATCGAGCAAAGGTGTTACATTTGTACCAACATGTTGAGATTGATCGTTTTTATTAGTAGACTGTTGTTCTTTTTAGCGAGCAACAAAATAATGATCAACTCCGCGCATGAGGTAGGAAATGTGGAGAAAGTCTTCTCAAGGAGGTTAGTTTCTGTGAGCTCCTCCCCATAATATTTGAGAAGATACTGAATTCAGCATACTTCAGAGTTGTAATCGTTTACAAATTTTAAATCCTGGAAATGAAGATTATGTCAGTCCATTCTTTGATGCTATTGGACACATTCAGCATACTTCAGATTCAAACAGTTCCATTATTAGTTCTAGTTCAATATTGGATTTTCATTTTGAAAATTGTTGTCATTCAAACCAAATCGCTCAAGTTTTTTATTTATTTATATATTTATTAAATAACACTTTTCACGGTATAATTTGTTAGTGTAAGGATTTACCATGTACCTTGCCTCACTTAGTCCTTACTATCATCTTTGAAGTTTAAATTGTCGGAGTTCTTTAATTGTTGAGTGCATGAATTAAATCTTTTTTTTTTTTTAGGAAATATTGATGAAATCTTAATAAATATTGATGTTTAGAATACCTTCCAAGAAAAAGTTATGCGTAAATAATCCAATCCGATTCAAATCAGCCAATTATTAATAGTTTAGATTTAAATGTTTCAATTCTTTTTTGTTTAATCTAAATTGTACCGAAATAGTATTTAAGTTTGATTTTAGGTAATATTTATATGGCTCCAAAGCGTCCCCATTTTCTAATATCTTTGTATAAAAAAATGTATATATTGGTGACTACATGTTAGGGATGAAAGGTCAGCAGCCTGCAGCCTGCAGCCTGCAGCCAGCAGCCTGCAGCCAGCAGCCCTTGAAGAGTTGGTAGGACAGAGAGCCTTCTCCTTAAGGGAGGGCCAGGCCAACAATTTGTTTGACGGGAAGCATGTTGGACCAGGAAACTCATGCCGTAAAAACAAAGAATGGCTCCAGACTCCTTGAATGTGTCCAATAGTGGAAATTACGTCCACTTTTCTTTTCCACTTGGGCAAAAATCACCATCACAATAAATAAAAAATTGAAACACTATTTCTCCTCAGAGACTCAAAAGATTGATATTTACACTTTTCGATTCATTTCGACGTCGTGAAAAATCTCAAAAGTAAAACACTAAAGCACTTAGTAATATGCTGGAAATAAAAGTATTATATGTTGTTATTATATGTAAAGGATAGAACAGTAGATATGTTTTTATATATTACTTTAATTCTCTAATATATTTAAGGGTTGTATTGTTTTATTATTTCAATCTCAATGTAGTAATACATCAATTAGTACTATTCTTTTTGCCCCCCAAAATTATTTTTCTCTTAAACGTACATTCATTCTCAAAATATTCACAATACGTTATCAACACAAAATGACTCAATATTTGGGGATTATTCAAGAGAATGATTGATTCAACCAAGTATGCTTTCGGAACCCAATTTCAATTTCATGCCTATTATAATTTTTATTGAATCAAACCCTAGTAACGTGAATTCTAGAATTATTGATTCTTGATAATAATTTCGGATAATATGAATTAATGTTTGATCATATGAATTGATGCTTGATAGTATTGGATGAAAGTTGGAGAGGATGTTGAGACGAACCCAATGGTGGCCACGACAAGGACCGTCATGCACGGTAGCCGGAATTTTGGAAGGTAAACCGTGAGATTCAAATTTTGGGTTTTTGATTTTGATGGTGTTGATCAATTCTAAGCTTAGGATGATGTTCATTGAGTTCTCACGAGCTTGTAGGTACATTTTGGGACGGATTTGGACGTTGGAGGTGGCCGAAATGATGATTGGAATTCTGGCCGAAACTTTGAATGGCCATAACTTAAAATCCAAGTACTTTCTGAATTTTCTAGGTTGATATTTGGAATCCTTGGCTCGAGTAGATGGATTTACATAGGAAGAACGTCCAATTTGGTTGAGAAACGAGTGAGATATCGAAGTTTGAAGTTTGGAGCATCAATGGAGTTTTCCGGCGAGAAATTCCGGCGAGTTGACTCGTTGACCGGCGAGTTGACTCGTTGACTCTGACCCGTTGACTTTTTTATGTTGACTTACTGTTCATGATGACGTCAGCGTTGACTTTTTGGTCGACATTTGACTAAAACTTTGACCCGCGCGTGTGGGCGCGTGAGAGCGTATTTTTAGGTGGGACCAGGATCATTTTAAAGGTTTCGACGATCCGGATCCAATGGTGGTGGTTTTGGGTCGATCGAAGATCGTTAAGTTGGTCAAATCGAGGTTTTTCACCTCGGGAAACGTGTACGGGACACGTTGAATTTTTCGGAAAAGTTTAGGGTTCTTAATATGGACTTTTATAGGTTAGTAGTAACCTTTGGGTATGATTTGGACAGGTCAGGATGACCCGGAGAGGTCGGATTAGCCCGAGAACGCTTATGGCACGCGTATCGAGGAGTATCGTGAAACGGTCTGTGAGTGGACTTTGTTTTCTAACCGTGATGCATGCATATATGTTTTAAATGCTTTATTATATGATTTTATATGCTTTGGCATGATTGATGTTTCAATCCGGTGATTTCTCAATTTTATGATTATTATATTATATTTTGGCACGATTTTCAAGAAATGGTGAAATTGGTGTTTTTGGGCTAGGCCCGGATTGAAAATGATTTTTTGACTCGGGTTATGAGTCAGGGAATTAAAAATGATATTTGGACTCAGATTATGAGTCAGTGATTGATTTTATGGATTTAAGTGATCGTGGCAACTCGGGTTTACGGTTGCACGGATTTGCGTGAAAATGATATTTTGGGCTTGAGCCCAATGGAATTGTGATTTTGATTGGATTTGTATTTCCATGTGATGACATGATGATATTGATGATTTTCGGATTTATAAAGTAAATCGGGACTTGGGGCTGAGACCCTGTATTGTAAATGATTTGGTTTTCAATGCAACTGTTTTCACTGGTTTTTGTGATGATGATATGTTGCGGATAATTAGGGCTTTCAGGTGGAAATATGTTTTTCCCCGGAGTGCACCCTGGAGATAACGCTCGCCTTCGGGATGGAAGTGTTTACCCCGAAGAGGTCACGTAGCACGATCTTTGTCGAGCAGCCGAGGGAGGCTTGACTCAGATCAGATGTGCTGGATTATATGGATCGGTAAGTGATGTGTTCACGAGATCCGGATCGTCGACTGGTGAGGTTTTCACAGCGACGGATTGCTGACTGGTGATGTGTTCACAGCAACGGATGCTCGGATTTTGAGCGTTCCTTGAGCCTATTGATTTGCACGCGTTGCAGGGATAAACGTGACTCTAAGCAACAGGATATGGAAATAAGTCCCGTGGTTTTATGGAAAATGATTTTGAGGAAACCGTGGTTTAAATATAAAATGATTTAAGGAAAACGTGAATTTATTGAGATTCAAATTGATTTAATGAAAATGAGTTTTAAGGAAAATATGTGGACATGGAATTTAGAAACATGTTGTTTGTGATTACGTACCGGTTTTGAGTACGAGTTTTTGGTCTTTGTGGTCAGCTGATGGTGTTCACACGTTTTGGCCTAAGAGCCGGGATTTGATGTTTTATAACTTGAACTGATTTGGTGAACATGAGTTTTACGGACCTTGGGAAAATATGTTTAGATTTTATCGGTCCACTGTTCATACTTGAATGATTTCATACTATTACTCATGTTTTAAGTTATGCATGCACGTTTATGAAAACTGAAGGGTAAGAATGTGTTTTGGTAAATGTATTTCTAAAGGTTCCTTTTTGTCCACTCACAGCTTTTATTAGTTTTAATGCCCTTCAGGTTGATCACGGATGCGACTGCAGCAGAGACTGAGACATTGCACGCCTCCTCCATCGATCCTTGCGCACTCTGGAAGCCTAGTTTGGGCAGTGACTTTTGGTTATCCCTTGTCTGACACCTCTTGTTGGACGGGAGCAGGGCACATTCCACGGTAATCCCGAGGGGATTGGGATGGGTCTTGTCAGGAGCTACCACGTGACCCATAATTCCCGAAATGACCAAATTTCCCCTGTCAATAATACTTAAAGCCCAAGCACTGAACATGGCTCAAGCCCACAATGCTTACATAGCCCAAACATTGGGCCCAAATCGGGATGACAAGTGGAAACCTCTCACCCTCGATCTATGTAACACGTGTCAGCATGCAAATCACTGAGCATTTGTCCCACATCGGAACTATGGAAATTGAACATCTCACTCATCCCTATATAAGAGGTTCACAATTCTCAATAAAGATAATTCTGTTCAACGCTACTTAAACTCTTAAGATTTCTCTTTCGAAGCTGACTTAAGCATTGGAGCGTTCTTGATCGAACACCCCCCGGGTCTTGATCATTGAACGAACGATAGCTTATTGTTTGCTTGTTTGCAGGGATCCTTGAGTCTTTTGAGTTTAAAGAACGAATTCAATTTCAACAACTAGATATATAAATGTCAAAACATTTTGAAAATTCAAAAAGTTCCATTATTAGTTCTAGTTCAATATTGGATTTTCATTTTGAAAATTGTTGTCATTCAAACCAAATCGTTCAAGTTTTTTATTGTTTGCTCACTTCTCTGATGCTCTGTTTTCTTGGTTGTTCACGGTTCAATGAAGAACACAGAGAAGGCATAATGGTGATTAATTAAGGCTAATGGTGATGATGATGTAGGAATGATGATGTTGGGAGGGAAACATGGATCAGATTTTAGGGCTTAAATCAAGGGATAGGTGACACTTGTCACTCATCCAAGCAGCCACATCAACGGTCACTATTTAATATTATAATATTATTTTAATCGAAGCTTCGGTTCGTTCGGTTAATCGAATTCGTTCCCGTGACCATAACTTCGTAGTCAAAACTCCGATTTCGGCATGCCGCATGTCGTTGAATTCGTATCGACGAGATATACGTAACGGTCCTTGGCCCTCGTCCATTGGACCTCCCGGGTCAAAATTCAACATTTGGCCCCATTTCTACCAAATTACCAAAATGCCCCTCAACTTCTGAACATCATAACTTTTTCCTCGAATGTCGGAATCGAATGTGCCACCTGTCTATGAACTCGTGACGTCCTTAACTACGTCATGGTCATCGGTAAAATTCCATTTGACCACCCGATCAAAAGTCAACATTTTGTCCACGACCAGGGGCAAAACGATCATTTTGCACATTTTGTCCGATTTCGCCCAACTAATCACCGATCAACCTCACTAATCAAGATTAGTCACTAATCTAATCCCGGAATTCGGGACGGGTCGTTACAGCTCCACATTCTTCCGGTGATTTTGAGTTTCACAAATGCCCTCACATCGCTTAGGAATTCAAAGAATCCTAAGGGATGTAATTTGTATTGTGGTCTCGATAAATTATATATGGGAGTAGGACTCCGCTTGATCTTCAATTTCATTGTACCTCTATCTGGGAGTCTCTGATGTCGCAGTAAGCTCCACGCTTGTACGAGAGACTTTTGAATATTTCTTTAATTGATGAGCTTTACATTTTTGCGCATTCGGAGAGCTGTATGAGTCCAATTGCAGCCATTTAAGTGGCGTTAAGCTCTATTTTCAGAGACGGTCATTTCAAGATGCATCAAGGTGCACTTTTGGTGAAACTTGGTAGGCTTGCATTGTGGGAGCAAGGTGACTCACGTAGTCAGAATTCGTTCCGTGGGAAGTATACAGACTTCGAGGGATCTGAAGAATTCAAGTTCTGGAAGGTCCGCAACAAACATGCGTTTCTAGAAGGGGTACTCGCGGAGCTTTGCGATAAGTACTCGTCCATGAAGGCACCCAAGAACGGCAGGGGAAGAAATTCAAAGTCCAACCGTTGGACAAAATTTCATCCTTTGATCGAGGCGAGGCATGGTTCAACTACAAGACCAGACATGCTGCAAGTATGATACGAGGTATTCTACATCCAAGGTTTAGTGTGCCACAATCCAGGGCAAGGTAAGGTTGTAGCAGGAGGTGATGCGCCGAATGGCATGAGGTATTCTTCCCCGCAACCATTCACTCGGTGCATGGTGGATAGAAGAGCTCGACACATGGGCATTAAGGTGCACCATGACCTGTCTAGGCTTTCATCCACAAGAGGCGAGGTACCCCATGGCTAGAAGCTAGGCACGTCGAAACGCAAGAGGATACGGGCCAAAATGCAAGGTGAGGTAAGGTATCCCATGACACGAGGCAAAGTGCATGTGGAGCAATGGAGTGAATGAAGCTTCGCAAGGAGTTGTTTGGCCAGCAGAGGACCTTCTAGACACTTGACATTACATGCATTATTGAGCTCGGAATGGGGTGGCTGCAAGGTGGAGCATAAAGACGGAGGATCAATCGTGCCCCTTGTGAAGCTCCAGATGGTGTACGCCATTGCGTAATTGAAGGAAGAAAGCTTGGAGGTGGACCGTGCATGCCATGCTTGGAAGAAAGAAAGCCTGACACACGAGGATCAAGGCATAGCAGAATGTAAGGCAAGGCCTGGTTGGAGCTCAAAGTGTTGCACGAGGCGTACTTCCAATGACCATGCATGTGGTGCTTGGCAGATAGAAAAGCTTGGTGCATTTACAGACTTATCATCTTCAAGTGCAGGTGGAGCCAACATCGAAGCTTTTAGCAAAGGAGGCGAGGAGTCTCATCACAACCCAACTGTAGGCATGTTCTAGCTGTGCGGATGCTAGCATGATTCGGAAAAAAAGAAGTCAAACGGTTGTATGTTGAAATCCAAAATGGGAGAGCTGGCTGCTTGCTCTTATCACATGCCCCACAACTTTGTGATTTAAGGAAGATAAAGCGCAAAAGTTGGGTACGGAGAGTCGGAATGGGATTACCACAAAAGAGTTGGAGCTTGTACTAGAGATAGAGTCTGAGCCTGAACTAGAGCCTGAGCTGGAGGTTAAGAAAGGCGGCATTCCTGAAACTGATGAATCTCTATTTGAAGACGTTCCCATACCTTCAGTAGAAGAGTGTGCAAAGTTTCAAAAAACGATGGGTTATGAAGACATGCATCCTTAGTTGTTTTTTCTTTGTTATTCCAATGATTGTATTTGCATTTCTTGTAGTCAATAATTGGTTTGAGCAATCGATATGTGATTAGCCAACCATTCTTCAAATAAATGAAAAAAGTACTTATGAAGAATTTTGAGATCTCATCGTTTAGTCTCTTTGCAAAATTCTACTATGCGCTTTGATTGAGTCCAAACTAACACATGCATTAGATGCCTCCGTTGTAGCCATGGGCGTCCAACTTTGGGTTTTAGTTAACTTGGTGTTCGTTTTGGTGTTTCCTTCAAGGAAGGGCTTTTGCTTCTTAATAGAAGGCTTGAAGTGCTCCCAAGAGTAATACTTTGAATGCTTCCTAGTGGAAGGTTTTGAGTGCTTCTTGGTGGAAAGCTTTGAGTGCTTCCAGGTGGAAGGCTTTGAATGCGTAGGTTGAGATGCATTGCATGGCGAAAGCATGGGACCTTTGCAGGGCAAAGTCTTGGTCGCTTCGCATGGCGAAGTCTTGGTTGCTTCGTATGGCGAAGGCTTGGACGCTTCGCAGGGCGAAGGTTTAGGTGTTTCACATGGTGAAGGCTTAGGTGCTTCGCATGGCGAAGGCTTAGAAACTTCGCAAGGCAAAGGCTTAAATGCCTCGCAAGGCGAAGGCTTGGGTGCTTCGCAAGGCGAAGGCTTGGATGCTTCGCAAGGCGAAGGCTTAGGTGCTTCGCAAGGCGAAGGCTTAGGTGCTTCGCAAGGTGAAGGCTTAGGTGCTTTGCAAGGCGAAGGCTTGGATGCTTCGCAACGCGAAGGCTTAGGTGCTTCACAAGGCGAAGGCTTGGGTGCTTCGCAGGGTGGAGGATTGGATGCTTCGTAGAGAGAAGACTTGGATACTTCGCAGGGTGAAGGCTTAGATGCTTCGCAGGGCGAAGGTTTGGATGCTTCGCAAAGCGAAGACTTAGGTGTTTTGCATGGCGAATGTTTGGTTGCTTCGATGATGAAGGCTTTTGGCGCTAGAGGGTATAAGCTTTGAAAATTGTATATGATGAACAAATTGGTTTGTATTAATTCAGAACAATTTTTCAATCTTATTGATAATTCGAATACATGGTACTTGAATTTAGAAGAAAACATGAAAAGAAAATTTGAAGCCTTATATACTTCTACGTCTCTCTAATTTTGACATGCAGTTAGTTGATGCGGATCGCCTTCGCTGCAGGTTCCTTTGGTCCTTTGTCAGCGTGTCGATATGTGGCCTTCCCTTTGACGTTCTCGGTGCAATCCTTCCTTGAAGAGATTATGGAGATAACTCTTGAAGGATATGCATTTTTCGATGTTATGCCTATATCACTCATGATAGGCATACCACTTTGTCTTATCGGCCTTCTCTTGATCGCCTTTGACCGGCTCTGGTTTCTTGAACCATGGTTTGTCCTTGATCTCATTACAAATTTGGTGGACTGGCATTGAGAACTGTAGATTAGGCTTTCCGATGGTTGAGTCGTTGGGAGTTTGGCTTGCCTTGCGTTTGTTGAACCTCTCATTGGAAAGTTTTCCATTAACATCCCTTTTGCGCGGTGATGACGGTTTGGAGTCTTTCTCGCTCGTCTCGGCATAATCTGGCACATGTGCATCACTCTTTTCATCCTCCCAGCATGCATGACGCTCTGCTAGAGTGAGCATCTTAGTGAGACTGCGTGCATTGCCCATTACAATGTCTCCATAGAGCTGGCTGTCCCGGGGAAGCCCTTGTTTGAACGCCATTACCGCAACAAGGTCGCTACAACCGACAATTCGAGACTTCTTCTTGCAAATCTCTATATGTATTGTCGCAGAGTCTCTTTTGCTCTTTTTTGGACAGAGAAAAGATGTTCATCCTTCACCTCGATTGTCCGAAGTTGTGCGTACTCCTTCACAAATGCCAGAGCCAACTTTTCAAAAGACGCAATCGACCTCGGGAGAGATGATTGAACCAAGTCATGACTTAGCCTTGAAGAGAAGCTTGAAAAACTTTGCACATGAGTGCATCGTTATGTCTGTGGAGGACCATGACTCCACGGTAGTAATCGATGTGTTTTACTCGGTCAGAAGCTCCTTTAAATGGAGTGAAGTTTGGCGTTGTAAACCTTTGAGGGAATGGATCCTCCTTAATATCCCTTACAAAAGGCGTGGATAGTTGTATCTGGCGACATAGATCATCCTTTAGATCGCCATCTCGTTGAACACGAAGGTGCCTGTCCAACATCTTTTGTACATTATTAGCCCGCAGCGCACCTTGCTGAGGCGGTGATTCATTTGGTGCTAATCGCCGAGAACCTCCTTGAGTCTCTCCCCTTGATCTCTGGGATCGCGCAGTGGAGTAGGCTTCATCCTCCCCATCACTGCCATGGGCATATTGTCTTGGGGCTTTATGTGGAATCTGACGTTCCCTTCTGCTCCCATGTGAGCACTCCACCCGTGAAGTTGTCCGTCCCGACCCTACTTCTAAGCCGCTCATGTACATATTGCCTTGGGCGTTGCGAGATCTTTTCCTTTTAGGTGTGACTTTCATCGCCGGAGTCACTTAGCGAGGTGTCCCGAGACTTTGTTCGGCATTGGACCGCTTCCTTTCCCGCTCGCCTTAGAAAATTCTCCTGTCTTCCATGCGAAATGGAATGTCTCTCTGGTCCTTGAGCTATTATTTCTGCCAGAAGTCGCTGCAAAAGCTCCGACTGAAGTTGAACTTGGCTGCTCAACCTTTCCACCTGTTGAGCCAAGTTTTCCTGAGGGGGTTGATGGTGGCTCCTTCCTGAGATGTCGTGGCACCCATCCAGGAATTCCCGCAGATCCATGCTCGTAGTGGGCTGACTCTGCCTTGATCCTCCTCCCACCATCCGCCCGCTTGTTTGCTGGAAGGTTGAAGTTCCTTCCCCTAGTGTAGGCACTTGATTTGTTGGAGATGGGAACGCTCCAAAACTGAAGGTTGGCATCCTTTCTTGCGTCTCCATGGGAACTTCTATGAACACATGTTGGGGACGGATTGAGCTTTCCTCCGTAGTCTCTATGCGAGCATCATCCCTTGTCTGAGCAGTTGACGCAGAAACTGTCAGGACCCACCCCGGTTTCACCCCGAAAACCGAGGTAAACTCTGCTCCTGTCTGACACCCCGACACAATACCAACGTAAACTACTAAAGTAACACAGTCAGACGCAGGAGAAACTATATAAAACATCCCAAAGTTAAAGATGTACAGAGCATAGTAGTAAATACAAAAGAAAGAAAACTGATAACCAGTACACGCACACAGAAAAATTTAAAACACTCCGGGGTCACTCTCGAGTACGCTATGCCTCAGACGCTGCCTCTACGTCAAAACCCTGCGCTAGCTCCACGACCTGGAGGGCAATTTAAAACCAGAAAGTGTGAGTGAACCATAAAGAATAAAAGTTTCAAAAATCATTTTATAATAAAACAGGGTTTGGCCCTCCGTTTTGAAACCACACATGCTTAACCCAGTTACCAAAAACAGTTATAAATCACAATATCGCCATGAAAAAAATTGCAGAGAACATCATAAATGCAGTTATAGAAATCATATCATAAGCATCATAAAACCGTAACACAAAACCTAAATACCAAGCCATCATTATCCGTTCAAACCTACTGGATCTATTCGAGTCTTTAAACTCCCGAGTCTTTAAACTCAATCCGGACCGGTCCCCCGTCAATCATAATCCGGGTCTTTAAACCCTGTTGAAGCGTTAAATGTTCCAACTGTCGAGTACTCGTTGCCCAATCACCAAATGACACGTGTCCCTCTTGTGACCTGTCAACTCAAGTGGATCGCGGGTTTCCGTTAGTACGGGCACCGGTGTGGTGCCGGCCTAAGGCTCTTCGACGATCAAGTCAGTTACTTTTGTTCGTAAGAGGAAGCAGTAAATGGTAAGTTCAGTAGAGTAATAGTAATCGTAAAACTTAGTTACCTTTATTGGGAAATGTGTACCCTTTATGTATGGGTAGGTGGGATGTTCAATTCCCAAAGTTCCGATGTGGGACAAATGCTTCACGATTTACGTGCTGACACGTGTTACGTAAATCGAGGGTGGATACGCTTCCACGTGGCATCCCGCATTGGGCCCAGTGTTAGGGCTGTTGTAAGTATGGTAGTTTTGGGCCTTGAGCGGGGTCTGGGTTTTAAGTATACGGCCTAGTGGGTCTGGTCAGATATGGTGTCAATAGAAGTCCCCCAAGTCGTTGACTGAGGTGGAATTTCTCAGTCGGGGACTTGTTTCATTCTTCCAGTCCCTGGTGGGAAGTATATCTGTAGTTCCCCAAGTCCCCTGGTGGGAGAGTCCGCCGAGACAGTCTCGGTCATGGCTAGTGAGTGGCTAGTAGGTGGTCGGTGATGGATAGCACTCAGCGGAAAAGTGGCTCAGTCAGTCGTGGTTGTGCACAGGCCGTCGGTGGTGTCATGGCCGGTGATGGGAACAAAAAACTGGGTTGGGGATGCGAATACCGAGCGGTGTACGTGGGTCAGTATCACGGCCAACGTCTGTTAAACAATCCCGGGCACCAAGCGGTGCACACGAGTCGGTGATGAGGGCCAACGTTTGCAAACGAGTGAGAGCACCGAGCGGTGTTTTTTGGTCGGTGGGGAGGACCAACGTCTGTAGGGCTGTCCAAGGGCACCGAGCGGTGTACGGAAGTCGGTGTCGACTTGAGGGAAGACGGTTGGGCTTCCTCGGACAGATGGGTGACACGTGTTCGGTCAGAATGATTGGTTGCAACACGTGTCTGTCACTGAGGGGGGTGACGCTTCGTAGTCTGTGCATCAATTGCTATAAATATGCGGAGCTCTTCACCGATTTCCTCACTTGTGTTTTTTGAGAAAATTGGGGAAATTCTGTCCAACTAAGGAGGCGATTTCCGACTAGCTCTCGACGGCGGTGCGTACGGCGTTTGCGATTTCCGTTCTACGGTCCTCCTTGAAAAACACGGTAAGCACTTTTCCAAGTTTAGTTTTTCGATTAAAGTAGGAGGTTGTGAAGAACATTCTATGAACGTGGTGAAGGTTGTGGTCAGATCTTCGTAGGAACGAGTCGGTCGGCTGAGTTCTGTTTTTCTTCCTTTTTTTTTGTAGATGTCGGTCGATGGTGACTCGGTGTCTGAGGGTAAGTGGTACGACTCCCAGGGCGGTGAGTCGTCAGAGAGTAGTGTGCAGGTGCTCATTCCCATCTCAGGGAGTGAGGACGAGTCCCCCTTAGCAGAGGTACAAAAGAGGGTAGAGTCGGTGCATAGTACGGCCGAGTCGTCCAGTAGGACTACGGAGACCTGTGCTGGGGCTGGGCCGACGGGTAGGTCGGGTAGTGGCAATCTGCTGGTGGACGCCGAGACGATAGTGAAGGTGGGGGTGCACCGAGCATTGAAGCTGACCCACGGTCGAGATAAGGGCGCGGTTCAGCTCAATAAGGTGAAATCAACCGGGGATGAGTCGGTCCCGGAGGCTGTACCGATTGAGCGTGCGACCTTCACCGTGGACGAAATGGTGAACAAGGAGACTGAGAAGGGCCTGATGAAGATGAGGATCGAATTTGGCATTCCCGACTCGGTGACGACTAGGTTGCCTACAAGAGAGGAAAGACCGAGCAACCCCCCAGCCGGTATGGCATTGTTCTATACCGAGCTAATGCATCATGGGGTCAGGTTGCCCCCGCACCCCTGGTTGCGAAAGATGGTAAAAAAGATGAGAGTGGCACTCGGTCAGCTCAATCCCAACGTCTGGATTGTGCTCTACTCCCTTTACACGACCTTTAAGTGGGCCGATCAACCGGAGCCAACCTATGCCCAACTGATGTACATGTACGAGTTTGGGTTTCAACAGCAGAGTACTGGGTGGGTCTTCGTCCGTCATCGCAAGAAGAACAAACGGGGGGAGTTCATCTTAGACATACCGACCTCCCAAAAGTCGTACAAGACGAAGTTCTGCCTGGTCGGTGGGGACTGGGAAGGGGATATCGAAGGCCCCACAATATCGTCCAAATTTCAGACCTAAGGTTGATAGTTGTAGCACAGGCCGACCAGTTGATGTAATTGTTATATTCTGTATATGCCCAAGTATGGCTATGTTGGCTGACAGATTTTCGGTGTGCAGGTTTGTTCCCAGAAGAAGAGATCTCATCGGCGGAAAAGGAAGTCGTCCACCGAGTAAGAGAGACCTTGGACGAGCTGAATCGAAACCGATGAATCCTTCGGTTACCTGGGTTCCAGTACAAGGCCAGCCTCATCGACACCGACGAGGGTAAGTTTTGTTTTTGTTTGTTTTGTTTCTTTTTTTTTTTTTGCTACTGACCCTTATCTTGGTGTTGTAGTGCCGTATCATCTCGGGAGCAAAATTTACAAAGATTGTAAGAAGTTGAGAATGAAGGCCGACAAGGGCTCTGGAGAGTCTGCCTCACTGTCGAAGGCTGCCGAGCGCCTGGAGCTCCTTCTCAGAAAGGAAAAGGAGAGAGCGGAGAGAGGTCAGCCGGAGCGGTCTGACCGGTCAAAGCAGGGCCAAACCTCCAAGCCGAGGCCACCCAGTCCGCTACCCGGGTCTCCCAAGAGGAAGCAGAGCACAATTGAGGGAGACCGAGTGCTCTCCCCAGAACCAAGGCGGACGAAGGCGAGAATGGAGGCCGAGACGATCCTGTTGGCACAGGAGGCCATTGGAGGCAAGAGGACTATGGCAGCACCAGAGTTCAATCCTCCACCGTCCCCCCCTCGGCTGGACGTGAGGATAATGGAGATGCTCCAGAGGAGGGGAGACGTGAACCTCGGCATGTTCACCGAGGGGGAGGCGATCGGTGAAGGGTCCAGTGCCGAGGCGACCCTCTGTTGTCCGAGGCAGATGGTGCCCTTGCTCAACGGAGTCTGCCAGGGGGCCTCCACTCCCCTAAACGAGCTGGCCGAGGTGCAGTGTCGGTCGGCGGAGCAAAAGATGGAGAAGGCGTTAATGCTGCTCAGCAATGTAAGTAATTTGTTTTGTTTTTGCAAGTAGTTTGTCGTAGGCCGAGTGCGTTATCAACCCATTTTGTTGTGCAGGCCCTCGGTGAAGTTAACTGTCAGTTCGGGAACGCCCAGAGGAGGGTGGCTGGTGCTCTGTGGGTAAAGGACCGACTGAGGAAAAAACAGGAGGAGCTCACTCCGTAGCTACAAGAGGCCGAGAGGGCCATGAAGGAAGCGGCCCACCTCAACCGTAAGCTGGAGGCCGAGAGGTGGAAGACCCAGGAGGCCCTGGCTTCCGGAGATCAAATGAAAGCTGAGGTTGAGGCCAAAGAGAAGGACCGACTTCGGCACTGGAAAGAACTTTCTCGGGTCAAGTCTGCCAGGGAGGCCGACCTGGCAAAGGCGAAAGAACAAGCGGTGGCCGAGTTCAAAGCGTCGGAGGAGTTCGACCGACTGAAGAACGAGTATGCTGCCGAATGTGAGCAGGAGTTCTTCCGCAACCTCTTCCTGCACAACCCTGGGCTAGTGGTGAGGACCCCCTGGCTCGGCCAGGATATTACTACCGACATGTTTGAGGACGAGTCTGGGGAAGAGGAAGAGGAGGTTCACCAGCCGAGCAGCTAGCTAGAAACCGAGCCCGTAAAGACTCCTACAGAGCCAGAGCAGCCGGTTGAGGTTGAGCAGGCCACCGAGTAGAAAATGGAAGAGTTAGTGTAGGACGGGTCTCTGTGCCTTGTAATTTTCCTATTTATGTTTTATGGAAGGTTGTAAAGCTCCTGCAGGCCGAGCAAAATAGGTCTGCATATTTTGAAATGAAATTGGACTTTCTTCGAGCACAAATTGTATACCGAGTTATCTTTCTAGTTTGTCTGTGTTGGGGTGTAGGCCGAGTAAGACCGAAACCCCGACTCTTATGTTTGAGTCAAAGTATGGGTGCAAGCCGAGTAGGGTTGTACACCGACTCGATTAGTTTGAGTCAAAATAGCAAGTGTTGGGGTGTAGGACGAGTAAGACCAAACCCCGACTCGTATGTTTGAGTCAAAGTATGGGTGCAAGCCGAGTAGGGTTGTACACCGACTCGATTAGTTTGAGTCAAAATAGCAAGTGTTGGGGTGTAGGCCGAGTAAGACCGAACCCCGACTCGTATGTTTGACCGACTCGTATGTTTGAGGCGAAATGGTGGTGTAAGCCGAGTAGGGCTGTACACCAACTCGATAGTTTGAGTCAAAATAACAAGTGTTGGGGTGTAGGCTGAGTAAGACTGAACCCCGACTCGTATGCTTGACCGACTCATATGTTTGAGTCGTATGTTTGAGTCGAAATGGTGGTGCAAGCCGAGTAGGGTTGTACACCGACTCGATAGTTTGAGTCAAAATAGCAAGTGTTGGGGTGTAGGCCGAGTAAGACCGAACCCTGACTCGTATGTTTGACCGACTCGTATGTTTGAGTCGAAATGGTGGTGCAAGCCGAGTAGGGCTGTACACCGACTCGATAGTTTGAGTCAAAATAGCAAGTGTTGGGGTGTAGGCCGAGTAAGACCGAACCCCGACTCGTATGTTTGACCGACTCGTATGTTTGAGTCGTATGTTTGAGTCGAAATGGTGGTGCAAGCCGAGTAGGGCTGTACACTGATTCGATAGTTTGAGTCAAAATAGCAAGTGTTGGGGTGTAGGCCGAGTAAGACCGAACCCCCACTCGTATGTTTGAGTAAAATGTTACGTTACAAGGCTAGATAAATGGAAGCATTTATAAATAATGGGTGCAATAATTGGTAAAGTACAGCAAGTTATAAGAAGGAAAAAATACAAAGTCTTAAATGTAGTATTTCTTCAAATGGTCGGCGTTCCATGGGTGGCCCAACCTTCGCCCATTTGGTTCTTCCAGTTCATAAGTTCCGGGCTGGCAGATTCTGGTAACCCGATATGGACCCTCCCAATTGGGGCCGAAGGTCCCGGCTGAGCTATCCTTGGTGGCGAGGATGACCTTCCGAAGGACCCAGTAGCCTTCCTGAAAACCCCGATGTCTGACTCTGGCATTATGGTAGTTGCAAAGCCGCTGTTTGCAGGCGATGTTTCTGAGGTTAGCCTGCTCCCGGTGCTCCTCAATGAGGTCTAGACTGAGTACAATCTGATGGTTGTTTTGTTCAGGTTCATAGGTCGACACTCGGTAAGAAGTTTCGTTTAGTTCAGCGGGGATGACTGCTTCCGTTCCGAAGGTCAGCGAGAAGGGGGTTTCATTTGTAGATGTACGATAGGATGTCTGATATGACCAGAGTGCGTTTGGGAGAATTTCGGACCACTTGCCCTTGGCCTCGTCTAGCTGCGTTTTGAGTGTATGCTTGATGATTTTGTTTATGGCCTCAACCTGTCCGTTGGACTGAGGGTGAGCTGGTGAGGCGAAGCAGAGACAGATGTTGTGCCTGTCACAAAAGGCACGGAAGTGTGCGTTGTCGAATTGCTTCCCATTGTCCGTGACGATTGTGTGGGGGAGACTGAAACGGCAGATAATGTTCTAGAAGACGAACGTTTCAACCTGGGCCGTGGTGATGGAAGCCAAAGCATTTGCCTCAACCCATTTTGTGAAGTAATCCACTGCTACCACTGCATACTCTGTCTTGCCCTTCCCTGCCGGCATTTTTCCGATCAAGTCAAGTCCCCACAGTGAGAAGGGCCAAGGGCTAACCATTGGTGTGAGGTTTTCTGGAGGTAGGTGGAAGAGAGGGGCAAACCGTTGACATTTATCACACTGTTTGGTCAGCTCGGCCGCATCTCCGTGCATGGTTGGCCATTAGAAACCCTGCCGGAAAGCCTTGTGGGCCAATGACCGTGGTCCAGAATGATTTCCGCAAATACCGGCGTGGATTTCCTCGAGAATGGCTCTGCCTGCCTCCAGGACGAGACACTTCAAGAGGGGCAAAGAGAAGCCCCATTTGTAGAGTTAGTCGTTGATGAGTGTATAGCAGGCTGCCTGTCTCCGGACCTTTTTGGCCTCGATCTTGTCAGAAGGAAGAGTTCTGTCTGCGAGGAATCTAATCAGTGGGGCCATCCATGTGCAGCTAGTGTTGATGGCATAGACCGCCGAGCATTGTGTACTGGGTTGATCCAGAATTTCGACCAGTACACTTCAACTCTGCCTCTCATCGAGGGAGGATGCGAGCCGAGCTAGAGCGTCGGCATGGCTGTTTTCGGAGCGTGGGATCCGAGTGATAGCGTAGCTGCGGAAACCACATAGGAGGGACTTTGCCAGTGCTCTATATGCTGCCATGCAAGAGTCTCTCGCCTCATAGGCGTTGTTGATCTGGTTAACGATGAGCTGTGAATCGCTGAAGATCTTGACCTGCAAGGAGGGCCTCATACATTGGCGGCATTGTTGGAGGCCTTGAATTGGAAACGAAGGGCATATTCCATCCGGACCTTGTCCGCTGTGGTGAGGACAAGTTCGGCTCTGGATCCGTTATGGCAAGCTGTTGTTGGAACGTAGGAGAACTTAGAGATAAAGTCTGCCATGGCCTGCCCTTTCTCGGCGGTGCGGGGAGTGAAGGTGATGTTGAACTCGCTGAGTTCTATTGCCCATTTGAGTAAGCGGCCCGATGTCTCGGGCTTCTGAAGTACTTGCTGGAGTGGTCTGTCGGTCAAGACAATGATAAAATGAGCCTGGAAGTATGGCCTGAGCTTCCGGGCAGACATGATGAGGGCGAAAGCGAGCTTCTCTAGGTCAGAGTATCTTGTTTCGGCGTCCTGCAAAGCCTTGCTGACGGAGTATACCGGAGCGTGCGGCAGAAGCGGAGACAGATAGATACATGTAAAGGGTTTCCCCGGTGTCTGGTCTTGCTAGCAACGGCGCTTTACCCATGTATTCATTGAGTTCAATGAAGGCCCTGGTGCATTCCTCGGTCCAGGTGATGTGTTTGGACCCGCCCTTTAGGGCTTTGAAGAAAGGCACGCACCTGTCCGTGGCTTTGGAGATGAAGCGTGTAAGGGCTGCGACTCGGCCCGTTAAGCTTTGCACTTCTTTCTGGGTTGGGGGCTCCATATCGACCAGGGCCTTGATTTTTTCCGGATTGGCCTCAATACCCCTCTGGCTAATCATAATGCCCAGAAATTTTCCAGAGCTGATCCCGAACACGCATTTCGCCGGGTTTAACCTTATTCGATACCGTTTAAGGACGTCAAACATTTGCGAGAGATTGGGGATGTGTAGGTCAGCCGATTTACTCTTGACGAGAATGTCGTCGACGTAAACCTCCATTGTTTTCCCAATCTGGTCAGCGAACATGAAGTTCACCAGGCGCTGGTAAGTGGCTCCGGCGTTTTTGAGTCTGAAAGGCATGACGTTGTAGCAGTATAACCCCTGATCCGTCCTGAAGGTTGTGTGGATCTGATCTGCCAGATGCATAAAGATTTGGTTGTAGCCCGAGTACGCATCCATAAAACTCAGGAGCTCATGTCCCGTCGTGGCGTCGACCAGTTGGTTAATCTTTGGCATTGGAAAACTGTCCTTGCGGCAGGCCTTGTTTAGGTTAGTAAAATCAATGCACATTCGCCACGCCCCAGAGGGTTTTTTGACGAGTACAACATTGGCTACCCAGGCAGCATAGACGGCCTTCCGGACAAAGTGGATGGTGCTGAGTTTGACGATCTCTGCCTTCATAGCCTCGGTCCTCTCTGCATCGTAGACGCGACGTTTCTGTTCGACATGCTTCTAGGTAGGATCGATACTGAGCCGGTGGTAAATCACATCGGTGGAGATGCTGGGCATGTCGGCGTACGACCAGGCAAAGACCACAGAGTTGTCCCTTAAGAAATGGATCCGTTGTAAGCGCAGGTCGGGCGAAAGAGTTGTCCCAATCTTTACCTTCCGATCCGCAAAGTCGTGGGAGAGTACTATCTCTTCGACATCCTCAATAGGCTGTGGATGGGGTGTTGTTGAATGGTCCCGAGGATCTTCAATTGGTTTGTGCCGCATTCTTTGTGCGTCCTGAGGGCTCACGGGGACAGCCTTGAACGCGGACTCTGTCACTGCCATAGTTTCCTTCGGAGGTTGGATTGGGGTGACAGAATTGCAAGCCCTTGCAGCCATTTGGTCTCCTTTGACTTGACCAATCCCCATAGGGGTTGGGAATTTTACTAGCAGTAGGTGGGTGGAGACGACTGCCTTCATCTGGTTGAGTATTCCCCGCCCGAGAATTGCGTTGTAGGCCGCGGGGCAGTCCACCACCTAGAAGGGTGCCAGTACGGTTGCCCTCCGTGAATGTGTTCCGAGGGAGAGGGGGAGGGTAACCATTCCATGCGGGACGATGGAGTCCCCCGTGAACCCAAATAGCGGCGTAGGTGAGCCGTCCAGACTTGCTTCTGGGATGCCCAATTGCTTGAAAGTTCGCATGAAAAGGACGTTGACCGAGCTTCCAATGTCGACCATTACCCTCTGTACGTCGAAGTTAGATATCTCAGCCATAACGACAATGGGGTCATCGTGAGGATAGATGATCTGGCGTTCTTCCTCCTCGGAAAACGTGATCGGTTCCCAACCGAGTCGATTTTTTTTCTTGGCTCTTCCTTCCTCGATACTGAAGAGCTGCTGATTCTGTTTGGTGGCCCGTAGAAAGTTCTTCTTTGCCCGGTTGGAAGTGAGCGGGCAAGAAATTGATGGTCCTCCAGAGATCGTGTTGATATGTGGGTTGCGAGGTGGAGGTGGAGCGTGTTGGAGAAATTGGTTGATCTTCCCATCTCGGGCCAGAGCCTCCACCAAATCCCGGAATGCAACGCATTGGTCAATGCTATGGCCATTGTATTTGTGGTATTGGCAGTAAATTCTTGTGTCCTTGCCAAGCTTGCCCTTCGCTGGTGCCCAAGTAGACTTTAGGATCATGTGTTCCACGTTGAGGAGGACATTCTCATAGGGGGTATTGAGGATGGTGTAGGTCTCGTACTTGGAGCGAGGAACCCATTTTTCCTCGTTGCTTGACCGCTCCCCCTGCTGTCTTTCCTGGTGATTCGGGTTCTTACCCTTCTTCCCAGGGCTGTACAGATTGTTGCTGTGGGGGTAGTCTTTCTGTTTTCCCCCATAGCTCTATTGTCCCTGCTCCTGTGGACGCTGTGCTGAGCCCTGCTGTTCCGGGACGCTCGGTGTGTATGTTTTCACTGAGTCGGTCCGGGGAGGTTGGTACGCATTGGCAGCGTTGGACTTTTGGCTCAGCGCTTCAGCCTTGGCGTGGATCGCCGCCTGTTTCATTATTTCATTATAAGTTGTCCAGCTTTGGGTGTGAGCTGCATACCTGAAGGGGGAGTCTCGGAAGTCGCCTTTGAAGGCGGTTAAAGCTGCTCAGTCGTCCGTCTCCGCGCACCGGGAGTATTCATGACTGAATCTTGCTGCATATCGTTGCAGCGACTCGTGTTCACCTTGTTTAAGCTGGAAGAGGTCCTCGACCGAGGACAAGCGGTCAGTCTGTATCATGAACTAGTTCATGAAGGTGGAGGTGAGCTGTTCGAAAGAGTCGATGGACCTAAATTCCAACTTGTAGAACCAATTGATCGCTGCCTCGATCAGTGTGGAACTGAAGATGTGGCATTGTTTCTCGTCGGTGAGGTTTTTGAGGGCGATGGCCGAGTAGAAGTTGTTCAGATGATTCCACGGGTAGTCCTTTCCGTTGTAAAGGGGGATTTTCAGGGGTTTAATCTCGTGATCGATTCTGAACTGGTTGATTCTCTCTGTGAAAGGACCCGGGCTGGTTTTTTACCTGGCTGGTCTTGCTTCGCAAGATGTCCCGGCCTCGAGTGTCCGGACTCGGTCCAAGAGGTGCTGGACGAGCGAGTCGGTCTTGGATTGTTTTTTATCTCTGGGTGCCTGGTCGCGGTCGATCCTGTATGACCGGTCGACGACAAATCTGCTCGGCGGGCTCTAAGATTCACTCCTGCGACTGACCTGCCTTGACCGCTCGGTGTACCCCTGTTTGGGTATGTCCCGGGATATACTCCCCTTTTGACTGACCGGCCTTGACCGCTCGGTGTCCCGCATTCGGGGTTGTTCTTGAGGCTTGTCACTCTGCCGCCCGGCCTGCGCTGACCGCTCGGTGCTCCTTCGGTGGGTTGGTTCAGGGCGAGGGAGCGGTAGGCCGAGGTGGGTTGTGTAATGACCCGGAAATTCAAAAAGAAAAAAGTCGGAAATTTTGAAGGAAAATGACGATTTTGCCCCTAGACTTGGGAGAACGGTTGACTTTTAGTTTGAGTGGTCAAACGGACTTTGACCGATGACTGTGACGTAGTTTGGGACGTCACGAGTTCGTAGATAGGCGGCATGCGTCAATCGGAGTTCGGACGAAAAAGTTATGGGTCTAGAACGAAGAGGGGTATTTTGGTAATTTAGTATGGAAAGGGTAAAATGGTAATTTACCATAAAAAAGTGATTAGGACGGTTACATGGTTGATTCAGCTAAATCAGATGAGGATTGGTCATGTGGTGACACTTGTCACCATAAGTGTGAGATTAGTGGAAATTGATGATGCGGATTGTGCAAATTAACAAGTTGTTTATACAAAAAGGATAAAAACAAAAACAGAGATAATGATCTCATTTGATCAATCCTTCCCAGCAACTAAAACGCGAGAATTGGATGTCACTGAGGTTGAATTCGTGAGGAATTGTAGAGTCGAGTGACGAACTTGAACCCTGCTAACACCTAAACACAGAAAACCCAAAAAACCATTAAATGGCCTCAAAATCAATTTCGATTTCCTAGCTGTTTTTTAATGAAATTGATAATGCATTTAGCTCCATGGGAGTGAGACGAGCCGAACCAGTGGAAGAAACGAAGAAATTAGGGTCATTTGGCCTTAAAACAGAGAGGAGGAAGTCTTGAAATGTTCGAGGTTGAGTCGTGGAATTAAGGGCATGGAATGATGAAATTGATCTTGGAACTATGTCTATTAGGATTCAACGATGCTTCTTGATGCATCAATTGAAGGAAAAGATGGGTAATTGATGAAGATTGGATGATGAACAGTAACCGGCTATGCTTCGATGTTTAAACTCGAATCATATGGATTCAGGTAAGGTTTGATGTTATTGACTTCACAGAACCCTAATTAAGTCTACAACGATGCTAACAGTGTAAGACCCGTGTCCTGGAGGGAACGGTGAACAATCCCACATTCCTGCGAGGGGGGAATGTTCTGGGAAGGGTGTCGTGACAGAATGGTATCAGAGCCGGACCCTGACCAGAAGTGTGCCAGCGAGGACGCTGGGCCCTAAGGGGGGTGGATTGTAAGACCCGTGTCCTGGAGGGAACGGTGAACAATCCCACATTCCTGCGAGGGGGGAATGGTCTGGGAAGGGATGGTGGTGTGCCTTAAAGGTGTAGGCACACACCTATCTAGCATGAGGCCTTTTGGGAGCTCAGTGGCTTTGGGGGGGATTGGAACCCCAAAGTTAAGCGAGTTGAGGCTGGTGCAATTCCAGATGGGTGACCCCCTGGGAAGTTGCACCGTGAGCTCCCGAAAACAAAACCGTGAGGGCGAGGCCCAAAGCGGACAATATTGTGTTAGATAGGCCGGGTCGTGACAAACAGTGTTTTGAATTGGTCCAAATGATGTCGAATTGATGGCAATGGAACTGGGTCACCTCGTGGGTCGCAGGACCCCTTTACCAGTCAGACGGGTTGGAACGACGACTGTTCACGGTACTGTAGCTGGCGCGTGGCTTCCACCCGCAGCCACTCACGGCGGCGCGTGGGGGTGCGTGCGGAGGAATCTCGAGGTGAGGTCAACATGAAACTTGTCCTATTCAATGTAACGAACATTTTGGCGTTGGTTTCGAGTCAATCGGACACCATCTCAATTATGTTTCGAGGGTCCGAAGGTTTATGTTATATTTTAAAATAATATTAAATTCCCGGAAAATTATGGGGAATTTATATGATGTAAATTAACTTGTTAGTAACCCTACAAAATGATTTTGGACAGGCTTCGAGATTCCTGGCAAGTGTTGGAAATTACGGAAACGCGTGCAGCTCGGGAAGCGAGCGGTTTGGACGGTGTGTGAGTGGACGTTTGTTTTATAAATTGATATGCATGCATAGTTAAATGTTTTACATAATTGATTGCATGATTTGGGTTGCAGTGATGTTATGATTTGTTTGGATGATTATTTATGATTTAATGATTATTTTAATCGGTCGTTCGGGCACGTTTTTCGAGGAAATGTGCAAATGGTATTTTGGGCTAGGCTCGGAGTCAAAATGATTTCAAAATGGATATTTTGATGAATTGGTATGTCAAGGATGATTTCTGGATTATTGTTAATGATTTCATTGTGATTTCACGGATTTACGTATAATTGGTATTTGAGCCTGAAACTCTGTCAGGAATGCTTATGACTTGATTTGAGGTCATAGATATGATTGATATGTGTTGTGGTATGGATTGTGATTGTGATTATGGTTACTGGATACTGGATCATGCTGGATGATGCGAGTGCAGTGCCTAGACGTGCCTCAGATGTTGCGTGAGTGCATTTCCCGGGTATGAGACGTCTAGAGGATGCGTGTACAGTTCCCAGACATGATAGATATGACTCGGATGATGCCTGAGTACAGTTCCCGAGGTTGGCCTACGTGTAGTGCAGATGTGACAGTGTAATGGTTTATGCACTTGTGAATAGTGCGGATTGATTGATTGATTGATTGAGTAATGGATTGTGCACTTGTGGTTGTATTGTTTGATGTTGATTGTGATTATGTACTGGTATTGAGTACGAGTTCTGGTCTGTGTGGCTAGGTGACTATGTTTTCATGTGTTTGGCCTGAGAGCCGGGATTTGACTTGTTATGTGATTTGGCTGGAAAGCCGGTGATTGTCATTCATATGTTTTTGTTCCCTATGCATGCATGGTTTGATAAACTAGAGGGTAAATGATGTGTTTCAAACGTGTTTTAAATGATATTATTTTTGTCCACTCACACCTTTTCTGTTTTTGATGACCCTCCAAGCCGTGGCACAACGTTCGGGGCTGATCACGAGGAGGAGGCATGAGCGGAAATCAGCGCAGTTATCCCTTGTCTGATAGGTGCTGAAGGATAGTTTCGGGACTTCAGTTGACTTGTTAGACGGGAGCAGGACCGGGCACAGTTATCGAGGTCCAGTTGGGACGAGTCCTGTCATAGTGGTATTAGAGAATTTGGTTACGGATCGGCCATACCTCCAAGACGCGAGCCCTGTACCCGGTCCTGCTCCCGTCTGACAAGTCAACTGAAAGTCTGAAACTACCCTTCAGTACCTGCGAGACAAGGGAATTTTGTGCATGTGCCCGCTCATATCTCCACCTCTGGAATAGCCTCGATCAACGCGCCACGACCTGAAGGGTTAATAAAACAGAAAAAGTGTGAGTGGACAAAAATGACCTCTTATAAAAACATTTATCAAAATACATTCTTACCCTCCAGTTTTCACAAACTTGCATGCATATCGTAAAACATGAGTAATAGTATGAAATCATTCAAGTATGTACAGTGGACCGATAAAATCAAAACATATTTTCCCATGGTCCATAAAACTCATGTTCACCAAATCAATTCATAGTATAAAACATCAAATCCCGGCTCTCAGGCCAAAACATGTGAAAGCATAATCACCTGGCCACAAAGACCAAGAACCCGTACTCAATACCAGTACATTATCACAAACAACATCAATCAGCACTAATCACCAGTGCACAATAAATATATCAATCCAATCAATCCGCATTACTCAAAAGTGCATAAAATATCACAAATCACATCTGCACTACTCACAAGTGCACAATCAATCAAACTGCACTACTCACAAGTGCTGCACTACGCGTAGGCCAATATCCAGTCACTCTCTCGGGAACAGACACCTCTGGGCTCAACCCCCTCGGGCTCAGTCACCTCTGGGCGAACACATCCCCAGGATCAGACACCTCTGAGTGGTACATCCAGGCTCAGTCTCATCCGAGAAGCTGACTACCATAGGATCAACTCCCGATCCTACAATCTCATCCCCCAAGCTCCGCTCGTCTGGGTAATCCCCCAAGCACTGACCGTCTGGGAATATCACAATCACAATGAAAACCATCCCGGGAATTACTCCCCAAAACATTTCAATCAAATCTTTACTTCATACCAAGTCAAGATCATTCTCAACTGGGTCTCAAGCCCAAAATACCTTTATCACGCAAATCCATGCGTTGCAACCTCCGTTGCCATTTTCACGTAAATCCACGAAATCCTTGACTCATTCCCGAGTCACAACATCATTCTCAATCCATGACTCATAATCCGAGTCCACGCATTATTTCCAACCAATTTTAATCCCGGACTCACAAACAAAGTCCAAACATCATTTTTACCAAATTTCGTAATTTCTCGAAATCGCCCAAAATAATAATATAATATTCATAAAATCGAGAAATTACCGGATTGAAACACAAATCATGTAACGACCGGTCCCAAATTCCATGATTAGATTAGTGACTTATCACGATTAGTGAGGTTAATCGGTGATTAGTTAGGCTAAATCGGACGAACGATGCGAAATGACCGTTTTGCCCCTAATGGTGGCAAAACGTTGACTTTTTAATCGGGCGGTCAAATGGACTTTGACCAATGACCGTGACGTAGTTCGTGACGTCACGAGTTCATAGACAGGTGACACGTTCGATTCCGACATTCGAGGTGGAAGTTATGACGTTCGGAAGTTTAGGGGCATTTTGGTAATTTTGGTTAAATGGAGTCAAATGTTGACTTTTTGACCAAGAGGTCTGATGGCCGAGGGCCGAAGACCGTTACGTAGATAAGGACGATACGAATCCATAGACAGGCGGCACATCGAATTTGGACGTTCGACGGTGAAGTTACGGTTCACGGAAGTTCAAGTGCACTATTGCACGAATTATGAAACGAGTTAACTTTTGGACTTAGTGGGGGCCCAGATATTTAATCCCTGCCCTATGGATGAGTGACAAGTGTCACCCATCCAATGGACACCATATTCCTTCATGCACCGTGCAAGCCATTTCCTTTTTTCCATTTCAAACACACACACCCAAACCCACCCGATCTCACCCTTTTCTCTCCATCTTTGTGCAACCCAAACCCATCCTACCTTCAGCCCATGACCAGGCCGAGGACTAGGGAGCCTTAGGAGGTTGCTGGGCAGCCAGAACCACCATCCACGGCGGCGAGGGGAGGAAGAACCCGTGAGGTTCGCGGTAAGTCCATTTTGATCCATTTTTCCATTTTTGATGTTATGGTTCGTTTTTAATGGTTTTAATGAGTCCATTAGGTTGCTAGGGACATGTTAGGAAGGTTTAAGGAAGCTTGGGATGGCTGGGCAGCCATGGGAGAGTTTTGGAAAACTTGAACCGTTTGGTTCAAAATCGAACCATAGGATTTAGACGTTTTCGGTTGCGTTTAAGGATTCGAATGGATAGAAAACATCAAAATAGGATGAAAGGAACCAAAAAGGAAGAACTAGGATGAAAAATGGGGTGTCTAGGGCTGTGAACCGGTCACGCCGGTCCAGTTGGACCGGCCAAACCAGATGAACCGGCCATGAACAGTAAAACCAGTCTGCTAGAGGTTGGTGCTGATGAACAGTGTTTTCGACCTTCTTGGGGCGCTTGAGGGCGCGTGAACAGTAATTTGGAAAAGTGTCCAACACGGGAAATCTTCTATTCGATGTAATGAAGATTTTGGGACTGGTCTCGCGTCAATCGGACACTGTTTCGATATGTTTCAGAGGCATCGGAAGGTTTAGGTTCGGTTTTAAAAATAGTTAAAAATACGGGAAAATTACGGGGCTTTAGTGGGAGGTTAATTAAGTGGTTAGTAACCCTCTAAATTAATTTGCACAGGTTTGCAAGTCTCGGTGACGGTGATCGGCTCGGGGATCCGTATGGCACGCGTATCGAGGCGCGGCTTCGGACGGTCTGTGAGTGGACCTTGTTTTCTAAATTGGTGCATGCATAAATGTTTATTATATGTTTTATTACTTGTTTGGTGATGCCATGGGTGCATTTGTATGTGGTTACGTATAAGCACGTATTTCGAGGTTTCGACCTTATACGGTGCTTATACGAGTCTGTATTTCTTATTTGGTTTTAATGAAATGGTTTTGCATTTCTAAAAGGATAAACTCGGGTATGAAACCCATTTGGTTTTGTCTCGGGCATATGACCTCAGATATCGGGCACGGTGCTCAGCTGATGTCCTATGTTCGGGCACGAGACCCAGTCACTTTACGGTTTGATTTCAGGTCCGGGAACATTAAATGGATTCCCAGGTTCATGACGGTTTATGGGAACCGGCATGAACCCTTGTTATGGTATCGTGGTTCATGACGGTTTATGGGAACCGGCATGAACCCTTGTTGGTTATTAGGGTACATGACGGTTTATGGGAACCGGCATGTTACCTCGGTTATGTTATTACGGTACATGACGGTTTATGGGAACCGGCATGTTACCTGATTATGGATATTATGGATCATGACGGTTCAGGGGAATCGGTCATGAATGTTTTATGTTATGTATATATATGTTCAGCTACCTTCCTTTACTTCTATTATCTCCTCTGGGGAGGGTCGTTGGCCTGGGTGGACCCCAGAGTAGTCACGGAGCACCGACTGAGTGGAGTCACCCCCCAGTTGGGTTCCTTACTCTCAGGAAGGCTATGGTTACTATTACCTCGAGTAGGATCAGTGGTCTGCGGACATTAACCTTGACTTTGAGAAGACTCGGATTGAGACCCGGGTAGCATGCGCGTAGCTTTGGATACCGTGACAGGATTGGTTGTGTGACTTATATGTATATATATATGATATGTGGTGTGCACAGGTGTGCACAAGATTTGAGCAGTGGCTCGTGTACTTGGTTTCTTTATGGTTTGGGGCCGAGTCCCTTATGGATTTGGGCAGTGGCCCGTATGGTCGTTTTCATTGTGGTCCTTTCGACCTTGGTTTATATCTGCTTTGGGCTTAGTCCCACATATGGTTTGTTTTGGATAATTGGTTTTCGAATGCATGCATGCTTTTTAGTGGAGGGTACAAATGTCTTATGAAATGTTTTTATAAACTTTTGTTTTGTCCACTCACAGTTTTTAATGTTTTGACTGCCCTTCAGGTTGACATCGGATGTGGACTATAGCAGAGACCGAGATATCACATACCTCCTCCGGATCCTGGCGTACTATGATAGCCCGGGAGGGCAAAGGTCAGAAATATCCCTTGTCTGACACTTCGTGTCAGACGGGAGCAGGGTCATCCCGCACTAATCCCGGGGGGATTGGGATGGGTCCTGTCAAATCTTGCCCAAGCATATAAAATCATATAATAAGGCATTTAAATCATATATGCATGCATCACAGTTAGAAAACCAAAAGTCCACTCACACACACCGTTCAAAACGGTCCGTTTCCGAGCTGCACGTTTTTCCGTAAAATCTGGAAATCACAACTCCTTGAGACTAGGCCGGACGCGCCCTCACGCGCCGCCGTGAGTGGCTGCGCGGGAAACCCACGCGCCAGCTACAGTGCTGTCGTCTCAACCCGTTTGTCTGTAAAACGGGCCATTCAACCCGCGATCAGACCCGGTTCAATGTCCATCAATTCAGCCTTAAACCTTCCAATTAATCATTCAGTTAGCTTCGTTTTAACTTAAATTAAAGGTCTGTAAACTCAATTGCACGATCACATACCTAAAACCCATCGATTCGATGATGAACACGAAGAACACCTAGGTACTGTGCAATCATGGAATTTCCACAATGGCCACTGATTTCTCCCAATTGATGAACCCAGAAGCATCAATGGACTAAGATAAACAGTTTCCCTCTATCAATTGAGTCGTTTGATCCCTCAATGATCACGACTCAACCTCGACTCAAGCTCTCTGTTACCAGGCCCGTTCAGAGCCAATTGGGCCTCGATTTCATCCGTTCTTGATGTGGTTCGACTCGTACAGACCTCAGGAAGCTACTTCGAAGCTCCAAATCCATCATCACGGCTCAATTCTTCCAATTTGATTTTCCCTCCAAATTTTCTAAAACCCGAAATCCCAGTCCTCAGCCTTCCTCAATCCCTCGTGTTTCCCAGTTCAATTCACTCTCAATTCACTCACAATTCCGCACTCTCAGGTTCAGAAATGGAAGAGAAATGAAGGAAGGAAGAAAATTGGATTATGGTTATACACGGGTTAAGAAAATAGGGAGGTTTAATGGAAATTAAGATTAATTAATTAATTTAATATAATAAAACATAATAATTAGGTCTCCCCCAAAATCATGGATCCATGTTTTGCGCCTGATTTTAAGGGATGAGTGACACTTGTCACTCATCCAAGTGTGTTCAGTCACCGGGTACTGTTCATATTAAAATATTATTTTATTCCCGATTCGTTCGGTTAATCAAGCCCGATTTCGTGACCATAACTTCGTCGTCGAATCTCCGATTTCGGCATGCCGCCTGTCGTTGGATTCGTATCGACGAGACCTACGTAACGGTCCCTGGCCCTCGTCCATCGGACCTCCCGATCAAAAAGTCAACATTTGGCCCCTAACATGCCAAATTACCAAAATACCCCTCAACTTCCGAACGTCATAACTTCCTCTATGAATGTCGGAATCGAACATGCCACCTGTCTATGAACTCGTGACGTCCCGAACTACGTCACAGTCATCGGCCAATGTCCATTTGACCGCCCGAACTAAAAGTCAACATTTTGCCCACGCTAGGGGCAAAACGGTCATTTTGCACGTTTCGTCCGATTTCACTAAACTAATCCCCAATTAGTTATTCTAATTCATAATTAATTAATATTCAATCCCGATAATCGGGACGAGTCATTACAACCTTCCCTCCTTAAAGAATTTCGTCCCCGAAATTCCAAACTATCCGTATCCCACAACTACCTTGTGGAAAACAAATGGGCCTCACAACACGTGTACACCTGTACACCCACTAGCCAATGCAGAACTCGTCTGCACTCAGACGTCACATCACAGATGCACGTTGTACTGACTACACTCGACCACCCCGAGTGAAAATTAATCACCAGAAATTGGCAATGTCATCATTAAGCTGACTCTTTCAGCTTGACGGCCCCACGTAATCACCAATGTGCCCTGACATCCGCTCTCATAGAGAGTCACCAAAACACACCTGTCAGTCTATGCTGACACCACAAGCCAAACTGTCACCACCAAGCTTTACCACCCTAGTAAAACGCCAATCAGTAACAAATCAGTGACAACACATCCTACTACCACGTCCGTCAGTGTAGCATAAGATCAACAACATGATCTCCCCTCGCAGGGCAAACTCAATCCTGCGACAAATACCAACAGCAGTAACAACAACTGTCACCCCCTCAGCGATCCCAGATGCTGGTAAGGTCACGACATGATAATATCTCGCCGCAAAGCAACTTGCGGTCACACTAACCACCAACCCACTCATCCTGAGTATACGCATACCGTCATCACACTCAAACAGACGGTGTAACTGGAACACATTGAACACTAGCCTAGCAGTGATCACACAACTCAACACTAGAGTTATACTAGCCAACCTTGGCTAAGAGCACCTGCTCAAACAATCACTGAAATCATCAGAATCACTCTGCCCAGTGCATCGGGTTCAATGTCCAGTTCACGTTCACAACCCATCCAATGGTATCAGGATTAAGCCGACTACTAACACGTTCACCAACGTACTACTGGTATAACCCGTATACCGTCACCCGACACCACAAGTCTGCAAAGTATCGTACCCCAAACCATAAACAAGGTACATACATCTATCCATTGACAAGACTACAACCACCTAGGTCATAGCCAAACACGTTCCAATAATGGAGTCCATTTGCCCAAACCAGCAAGAGACAAATCGATATTCCACGAATCAGCTAGTTCCAATTCCAAATCCGAATCCGCAATTTCGTAAGAAATCCCGAATCCAAGCCCATACATCACATTTTTAATTCATGTCCAAATCCGAATCCGAAATCATTATTCCGTAAGCTAGCATTTGGAATAATCATTCCGCACCCAAATCCAGTATTCCACTTTCAAGTTCTAAAATCAAATCCTGAATCGTCACCCAGAAATTCGATTCCAAAACCCGAAATCTCGTTCACGTCCACTCGGACGCACCAAAACCGAACCTATCGGTTACCCATTCATTATACTCGGTTGACTTCATAAGGAAGCCAATCCAACAACCACACGGTTAAAGTTGACAAAATCTGACCACTTCGGAAACCTACTCACTCAAGTATCATACCATAAGGGGCTCCACTTCGAAAAGAAGTCAGTCTCGCCATTTACGACTCACATACCAGAGTAAGAGTGATAAACTCTCACCCCATCTGGATCATCGAAATCACGACCCAGATCCATCACTACGTCAGTCGACCATGAACATCACGATCCTAGATCGTCACAATGCCCAAAGTCCACGACATCACAAACCCGATCCACCTAGGATCCACACAGTTAACTACTAGGAATCATAGGGCCTTACACCCTCATCTAATTTGCGTACTGTCACAATGTTTGACAACCAACGCCCACAACTAAACAGTTCAGTCAACGACGAGACACGCCGCGACTGTAGGTTCTCACTGATTACCTCGTATCTATCCTTGCCATCCCACCTAGGGAAAAACCAAGGATGATCCAAAACAATGACACCAATACTCATCCTACGTGGATGCAAACAAAACTCAATGCACTCCCCACGCCATGTGACCCAACATCGTCTGCCACCAAGCAGAAAATAAGAAGTCACCCCTGATGACTTCAGAATACCTAATCTCAATGCGGAAAACCCGCAATCCTCCTCAAACACAACCTCTCACGATTCCGTAGGTCCAACCATGTTGGAACCATCGGACTCGGACACCAACCACGTGTCCCATTTAGACTGGTTACAGACATATACCCATCTCGACGAAGTCACAACCCGACTCGTGACTCATCGTCAGCACAAACATTGGCACCAACACCAGCACCAACACTAGCACAGAGACAACAGTATCAGTATGAGCACACCGTGTGCAAAACTGACAACCCTGGATCTCCGCTCATAACAAGCGACGGCCCTGTACCTCTTACCGAATAGGAGAAACTCTGCCTCCCTCGTACCTAACAACTCTGGGTACAATCACCCTGAAAACTCATGTGAGAAAAGGAAACGTCCCCTGAACGTCCCCCAATTCTCAGAAACACTCCCGGTAGTAGTGCCTGCCACAGACTTGTGCAGACCTAACCACCAGACATCACTATCGAGACTCCACATCCAATGGAATCAAGTACTCGTACGACTACCCTGTATCCCCACTCTGGGATTCCTTCGACATGTACCAACCCCGACTGTGGATTGCAGTTCCACTACTAAAGCTGACATGACTAGACCTGACACAATCGTCACTCGGTCTCGACTTCGAAAAGTCAATAAAAGTCAAACCACTCGCCAGCACACATTTTCGCACAAGGAATTTACTGAGAATATTCTCATCCTGGGTCCAACCTACCTGATTGTGCTACCTTCCAAGCCTCTGGATCCAACAAATCCTGGGACCCACAAGAATACTAATTCGACAATTAGTAAGCCGTAGCTACACAAATTAATATCTGACCCACAAAACAAGGTCAATTACATTCTGATATTAATCACAAGGTCTCAAATACCCTAATATACCCATCTCACTACCAGGTCGCGCACGAGGCTCACGTTCCGGAGGTATGGCATGGCAACAGCAACAGCAACCTAGTGCTCTAATACCAATTTGACAGGACCCGTCCCAACTGGACGTCAAAAACCGTACCCGGTCCTGCTCCCGTCTGACAAGTCAACTGAAAGTCCGAAACTACCCTTCAGTACCTGCCAGACAAGGGAATTTTGTGCATGTTCCCACTCATACCTCCACCTCTGGAATAGCCTCGATCAACGCGCCACGACCTGAAGGGTTAATAAAACAGAAAAGGTGTGAGTGGACAAAAATGACCTCTTATAAAAACATTTATCAAAATACATTCTTACCCTCCAGTTTTCACAAACTTGCATGCATATCGTAAAACATGAGTAATAGTATGAAATCATTCAAGTATGTACAGTGGACCGATAAAATCAAAACATATTTTCCCATGGTCCATAAAACTCATGTTCACCAAATCAGTTCATGTTATAAAACATCAAATCCCGGCTCTCAGGCCAAAACATGTGAAAGCATAATCACCTGACCACAAAGACCAAGAACCCGTACTCAATACCAGTACGTTATCACAAACAACATCAATCAGCACTAATCACCAGTGCACAATAAATATATCAATCCAATCAATCCGCACTACTCAAAAGTGCATAAAATATCACAAATCACATATGCACTACTCACAAGTGCACAATCAATCAAACTGCACTACTCACAAGTGCTGCACTACGCGTAGGCCAATATCCAGTCACTCTCTCGGGAACAGACACCTCTGGGCTCAACCCCCTCGGGCTCAGTCACCTCTGGCGAACACATCCCCAGGATCAGACACCTCCGAGTGGTACATCCAGGCTCAGTCTCATCCGAGAAGCTGACTACCATAGGATCAACTCCCGATCCTACAATCTCATCCCCCAAGCTCCGGTCGTCTGGGTAATCCCCCCAAGCACCGACCTTCTGGGAATATCACAATCACAATGAAAACCATCCCGAGAATTACTCCCCAAAACATTTCAATCAAATCTTGACTTCATACCAAGTCAAGATCATCCTCAACTGGGTCTCAAGCCCAAAATACCTTTATCACGCAAATCCATGCGTTGCAACCTCCGTTGCCATTTTCACGTAAATCCACGAAATCTTTGACTCATTCCCCAGTCACAACATCATTCTCAATCCATGACTCATAATCCGAGTCCACACATTATTTCCAACCAATTTTAATCCCAGACTCACAAACAAAGTCCAAACATCATTTTTACCAAATTTCGTAATTTCTCGAAATCGCCCAAAATAATAATATAATATTCATAAAATCAAGAAATTACCGGATTGAAACACAAATCATGCCCAAGAATATAAAATCATATAGTAAGGCATTTAAATCATATATGCATGCATCACAGTTAGAAAACCAAAAGTCCACTCACACACACCGTTCAAAACGGTCCGTTTCCGAGCTGCACGTTTTTCCGTAAAATCTGGAAATCACAACTCCTTGAGACTAGGCCGGACGCGCCCTCACGCGCCGCCGTGAGTGGCTGCGCGTGAAACCCACGCGCCAGCTACAGTGCTGTCGTCTCAACCCGTTTGTCTGTAAAACGGGCCATTCAACCCGCGATCAGACCCGGTTCAATGTCCATCAATTCAGCCTTAAACCTTCCAATTAATCATTCAGTTAGCTTCGTTTTAACTTAAATTAAAGGTCTGTAAACTCAATTGCACGATCACATACCTAAAACCCATCGATTCGATGATGAACACGAAGAACACCTGGGTACTGTGCAATCATGGAATTTCCACAATGGCCACTGATTTCTCCCAATTGATGAACCCAGAAGCATCAATGGACTAAGATAAACAGTTTCCCTCTATCAATTGAGTCGTTTGATCCCTCAATGATCACGACTCAACCTCGACTCAAGCTCTCTGTTACCAGGCCCGTTCAGAGCCAATTGGGCCTCGATTTCATCCGTTCTTGATGTGGTTCGACTCGTACAGACCTCAGGAAGCTACTTCGAAGCTCCAAATCCATCATCACGGCTCAATTCTTCCAATTTGATTTTCCCTCCAAATTTTCTAAAACCCGAAATCCCAGTCCTCAGCCTTCCTGAATCCCTCGTGTTTCCCAGTTCAATTCACTCTCAATTCACTCACAATTCCGCACTCTCAGGTTCAGAAATGGAAGAGAAATGAAGGAAGGAAGAAAATTGGATTATGGTTATACACGGGTTAAGAAAATAGGGAGGTTTAATGGAAATTAAGATTAATTAATTAATTTAATATAATAAAACATAATAATTAGGTCTCCCCCAAAATCATGGATCCATGTTTTGTGCCTGATTTTAATGGATGAGTGACACTTGTCACTCATCCAAGTGTGTTCAGTCACCGGGTACTGTTCATATTAAAATATTATTTTATTCCCGGTTCGTTCGGTTAATCGAGCCCGATTCCGTGACCATAACTTCGTCGTCGAATCTCCGATTTCGGCATGCCGCATGTCGTTGGATTCGTATCGACTAGACCTACGTAACGGTCTTTGGTCCTCATCCATCGGACCTCCCGATCAAAAAGTCAACATTTGGCCCCTAACATGCCAAATTACCAAAATACCCCTCAACTTCCGAACGTCATAACTTCCTCTATGAATGTCGGAATCGAACGTGCCACCTGTCTATGAACTCGTGACGTCCCGAACTACCTCACAGTCATCGGCCAAAGTCCATTTGACCGCTCGAACTAAAAGTCAACATTTTGCCCACGCTAGGGGCAAAACGGTCATTTTGCACGTTTCGTCCGATTTCACTCAACTAATCCCCGATTAGTCATTCTAATTCATAAATAATTAATATTCAATCCCGATATTCGGGACGGGTCATTACACGAGGTATTGCACTAGATGTGACTTGAGTCTCCATGGGTGTTGTTGGAAAGGTTGTTTGAATTTCGGGGGCGAAATTCCTTAAGGAGGGAAGGTTGTAATGACCCGGAAATTCAAAAAGGGAAAAGTCCGAAATTTTGAAGGAAAATGACGATTTTTCCCCTGGACTTGGGCGAACGGTTGAGTTTTAGTTTGAGTGGTCAAACAGACTTTGATCGATGACTGTTATGTAGTTTGGGACGTCACGAGTTCGTAGACAGGCGGCATGCGTCAATCGGAGTTCGGACGAAAAAGTTATGGGTCTAGAACGAGGAGGGGTATTTTGGTAATTTAGTATGGTAAGGGTAAAATGGTAATTTACCATAACAAAGTGATTAGGACGGTTACATGGTTGATTCAGCTAAATCAGATGAGGATTGGTCATGTGGTGACACTTGTCACCATAAGTGTGAGATTAGTGGAAATTGATGATGCGGATTGTGCAAATTAACAAGTTGTTTATACAAAAAGGATAAAAACAAAAACAGAGATAATGATCTCATTTGATCAATCCTTCCCAGCAACTAAAACGCGAGAATTGGATGTCACTGAGGTTGAATTCGTGAGGAATTGTAGAGTCGAGTGACGAACTTGAACCCTGCTAACACCTAAACACAGAAAACCCAAAAAACCATTAAATGGCCTCAAAATCAATTTCGATTTCCTAGCTGTTTTTTAATGAAATTGATAATGCATTTAGCTCCATGGGAGTGAGACGAGCCGAACCAGTGGAAGAAACGAAGAAATTAGGGTCATTTGGCCTTAAAACAGAGAGGAGGAAGTCTTGAAATGTTCGAGGTTGAGTCGTGGAATTAAGGGCATGGAATGATGAAATTGATCTTGGAAATATGTCTATTAGGATTCAACGATGCTTCCTGATGCATCAATTGAAGGAAAACATGGGTAATTGATGAAGATTGGATGATGAATAGTAACTAGCTATGCTTTGATGTTCAAACTTGAATCGTATGGATTCAGGTAAGGTTTAATGATATTGACTTCACAGAACCCTAATTAAGTCTACAACAATGCTAACAGACGTTTGAATTGGTCCAAATGATGTCAAATTGATGGCAATGGAACAGGGTCACCTCGCGGGTCGCAGGGCCTGTTTACCAGTCAGACGGGTTGGAACGACGACTGTTTACGGTACTGTAGCTGGCGCGTGGCTTCCACGCGCAGCCACACACGGCGGCGCGTGCAGAGGAATCTCGAGGTGAGGTCAAGATGAAACTTGTCCTATTCAATGTAACGAACATTTTGGCGTTGGTTTCGAGTCAATCGGACACCATCTCAATTATGTTTCGAGGGTCCGAAGGTTTATGTTATATTTTAAAATAATATTAAATTCCCGAAAAATTATGGGGAATTGATATGATGTAAATTGACTTGTTAGTAACCCTACAAAATGATTTTGGACAGGCTTCGAGATTCCTGACCAGTGTCAGAAATTACAGAAACGCGTGCAGCTCGGGAATCGAGCGGTTTGGACGGTGTGTGAGTGGACGTTTGTTTTATAAATTGATATGCATGCATAGTTAAATGTTTTACATAATTGATTGCATGATTTGGGTTGCAATGATGTTATGATTTGTTTGGATGATTATTTGTGATTTAATGATTATTTTAATCGGTTGTTCAGGCACGTTTTTCGAGGAAATGTGCAAATGGTATTTTGGGCTAGGCTCGGAGTCAAAATGATTTCAAAATGGATATTTTGATGAATTGGTATGTCAAGGATGATTTCTGGATTATTGTTAATGATTTCATTGTGATTTCACGGATTTACGTATAATTGGTATTTGAGCCTGAAACTCTGTCAGGAATGCTTATGACTTGATTTGAGGTCATAGATATGATTGATATGTGTTGTGGTATGTATTTTGATTGTGATTATGGTTACTGGATACTGGATCATGCTGGATGATGCGAGTGTAGTGCCTTTGCTGGATTATGCGAGTGCAGTGCCTAGACGTGCCTCGGATGTTGCGTGAGTGCAGTTCCCGGGTATGAGATGTCTAGAGGATGGGTGTGCAGTTCCCAGACATGATAGATATGACTCGGATGGTGCCTGAGTGCAGTTCCCGAGGTTGGCCTACGCATAGTGCAGATGTGACAGTGTGATGGTTTGTGCACTTGTCAATAGTGCGGATTGATTGATTGATTGATTGAGTAATGGATTGTGCACTTGTGGTTGTATTGTTTGATGTTGATTGTGATTACGTACTGGTATTGAGTACGAGTTCTGGTCTGTGTGGGCAGGTGACTATGTTTTCATGTGTTTGGCCTGAGAGCCGGGATTTGACTTGTTATGTGATTTGGCTGGAAAGCCAGTGATTGTCATTCATATGTTTTTGTTCCCTATGCATGCATGGTTTGATAAACTGGAGGGTAAATGATGTGTTTCAAACGTATTTTAAATGATATTATTTTTGTTCACTCACACCTTTTTTATTTTTGATGACCCTCCAAGCCGTGGCACAACGTTCGGGGCTGATCACGAGGCGGAGGCATGAGCAGAAATCAACGCAATTATCCCTTGTCTGATAGGTGCTGAAGGATAGTTTCGGGACTTCAGTTGACTTATCAGACGGGAGCAGGAACGGGCACCGTTATCGAGGTCCAGTTAGGACGGGTCCTGTCAGGTTGACCGCTCGGTGTCGTTGCGAGAGGACCTCGATGTTTGCCTCCCCTGTTGTGTACGGTCGGTCCTTGTGCCAAGATGTCGAGCTGACTTGGTCGTGCTCTCGGCCTCCAGGGACGAGTCGGTGACGGGGACAGGGTCCCCCATCGAAAAAGTCCCGTTGCTGACGCTTGGGCGGGACCACCGAGCGGTCATGTTTCCTCGGTGGCGATTTTCTTTTCCTACCTCCGACCGAGGGTCAGGTCGGCGTGACGGTTGTTCGTTGACCGACCGGTTCCGCCCTCCCTTGCTGAGGGCATCGCGGCGTCTCGGTAGATCCTGGTGTCACCGGGCTGACTGCCGGGGATGATCAACATCCGAGCCGGTTTCTTGCTCGGCTCAGCGTCCCCATGCCTTCCCTTACACGGCTAGGCGGCCGCATGTTCTTTTTCTTTTTCTGCCAGCCGACGATTCTTTTCGGCACGCTCTGTGCACTCGTCCACTACCTTACCAGCCTCAGCCCTACCGACGCGCTCTCGGTGAGTGGCGAGCCCTCCCTGTGCGACACGTAGCTGTTCGGACACCTCAGTGTATCGATCATCGAGCACCTAACACCTCGACTCGGCCTGGGTGCCCTTAGCTTTGACCTCGGCCATGTCACTCTGGAGTTTCTCGATTATCTGTAAGAAGCTAGGAGAGGGTTCTCCCCTGGTTCTGGGGCCTTGCCCGGGTGTGATCTCACCGAGATCGTGTTCGGCCTGCATGTTCAGTGACGACGAGTTGTCTCTCGGTGTAACTGGTGGATGAGTCGTAACTCGGTTTGGTTGAGCGTGGGCAACCTTAGTCAGACTTCCCACAGATGGCGCCAAACTGTTGAAGCGTTAAATGTTCCAACTGTCGAGTACTCGTTGCCCAATCACCAAATGCCGCGTGTCCCTCTTGTGACCTGTCAACTCAAGTGGATCGCGGGTTTCCGTTAGTACGGGCACCGGTGTGGTGCCGGCCTAAGGCTTTCCGATGATGGGAAATGTGTACCCTTTATGTATGGGTAGGTGGGATGTTCAATTCCCAAAGTTCCGATGTGGGACAAATACTTCTCGATTTACGTGCTGACACGTGTTACGTAAATCGAGGGTGAATACGCTTCCACGTGGCATCCCGCATTGGGCCCGGTGTTAGGGCTGTTGTAAGTATGGTAGTTTTGGGCCTTGAGCGGGGTTTGGGTTTTAAGTATACGGCCCAGTGGGTCTGGTCAGATATGGTGTCAACAATCCCAATAATCAGATCCAGCAAGTCCAATCCAAAACCATTTGAAAACCATTTCTAAATCCATATCCAAACCCGAATCCGAAATCACTGGTCTGATGCCCTTCCGGCGTCCAGAACCGTCATTCCGAACCCAAATCCGGAATTACACTTTTCAACTTTAAAACCAAATCTCGTTTCCCGAAATCCGATTTTAAAACCGAAAACCTTTAATCATCGAAATCATGTTCCAAAATCCCTGATAACCATTAGAAATCATTTATCATTTGAAATCCCGAAACTATAACATTATAATCAGAAATCAACCTTTTTATCGTAAAACATACTGAAAACTGAACTTTCTCGAAAAACGTGCCATTAGATAAAACCAACATATAACCGTATAAGAAGCATAAAAACATACTTAATAGCGTAAAACATAAATAAAAGCAGTTATGCATGCTCGAGTTTAGAGAAAGGGTCCACTCACAGTACGAAGCCCTCAATCGCGTCCCGAACGTCCCATACGTTCTTCAGCTTCCTCGGGAAATTCTGATCCTGTCAACAAGCAACCAAGAACGTTACTAACACGTCTACGAAGGTCCACCTAATTTTCCCCAAAAATCCCTAGGTCCTAAACATAACGAACTGGAACCCTAAACCTTCGACCTCGTGGAACTAACTTCAAACGACGACCAAACAACCCGAACCAATTCCAATAGACTCGTCACAACACCTAGACCAAAAACCATGTTGACCATTTTCCCAACCGCCGCCGCACGCGCCCCCATGCGCCGCCCAAAGTGGCTGCTCGTGGGCCTCACGCGCCTGCACACAGGGTACTGTTCACCATCGTCTACCTTGGGCGAACCGGTCTGAACCGGCGCACCCGATTCTCTGCCGTCCGTCCACCAATTCGACTCCTTTCTTGACCATCTTCATCGTCCAGTCCTCAGCAATCCAGTCCCCTCACTCAAACATCTCGACACATCCCCTAAGTCGTCGACTCAAGCTCGAACAAAAACCCAAACCAGTCCACTGTTTTCCTTTCCAGCCAACTAGGTCTTCCCCCGTCTCGGTGTCGACCTTAAACCAATCCTAGGGCCTTCCTAAGTCTCACCCAACTCACCAAAACCGTCGACTCACACCCAAAACCCACGACTAATGGTTTGAAGCAAAACGGAGAAACAGAGTATTTGAACAGGAACGAGGAATTACTTGTCCTCTGGTCGCCGCCGTGAGCTCTGCTGGGGCTAGTCGACTCTTCTCAATCCTCACAACACCACCACGGGTGCAATTTGATGATGGAAGTACCACACAGCAGCACCACCACCCAACACCTTCTCTGGTTCCCGGAAACTCAACCGCTCACACTCACAAGATTCCTCACACGAGTTGTTCTCACCACTCACTCACTGTCTCTCACTTGATCTCCAGTCTCTCATCCACTCACCAGAACACACAAACACTCCCTTCACTTGACCGATTTTTTCTCCAACTCACCCTCTGTTTCTCTTGTTCGAACACACACACACGAGCACAAATTAAACACACACTGTGCACGGCCTAGAACCCACTACACACACTGCACGTGTCACCAATCCCATGGTCCCTTTCCAAAAATATCCCCATCTCACTTTACACTTGTCCTGATCTGGTTGCACAATGCCCAAACAACCAAAAGACCAAAATGCCCTTCTTTGAACCCAAAATTACTATTTTACCCTTACCGTTTTAGACCCGTAACTTGCCCGTCCTAAGTCCGATGAACACGTGCCGCCTATCGTTAAACTCAGGACAATGAGATCTACTTAACGGTCCTAGGTCAACGTGTTAAAACCCGCTCATCCAAAAAGTCAACTCTTTTCCCCCTAATTTAACCAAATTACGAAAATGCCATCAACCTTCCGAACATCATAATTTCCTCCTCGGATGTCGGAATCGGGCGTGCCACCTGTCTACGGACTCGTGACGTCCCGAACTAGGTCACAGTCATCGGTCAATACCCAATTGGCTGCCCGGACTAAAAGTCAACAATTTGCCCGAACTAGGGGCAAAATCGTCATTCTACACCAAAGTCCAAAAGTACCCAACTAACCTCCACTTAGGCTCACTAATCCTACCTTAAACACGGTCTTAACCCTAACTCCCAGGACAGGTCGTTAGAGAAACACCTTCTCCAACTGAACGAACGGATTGCGAACCCTAGCCATGCCCGTCCAGAGAACCTTGAATGGAAAGTTGTTGTCGAACGATGAATACGTTCAAGATCTTCGAACAAGGTTATGAACGATAAACAAAGTAAGATGAACGATGAACGATCGTGAGAGCTTCTTCTTGAATATCTTCAAGCTCTCAATGAAAGCACCAATTATTGAAGCTGAATTTGACAGGACCGCCCCCAGAAGGGGCATCGAAAACCGTGCCCGGTCCTGCTCCCGTCTGGCAAGTCGACTGAAATACCCAAGTTTACCCTCAGTACGTGCCAGACCAGGGATAGCCACATGTGCTTACTCATGCCTCCGCCCCTCGTACAGCCTCGAACAACGTGCCACGACCTGGAGGGTCAATAAAAACCAAAAGGTGTGAGTGGACAAAAAATAAATCAGTTTAGCAAAACAGTTACAACAAGCGTTTTTACCCTCCGCGTAAAAAACAAATGCATGCATACAAAAATCATTTCGCAATCGGTTAAGATTTTCCACATAAGAAAAACTGTGTATCAAATTCAACATAAGGGAAAACTCGTATAAATCTCAAAATCATTTTTCCTTTCTCAACTATCGGGTCTTAGCCCGCAATCGTAATCACCGGGCCGCAGCCCAAAACCACGAATCAAACCAAATGCACAACAGGATCCAAACCAACAACCATATACCAGACCACTGCCCAACTCAACTGAAACATCAGAAATCATCAATAATTCACAAGTCAAACATTTTGCTGGATATCAAGTGCGCCCGAGTATTTAAACTCAAAACCATGCGCATAAACAGGCCTTCCCGGGATATCAACGAGTCTTTAAACTCAGAACATAATCAATAGGCCTCGGGGGTATCACAGTAACCGAGTCTTTAAACTCACGAGTCTTTAAACTCATTAAGGGCCCTCCCCCGTCATCAATTAACCGAGTCTTTAAACTCAAAACGTGCTCCAGCAATAGTACCGGGTTTTTTTTAAACCCAAAACAGTTTCCAAACACAACAACGGGTCTTTAAACCCCAAAACAGTTTATCAATCACGACAACGTGGGATCCATCCCAAAATCACATTTTTCACAACAGGACCCATAGTCCGAATTCCCACATTCATTTTCCCCAAATCATACTTTACAAACATAAACAAATCATCATTAAACACGGGGAATGCACAATCATAGCGAATCACTTTATTAAATCATTTTTCATTCCCGAACTCGAATTCGCAATAATGATTCAGTAAGCCGGCATCCGGAAGCATCATCCCGAACCCCACCCAAGAATCCACTTTATTATTTCCGAAAACCGAAATCCCGAAAATCAAAGTTAGTTTTATGCCCCGAGCATTAAGCCTGAAATCACCTTTTTCAAATCCAATTAAATTATTAGGAATCACTTCTTTCTCAAATCTCGTTTTCAACACATCGAAACCACAATCATAATCACCAAAATCACGATCCAATCAGAATACACTCAAAACCCATTTTTAAAATCCTCAAAATCACAAGTCTCATTTCAATCCCCAAATTCAAACATCAACAGTGATCAAATCACAATAACTCGAAATCTCGTAAAACGTGCAAATTCGGAACGTTCTCGAAAAACGTGTCAAAATCGTAGGTCACACCCGCAAATCATAAACAACCTTCTTAAATCATTTTATACCCATTTCATATAACTTCTTTCATTAAACCATCATTAAGCACACGAGTGACCATAGTCTCGAAATGCGTGTAATTTCACATGTATAGTAAAAATACGTATAAATACGGGAATCGAATACGTATAGATACGGAAATCGAAATCAATCACAACTTAGAATCATAATCATAAAACCATAACAATAATTTATGCATGCATTAAATTTTGAAAGCAACGTCCACTCACACACCATTCTTAAGGCTCGGTTTCGCGCCGCACGCATGTTCGTAATTTCCGACAGTTTCCAGAAACTCGAATCCTATCCGAAAACACATTCCCGGGTCATTAAGGTCTCAAATATCATCATACAAATCCCCCATAATTTTTCGGGATTTAATCGTTAATTAAAAACGAGACATAGACCTTCGGACCCTCGAAACAACATCGAAATGGTATCCGATAATTTCGAAACTAACGCTAAAATGTTCGTTGTAACGTACAGGATAAAAGTCGTGTTGACCATACCTCGGGATTCGTGCCCACGTGCCGTCACGCGCCGCCGTGAGTGGCTGCGCGTGACAGCCACGCGCCAGCTACAGTAACTGTGAACAGTTCGCCTTCTTCGCCCGTTTCCTCTGCAAACGGGTCAAGCGACCCGCGCGACAACCCGATTTAATTCCTATCAATCCAGCCTCGATTTCTCCAATTGATCATTTATTTACCTTCGATTCAATCCCAATTACAGGTCTGAAATGTAAAGTCCATCAACACTTACCTCAAACCATCAATTCGAGTCTGGTTTCCCGAAGAACATCCGACTCTGCTCAGTCGACAATGTCCCATGATTTCCGATGCCATTCATCAATTAATCACACCAGAAGCTTTGTACAGTCCCTAGGAACATATCTTCGATCTTAATTGCGTCCTCAATCCCCTCAACTTCCACGACTCAACTTCAATTTTTTTCTGAACCTGCCGTGTCCGTCCCTGACTTCCCAGGGCATCAAGCTTCGATCCCAAGGTTTGGATCGACCAAGTGAGGTCCCAGAAGAGTTTTTCCAGCCTCAAATCGGCTTGGACTCGCCTGCAAATCGAAATTGGATTTTCCCTCCCAAAATCAGTTTTCTTCGAACTCGGTTTCCTCTCAACACTCAGGCCTCCCATTAGTTGGAAATGATCCCCAACACTCCTCCAATTGCTCTGATGATCAAACAAAACCCCAACACCCGTGGGAAGTCACTCTGGCCCTCCAGTGAAACTGTCCCCCGCAAGCTCCCAAAACCAGATAAAAATGGCACCCGTGGCCTGCACTCCCACTCCAGGCGCACAACATCATGCTCGTGGCCTCAAATTTACAACCCACAACTCCCACACTGATCAAGATTGCCTAAACAATTCCTCACGCAGTGCACGCCAAGTCCCACTCTCTGTATTTCAATTCAGAAAAACACACTAAGCCCATACACGGTTGCTGCACAAAATTGCAGCCCAAAATTACCATTTTACCCTCAATTGACGATTTACCAAATTGCCCCTCACCATCCGTGACCCGCAACTTGGTCCCCCGATGTCCGTTCCACGCGTGCCGCCTGTCGTTGTACTCAGGGCATCAAGACCTTCCGAACGGTCCTTGGCCCTCGGCCATCGGACCCCCCGATCGAAAAGTCAATATTTTCCCTTATTTCGTCCAAATTACGGTAATGCCCCCGGACTTCCGAACGTCATAACTTTCTCCACGAACGTCGGAATCGAACGTGCCGCCTGTCTATGAACTCGTGACGTCCCAAACTTCGTCACGGTCATCGGGCAGAGTCCATTTGACCGCCCGAAAAAAAAGTCAACGTTTTGCCCACAACTAGGGGCAAAACGGTCATTTTGCACCGTTCGTCCGAATTCGCCCAACTAATCACCGATTAACCCCGCTAATCGTGATTAGTTAGTAATCTAATCCCGAATTCCGGGACGGGTCGTTACAGAATTCGTCCTTTAAACTCAAAAGACTCAGGGATCCCTGCAAACAAGCAAACAATAAACTATCGTTCGTTCAATGATCGAGACCCCATGGGTGTTCGATCAAGAACGCTCCAATGCATAAATCAGCTTCGAAAAAGAAATCTCAAGAGTTTAAGTAGCGTTGAATATAATTACCTTTATTGAGAAATATGAACCCCTTATATAGGGGTGAGTGAGATGTTCAATTTCCATAGTTCCGATGTGGGACAAATGCTCATTGATTTGCGTGCTGACACGTGTTACATAGATCGAGGGTGAGAGGTTTCCACTTGTCATCCCGATTTGGGCCAAATGTTTGGGCTATATAAGCATTGTGGGCTTGAGCCATGTTCGGTGCTTGGGCTTTAAGTATTATTGCTAGTGGTAATTTGGTCATTTCGGGAATTATGGTTCACGTTGTAGCTCCACATTTTTCCGGTGATTTTGGGTTCCACACTAGTCAAATCCAAATTGGAGTGCCAATAATAGTTCAAAGCAAATCGACTTTCCAATTTAAATGCATATATACTCACCCCTATTAGAGAAGAGATTATACGTATTAGGTATTAATTTAACATTTTACAAGAGTGAATTATTCAAAAAAAAAATTCCAAGTGAAATTCAAGGCCTCTCATTGAACTATAAAATGTGTAGGAATTATATATTTAAATATATCATTTTAAAACAATGGAACTTGCATTCGCTAAGGGTGTCCTTTTCTGTCTGATTAATTAGCAAAATCATTAAAAGTATGCATCATAACTGAAACTTCTAAAATCACCGTTAAAAATTGCCTTTATAGAAAATCACATCAATTTGATAGTATTTGGTCATATATATACACACTAAAAAATCAACTATTTTGGCATGTGATTGCTTAACGATGTCTAATTTAATTGAATTATTTTTTTTATCAAGATGATTTCAATAATTATCTAATAAATAGATGAATTACTAATGATTGGTGATTCAAGTGGAAATGACATTGTTCGACATTGTTCCCATTAATTAAGGTTTCGAGTTCGAGCCTTGTGAATGCAATAACCAACATTAGGAAAAGCTCCCCCCATATTGAGGTCCTACGCGACTCAAGGGTTAGTCCTCACCTATATACGGCGGATACCTTAATTTTGACAAAAAAAGAAGATGAATTTGTATTTTTGTTTAATTAAAAAGAAATTGTGAATGTAATTAATGTCTAATATTACTTTACAAATGAATATTGTCACGCGTGTTAGGATGCATAGTATTGAGATTCTTAGTGCTTTTGAAATAAAAATATCCATAGATGCGCTCCTTGTAATTAACACGTGCACCCATAAACAATTTTTTGGACCATTATTTATAAAATGCAGGACTTTTGTTTTTAGTCAATAAAATGACAAGGTTATTAAGTGTCTTTATTTTGTGCTATAATTGAATGACTTTTTTCCATATCTTATGTAAAAAAAAATTAAATTCAATTCTCATAAAAATTAAAATTGAGAAAGTTTCATATCCGACTCTTATAAAAATTGAGATCAAAATTTGATGAGTATCATACCTCTTCCTCTAATATTATTGTATAAAACAAAAGTCATCGTCACTAATAATACTAAATTTATATGGGCATATAGGTGATATAGCCATCAACTTCAAAAGTCCAACATGTCACTTAAAAATATTTTATATAGTCTCATAAATTTATTTACTTATCAGCCTTTTCAATTTGTCCAACCATTTAAGATTTAACAAAAAAAAAAAAAAAGATTTTCTGGAAAATTTTGAGCATGTTTTTTTTTCCTCCTCTCTTTCTTTTGTTTTGTCTATTTTTGACTTTCCACTTTGTTATAAAGGATCTAGAAAAAATATAGAGGTAAAAAAGGGAACTTTGAGAGCCGTCATCTTTTGCTATATTACAATTCAGTAGGAAATTTACCCAGCAGCCTTAATTATATAAAATAAAATAAGAGAGATACTATATGTAGTTAGCCAAAAATAAATAAAATTATTAATCCCTCCCAACTTATCCTCTTTCTCAATCAATGGTGCTTGCAAATAGAATATAATATGTTATTGATTTCTAGAGTCATAATATTTAAGTGTTGTATTTTTTGTTACTTAGTGTTATATCTTAATCGTATTTATATCCACATGTGATATGAAATACTTATAAAAGATAATATCGATATTCAATGTGTATATATTCTAATCCAAAAAAAAAAAGACTTAACATTTTTCAACATATTATTGACCCATTTAAATATTTTTACATTGGATTTAACTCCATGTTTAGTTTTACTTAGTTGGTTTTATGGAGTTTTCAGCATGCATTTAAATTCAACGTTCCATATATTCCGTTGTTCAACTTGAGTTACACGGTCACCTGACCTAGCTAGTTGATAGTTGATGCTTGATAGCCGGCGCCGCCGTCTTTAGCTTTTGTTTTCCGTCCCTTTATTATATATTATCTAACTTAATTTGTTGGGTTTCCTTTTGATTACTTGAAGCTAGCTATTGCCGCCGTCATGAGATTTGACCATAAATCTTACATTTCATTACATTACCCAATTTACCCCTAGGTGCTAGAAATGAAGAATCCACAAACATTTAACAATGGAAAAGAAATAAACCAACTGACCCATTTGGCCTTCCCATGACCGGAAAGTCTAAGCTTGACTAGAACAATCCCATTGTTGTTTATTGACTTCGAGACAGAAGATCTTTTTATTTATATGTATATGTGGCTCATCACCACGGAATACTCTCATTTTATGTGATCTTATTTACATTAAGAATAAAAAATAATGATTTCTCTATTTTTATGGTATTATTATTATTATTATTATTATATATTTAAAATATAATACTGATATACTCTATAAATCACGTGAACATTGAAATTAAGACATAATAATAGTTACTTGGACGTAATATTTACATGGACATTGAAATCGAATCATATGATGGTAGTCGCTTGGATGTTGGGTCTATATATGGGCCAAATAGCTCAATTTTTGGTCTCCACATAGACTATTCCAATCAAAATGTGTATATGTATGCTAAAAAATAAGTGTTCGTTTTGTATTTTCCAACTTCACCCATTTCCCACGTACAACGACTTCATAAGCTTTATAAAAGTGGGAAGCATCAGCCACATTAATTGGATGGAGTAGGAGGAAATTTCCATATTAGAACTCTCTACCAAAACCTCTATCTCTCTGTCTCTCTGCCTCTCTCTCGCTCTCTCTGTCGTAATCTCTGCAGTAGTATATATTCAAGAGTTTGAATGGCATGAATATTTACTTGTGAAGATAAATAAAAGAGTACTGTTGAGTATAGAGGTGTTTCAGTTGTTGACTTGGAGGACATGCGCATCAAGAAATACATAAGCAAGCAAGCATACGCGTAATTTGAAGATTCCCAGTTTCTAGATATTCATCAGTTTAATAATTACACACGTATGTATTACATATATATATATATATGTATGTATGTTTTTGAAAGATCGAGAGAGAAATTAATAAGGGCCTGCTTTCATTAATTTGTTAATTCGATCGCTATTACTAACGGTGCTCCGGTGATCAATTTACGAAGAGGAAGCCATTGAAGAAGTAGAAAGTTGAAGTACGTCGTTGAAAGTCAAGAAACAACGGACGTTTCATCTCTGAATTTCAGGTAACTTCATGGAAAACTAACTCAATTTCTTCAATTATACCCCCATCTACGTTGATGCTTACTTAATTTAGTCATAAATTTTCATTTTTTATCAAATACTTTCTTCGATTCATGATAAGTTTCACTCTTGCAATCTTATGATCGAGTTTAATTCCGTATTAACAAGTAAGAAAACTGTAGTGATCAATCAAAACAAATTAAGCTCAGGTTGCCTAAATCTTATATATGGATCAAACTCACACGAGAAAATCATTCATGTTATGGTTGTGTGAAATTTGATATGGTAACATATACTTATTATTATTCGATTTAACCTAAATGAATATTAAATTATTTTTCTTTAAATCATAATTAGCACGCAATGAAAGCTACATTTTCCTCGAGTCATTAGCACTACACAATGACGCGGCCATCAACTAATTTTTTATTTGTCACGTTAGAATGACGTACATATACTATTTTCTCAAATCTATTTTTTTTTATTTGTTTTAATCAAAACGACGGTGTTTTTCAAACTTAAAGAGTATATGTGTCGAATTTCCTTTTCGCAATTCTTTTGGCTAACAATGATGTGTATATATATGGACGTACGTCAGAGTAACCTCAACTACTCCAAAACTAAATGTGCAGGTGTACGTCTCCATCTTTAGCTATATCTCTGTGATTAATTAGGTTGATTGGTTGTGTGAATAATTAATAATTAGGATAATCTTTTTGCATTTTCCAATATACTATGACGTATATGAATCCAAAATATTAACAAAGATTGTACATATATGAAATATACCATATGTATATTGATGATGATCAGCTTGGAGAAATTATTATTTTTTTTTTATATTGTAATAAATTATTTGGGCATGCATGCAGTTGGTCAGAGATGGGCTCCACATCAGTAGTTGTTTCATCAATGGTGATGATTTTATTAGCCATCACGAAAATCCCAGAACTACAAGCACAATCAGCCACTAGTTTTGCACCTGCACAACTATCACCACCACCAGGTGACAACACTACTACTTACTCGATCATCCTACGATCATCTATATATCAGTAAATGGTTATATATAATTAGTAATTATTAATGAACAGCGCGCACTGTTATGTGATTTTCTTATTTCCAGAAGAGAGCAATTTGCTTGAGGCAAAGAGTAATGTTGCATCAAATTCAGAGGCTATGAGACATGATGATGACACTGTGAGGGTGGATCCTTTAGATGATTTCAACAAATACAGAGGAGGATTTAACATTACCAATAAGCACTACTGGGCTGTAAGGCTCTGCGCTGAATCCAAAACGTACTAATTCATTTATTACTAATAATTTGCATGCTTAATTAATTCATGACGTTCATTTCGTGTGCATGCAGTCCACTATATTTACTGGAGTTCATGGCTATGCACTTGGGTTGCTTTGGCTTCTGTGTGGAGTTTTGTATGGATGCTTCCTTTTAGCAACCAAACTTTGCTGTAGAAAGAGGAGGAATGAGAATAAACTCAAGAAAAGAGCACCGCAATGTTACAAGCAGTGTTACCTCTGGCACTTGCACATTTTCCTTGCCACATTCTTCACTCTCTTTGCAATGTGAGTCATTCTATCAATCCATTTTATTTATTATTCACATAATCTTGAAGTCCACAAAAAAATACAAAAGGTAAATAATCATCAACAGTTCTGAACTTTACTCAAAATATTATTCATAAATTTCAATATCAGAGTCTAATATCGATCCTTAAACTTTAAGCGCATATGCAACAATGATCTTTCTGTTTTCTACTAAAAATGCCACCTTGAAAGGCATCTCTACTCT